>JAESUZ010002284.1:0-326740 GCA_017311185.1 Proteles cristata cristata | reverse complement strand
TAGTTGGTTAAGCGTCCGACTTTCACTCAGGTCATGATCTCGCGGTTTGTGGGTTCGAGCCCCGCGTGGAGCTCTGTGCTGACTGCCAGCTCAGAGCCTGGAGCCTGTTTCAGAGTCTGTCTCCCTCTCTCTCTGACCCTCCCCTGCTCATGCTGTCTCTCTCTCTCTCCTAGAAATAAATAAAAATATTAAAAATAAATAAATAAATAAATGTCCTGTCTGCTACTTCCTACAAGTGGGAGTAGATTCAACCTATTATTTGGCTGTGGAAGGATTACATCTGAGGGTGTGTACAAAGCCTCATGACTGAAGCCTCTTCCAAAGGCCTCACCCCCTCATGTCATCACTGAGGGTTTAGACTTTAACCTAGGAGTTTGCGGGAGGGGAAGGCACCGACACTCAGCCCACAGCATGAGGTCATCAGGGTGGCTGCAATCCAGTACACTGCTGTCCTCATACAAGGGAGAAATCTGGATACCTGGACAGGCACAGAGGGCCACGATGGCCATCCACACGCCGTGGGGAGAAGCCTGGACCAGACTCTTCCCTAGTGCCTCCAGAGGGAGCACGGCCGTGCTGACACCTTGACCTTGGACTCATGACGTGCAGACGTGGGAGCAGTGGATTTCTGCTGTCTCAGCTTCCCCGTTGTTGATACGTAGCTGCGGCAGCACCTGGAGACGCACGCACAGGGGCTGCAGAAAGCAGGGAGCAGTGAGCGGATTTGGCCCCGGATATGAAGCCTTGGGCTGTTTCCATTGCTAGAGCCACATGGTGCCGCGCACAAGCCAAGCATCCCTTCCTTGAACTCCATAGTCCTCGAGCACCGCTGAGGGCAGGGGCGTTCAATGCAAAGGGGTGCCTTATAGCAGCTGCCTTGCTATTTCTCTCTCCATTTCTATTAGATCTATAAAAAGACTAGAACATCTTGGAGATTAGGAAAGCGTCTGGGTGCAGCGTAGCCACAGAACCCCACCCCCCAAAGAAGAGATCTGAGCGCATCTCTGACATCACAGCCTGTAACAGTGTATAATTATACGAGATATTATTAAATTGTAAAATGCGGAGAAGGAAAAGCATGGGCCTGGGAAGCTTGGTCTCCTGTGGCTGTAATCACAAGGCTGTCCGCTGATTGACACTGTGTTTACAGAGAGAGTCGTGGGGGCTTTGGTCTGCCATCACTGTCATGTGAGACCCGTCTGGAAACCTATCAAGGTGAAAAAGTTGGCTTCAAAAAGAACAGTCATCTGGGGCGCCTGGGTGGCTCAGTCAGTCAAGCGTCCGACTTCGGCTCAGGTCATGATCTCACAGTCCGTGGGTTCGAGCCCCCTGCATTGGGCTTTGTGCTGACTGCTGGGAACCTGGATCCTGTTTTGGATTCCGTGTCTCCCTCTCTCTCTGCCCCTCTCATGTTCATACTCTGTCTCTTTCTCAGAAATATAAAAACATAAAAAATTTAAAAAAGAACACTCATTTTATCTGGTCACTAATGTTTTACTTGCATTATGATGTGATAAGGTTAATTGTTCGATTTTAGTAAACCTCACTGGAAACTTAATGATTCCTTCTTTCTTTCCTATTTTCCTCCATGACTTTCTTCTGGTGTCTATAATTATTCACATGCTTTGGCTAATGATTGGTTTAGTTAAACGAATCTGGGGTTTGACTATGCTGAACCTGAATCTATGGAATCAAAGGCGGTTTCTCAGCCTAGACTTGAGGGCCGGGTCACCCTGCATGTTCGTGGGCCAAGGGGCCTGTCCTGTGCATTTGGTGGCATCCCTGGCCCCACCCACTGGAAGCCAGCAGCAACGTGTCCTCGGTTGTGACAAGCGGAGACTGCCGAGCGACCCTGGTTGGTAGGGGACAACGTGCCGCCAGTTGAGAACCCCTGGTTATAAGGAGGAGAACAAAGGCTTTGAGGTCCGATGTGAGTGAAATCCTAGCTGCTGACGCCCAGTGCTGGAGCATCTGGGAAATCAAGTACACGTTTGACACCTGGACAGTCTCACTCTCCGGAGTCAACGATCTTGCTGACTTTCCCAGGATTGCTTGATAAAATCAAACACGCAGCCATGGATGAAGCAGCTCTGATGCTGGGTTAGTCGGCTCCGACTGCCGTCACAGTTTCACAGACAAGGGCAGCATCAACAAAGATCTACGTCCTCGAGGTTTTGAAGGCTGCAAGTGCGAGGTCCACGCTGATTTGTGCCAACGCCTCCTTCCTCAGCTGTGGATGGCCACCGTCCGCACGCGGCCTCTCCTCTGCATGGGCAGAGAGAGCTCTGGGGTCTCTTCCTCCTCCTGGAAGGATGCCGGTCTTCCTGGATTAGGGATGTACTTTATGACCTCGTTTAAGCGTAATCACCTCCTTGAAAGCCCCATCTCCAAACACAGTCATGCCGGGGACTAGGGTAGCAGCAACCCGTGAATTTGGGGAGACACAATTCAGTCCACACCAAATGCTAACGTCGTAATTCTGTCCAGGAATTTCCAAGATACGGTCAACCATAGGGAAGCAGGAGAAGGAGCCCCACCCTCTTTAAAGGAAGTCTGCTCGCTCTCACCCTCCTCCGCCTCATGGTAGCATTATTACTGCCTCGCTGGGGGAGGTCTGACCCTCTGAACTGTGGCACGCTCCCTGCTTTGTGCCTCATCATCTGGAGGAATAGCAATCCGAAATAGAAAAAACAAACTCGAATGGCCCCACGGGTGCAGCCAGTGCTCCTGAAAGAGCAGCACCCCTTCCGCTGCCCGTGGGTGTCGAACTGCCAACCTCTTCAGAGAAGGCTGCGAAGGTGGGAGAAGGGACACGCTCTGCTCTTCGCAGTAGGTGGAAATCACTGCTCATTTGAGACCTGTGTCAGCGGCTGGGCCAAGCCCTGGGGATACAAGAGGGAGCCATCTCGCTGGCTGAGTCCTCACTGGACAGGCAGGAATTAAATCGCCCAGGAATCAGTGGCTGCAGACTCTTGTGTGACAGGGAGAAAAGTCCTACGGAGCCAGAAGGCCCTTGACCAGGGGTTTCATTTCCTTTGGGGGAGGTCACAGAGGCCTTCCTGGAGGAAGGCACGGTTGAGCTGAGATGCTTTGAGATGCTCTTAAAAAGTAAGGTTTTGCACACTTGCTTTAGAAATGTAAATGAGTAGGGGCGCCTGGGTGGCTTAGTCGGTTAAGCGTCCGACTTTCGCTTAGGTCATGATCTCGCGGGTTCGTGGGTTCGAGCGTTCGAGCCCCGCGTCAGGCTCTGTGCTGACTGCCAGCTCAGAGCCTGGAGCCTGTTTCAGTCTGTGACTCCCTCTCTCTCTGACCCTCCCCTGCTCACGCTGTCTCTCTCTCACCTAGAAATAAAAAAAAAAAAAAGAAAGAAATGTAAATGAGGGTCTTGATTTCCTCCGGGTGATTCATATTTACCAGGGCATTTTAATTACAGTGAAACAGGCTACGTTAAAATGTAATTTGGGATTATTTATTTTAAAGATTTAATAAAATTGCGCTAATTATGAATGCCCCTGAATACAAGGAGGAAATATTGAAAGGGAAGAGATGATATTTCTCCTCTTCTTTGTAGAAGCGTGGATGCCACCAGTGAACAAACTTCGCAGAGAGGCTGAGCCGGGGGGTGGACATTGGGAAGACGTTGCTCACAGAGGTCTCTGGTTTGCTGTGACCCAAAGTCCCAGGAGAGGTGCAAGCAGTGTCACTTAGGAGGGGTGGTCTGTGAACAGCAAAGACCCAAAGCATCCCAAAGTCCTGGGAAGAGCAAGCTCACCTTTCACCCTGGACTGAATCCCCACCTGACGGTTCTGGTCACCAGTTCCAGTTCCACTGACTGACGCCAGCTGGGTGTCCGGCAACTCAGTTCAGACGCTGTCGACCTGGAGACACCAATCACAGGTGGAGGTTGTCACCTGGGCTTCTGATCACCCTGCAACAGACTGGAGGGTCCCATGAGTGCCTCCTTGGGTCCCCTGCTTGCGGGGCTCGCAGAACTCAGAGATACCTTTTTCTTACAGATTACTGGTTATTATAAAAATGACCGAACTCTGGAACAGCCAGCTGTGCTGAAGGGATGCAGAGGACAAGGTGGAGGGAAAGGATGCAGAGCTCCCCTGCCGTCTCCAGGGGCTCCCCTCTCTCCAGACCTCCACGTTGCTCACTAAGCCGGAAACCCTCTGAACCCCATCCTTTTGGATTTTTATGGAAGTTTCATTACACAGGCACGATTGAGTAAATCATTGACCATTGGTGATTGAACTCGGTCTCCAGCCCCTCATCCCTCCCCAGAGGTCAGGGGATGGGATTGAAAGTTCCAACCCTAGAATCATAGGGTTGGCTCTACTGACCACCAGCCCCATCCTTCTGGTGCTTTCCAGAAGTCACCTCATTAACATAACAGAAGGCACCTTCATTGCTTTCAGCATTTCAGGAAATTCCAAGGGCTTTAGGAGCTCTGAGCCAGGGAGAGAGAAAGGCCAAATACTTATTTCCTGTTATAAATTTTAGTATCACCCCACCCCAATCCCATCTGTGAGATCATTCAGTGCGTTGCTGGGGGAGCAGCTCTGCCCAGATGAGAACGGGGTGTGGCTTCTTATCCTTTGATTCTTCACTTGGGTTGCACATAAGAATTACCTGAGAAATAATGATAATAAAATTAAGAAGCAATTTAGCGAGAATCTTGGAGACTTCACTAAATGATTTAATGTGCAGCCAGAGCAGCGAACTCTGTTCTAGACTGACTTTCGGAGACAAACGAGTATTTTGGACCAGGAAGGCAGAGCATTCTCCCAGAGCACGGAGTCGAAGAAGATGTCGCCCATCAGATTCACCTGGAGGAGTTTTGAAAATCCCAATGTCCACACTATATCCCGTATTCATAGAATCGTAAACTCTGGTGATTAAAATGTTTTTTGTTTTTTGTTTTTGTTTTTTAATGGACAGCCCATCTGAGGGCCAAGGTTGTAGACTATGGATTCTTGAACTTGATCAGGTCATTGTCACTGTCCCCACTCCTCAGTTCCAGTTCTGAGTCAGGAGAAGGGGGAAGAATGTGCATTGCTAGCCAGTTCCAGGTGTCCCTGATGCCGTTGCATGACCTTGGAGAACTATGTTCCGGGTCAGGCTAGACTTCCTGATCTCCTCAGCCCAGCTTTCAGCTGGTTCTGACTGCTCCGACCAAGGAGCCCGTAACCATCCATCTAAGTGGGCAGGTGTCCGCAGCACCCCAGACTAGCCTCCTGCTGCTTGAAGAATGAGTCAAGGTCTTTCTGAAGCAGTCCCATGGCCGCTGGTGGTAGCTCCATGGAGGCTTCAATCTGTCTTACCTGACACTGGCCGTGGGCTGTGACTGATGAGTGGCCGGAACTGACAGGATGTCAACCAGCTGACCGCCTTCCAGCCATGAGAACCGGAACTGCCCACACGGAAGGAAGTCAAGGCTTTCGAAGCCAGAACAATGTACTCCGGATGCTCATTGCTGATGCTGCCTTCCCCTCCCCCCCAACACTTTAGACATGCCTAGGAAAATTAAACAAGGGTTAAGTTATTCAGGATAAGTAGAGATAAATTACTCAGCCGGTTAGTTTGACATTTAAAAAGCTATTTATAAAAACGATTATTTCTCAAGAAAATAAAAATAGTGAGAAACTCAAAATTGGCAGTTATAGCACAGGGAGATAATATTATGCAGAAGACATTTTGGGGTTTCCTTGGAACATATTTTGGGTTTATTCAGTGTTCTTTCTCATCACCGACATTCAGCTGTTCCTCAGGCAAGAGTCCCTGATCTGAAAACTTCTTTTTCACCTTGTCATTTAAAAAAAAAAAAAAAAAGCATATTCGTTCATTGTTAAGTCCACATCTGCCTCAGCACTGGCTGCTCCCAGGGGTAGCTGGCTCCGCTCGGCTGTCCCCAGGCCCTGGCCAGTAGAGGAGGAAGGATAGCATCTGAGTGTTCTGAGTGGGGGCGCTTTGTGGCTTCACACCGGAAATTACGTGGCACTGCACAAATGGGGAAACTTATTTTAGCTCTCAATTCTAGTAGGAGGTGACTCTTCTCCCAAAATCTCCTCCCTCCCTCCCTCCATTCTGTGCCCCATGTGCCATTGCAATCCGTCAAGGACATGGCCAGTGGGAATGTTTACCTTTCAAGGTGACTGCAGACACAGAACGCCCAGCGCACGAGAGAGATGTGTAACATCACGTGGCTCCTTCCCGAGGTTCCTAAGTGAAGGCTGAGAGCCTCCGTGGCCAACAGGCGTGGGGCCGCTAGGCAGTCCTGCCCTCCCAACAGGCCCAGACCATGTAACCCGGTTCTCACTCATGTCAAGACCCAACCAGGTGCTGCCCACCTTAATTTCAGGCTCTTGCCAGTGCTTTGAGGGTTCTTGAAAAAAAAAATTTTAATGTTTATTTATTTTTTTAAGAGAGAGAGAGAGACAGAGAGTGAGCAGAGGAGGGGCAGAGAGAGGGAGAGAGAGAGAGAGACACAGAATCTGAAGAAGCTCCAGGCTCTAAGCTGTCAGCACAGAGCCCAACGCGGGGCTCAAACCCACGAACTGAGAGTTCGTGACCTGAGCCGAAGTGGAATACTCAACCGACTGAGCCACCAGGCGCCCCAGTGCTTCAGGGATTCTTCTCAGAACCCATGCTGTATCACCCGCATTTGGCTGTAGCAACAAGGACCCCATCCGTATGTGAGCCAACATCGTCTGCAGGTACTTTGATTAGGTATCTAAGGCTCTGTGTTAAGGAGTCCTTCTGGGTTTGTGACACGTGGTACCTTACCTGGGTGCTCCTGCTTGGCTGTCATACCCCAGCTGGTGGGCCAAGACAGCCTCACGACGCTGTCTGTCTGTGCTGCGTGATTCGCCAGGCCCAGGAGCACCTGGAGGTGCACCTGGACCCCTATGGTCACCGGCCCTGCGTGGTGGTGGTACCACATTCTCCCTTTCCTTTGCTAATGAGGATATTGCAAGATTCCAACCAGAATCTTTTTCTTTCATAAATCTTTGATTTGGGAATAATTTTAGATTTACAGAAAAGCTGAGAATGCAGCATAGAGAGTTCCTACTCAGGGTCACGAGAGGCCAGCACGTGCAAGGTCCCGAGAGTGAGTGCCTCGCTACATTTGCACCTGGAAGCCTTTCTCACCTGCACCTGGTCCCGGCCCCGTGCCCATATCCCCCTTGCCCAGTCTGCCCTGAGGCTGCCCTCCTGCACGGCCGTGGTGTGTGTGCCAGGTCTCAGAGTTTCGTGGCACTGCCCTGCCGCTGACCAGACCCCAGACCTTGTTTGGATCTCCCGGGTTCCCCCACGCATGACCCCTCTGTGGTCCAGGATGCCATCCCGGGCAGCACACTGCACGTAGCTGTCCTTCCTCCTCGGGTTCCTCTGCTCTGTGACGGTTTCTCCATCTTTCTCTGTCGTTTTAGACAGTTTTGAGGAGTGTTATTCAACATTATAGAATGCCCCACAGTGTGGCTTCTCTGAGATCCTTCTCACGTTCACACTGGGGCTCAGGAATTTTTGGAAAGATTACCAGGAAGGTGAAGTTCCCTTGGGTGGCATCTTATCAGGGGTACGTGATGCAGATGTGACACCACTGGACGTGATTACTTTGACCATTTGGTTCAGGTGGAGTGTCCAGCATAACCTTACTTTCTCCTTGCTATCCTCTGTTCTTTGGAAGCGAGTCATGAGATCAAGCCCACGCTCCTGGGGGTGGGGGTGTAGGGGTGGTGGTAAGCTCACCGGCTGGAGGGGAAAGTATTTATGCACATCATTTGGAATTCTTCCTGGTCAGGGCCTTTCTGACACGTGGGTCTAACTGTTTCCTGAACTTACACCTTTGCAAACGACAGATGACAAAGCCATCGGTGACTCACACAGCTCTCCATCGATAAGGTTAATGACCATGATGGACACTGGTATCGGCGCCCAGGGGGCCAGTGCGGGGGAGATGGCGTGGCACTTACGCTGATGGGGCTTCCGGTGAAGGCTAGCAGGGGCTCCGTGAGTCCAAGTGGATGGCCTGTTGACCTCACCACTTTTTGGAGAACTGCACTGACCAACCTGTGGATAAGGTGTGCCAGCCGGGGACCTATGCCTACCGCAGGGCCAGGGGATTGGGAAGCTTCTCAATATGCAGACAGACATAATTAACAAAGACCTCGCAAGACAGTTTCCTCGATGAAGGTGTAACTGACAACCTTCTCTTTCAAAGCTATAATTAAAGAAGCAGCTGAGAAACATTATCTTTCCAATCCTGCACATTCAAACTTACCTGTCACAAACATATTGTTAAACTCCTCCCAGGTCTCAGTTGTCACTCTCAAATGCCTGCTTGCACAGATCATCTATTACGTCTTAACCCTTGAGTGCTCGTTATGAGCACAGCCTCATGTCTCTCGAGGGCTGTCCAGGCCCCGGGTGTGTGTGGGTGACTGTTCAAACTCACCTGGCATTTTATTTTATTTATTTATTTTTAATTTTTTTTTTAAATTTTTAAATGTTTTATTTATTTCTAGGAGAGAGAGCGTGAGCAAGGGAGGGTCAGAGAGAGAGGGAGTCACAGACTAAAACAGGCTCCAGGCTCTGAGCTGGCAGTCAGCACAGAGCCCGACGCGGGGCTCGAACCCACGAACCGCGAGATCATGACCTAAGCGAAAGTCGGACGCTTAACCGACTAAGCCACCCGGGCGCCCCACACCTGGCATTTTAATCAACTGTTTCAGTCATGCATGTTGGGAGCACTCTCACTGGAAACCCAGCCTTCTCGGTGCTTTGTTTCCCCATTAAGTTTTTGCCCGGGAATATGGACGGTGCTCTCAAACCCAGGGTCGGGGTCCAGAAGTTATAAACTAAGCTCTGCCCTGGGAGCTTAGGACTTTGTTACTCTGATTTAAGATCTCTTGATGCAGAGACTTTTCCTGTGATAGTTACTTCCTGCTGAGCCTCTGGGTAGGAGAAGAGGCACTTTGACCTTAAAGGGTCCCCACAGCTGTCTCAAAATGGGAAAGGAAGCAAGGTGGGTACTTTCTTGGGAGAGTGCTTCCAGCACTGAGCTGCCATTTGCTCTTGATCTTGCTTGTGGAAAGACGGTGATGCCCCAAGGTCAGGAGGGAGGGTTTGTGCTCCGATGCTCCTCAGGGGATGGTGACATTTGGACATTCTGTCATCATATCATAACCCTAAAGAGACCTACGCGATGGGTCTGTTCCCTCCTGCTTGATCAACACTGCCAGTCTGGGCTAATATTTTTTTTCAAGTCAGCTGGCTCTGGAATTGGAATATTGAGAAGTCCCTCTGAGATACAGTCATGTGAAGTCATCAGGGGGCCACTCTGATGGAGAGGAGGAACATACCTCTGGGTCAGATCTGCCCAGAGTCTGAAGTTACAGAGTCCGGAGTCGGAGGGGTTTACTTATGTCATCTCCGGGACCTCATTACTCTCTTCTCCCGTTTTATGGGGGAGCCGTGTGTTGCCTTCCTCCCTCCCATCTCCGTGACCCTGAGCACTTTGTCCGCAAGATGGAGCAGAAAGGCAGCCTCCTGGTGGGCGGGAGGGTGCAGGGCCATGCTCACTGGGACATCTGTGCTCTGGGTTTTATTCATTTCGCCACCTGAAAACACACACCCTTGTTCCGCATGACCACTGGCTCATTCCCAAGGCTTTTCTGGGCTGACGTTGCAGTACATGCTCTTTTCTTTCTAGACCTACATCCCTCTTTAAAACAGATCCCATGAACACAGGTGGAAAAGAAGGCTGGGAAGGGTTTATAAGATGCAGAGAAAGCAGGGGGAGGGGGAGGCTGCTCGTCACTCTGGTATTACTGGCTCCTGCTCACCTTTGCTGTCATCAGTTGTCACATCGCACCAGGTCACTGCCCAAAGAGCAGCTGACTTTGCTTTGACCCGTGTTTTTCCAAGGAAGCTCTGGCTTTGAACAGGCATTCCTGCGGCCACTGGAGCTGTGAGGGAGCAGGACCCTGGGGCCACACTGCGCCTTTGGGAGTGTCCCTGCCGAGGACTGAGGCGGCCACAGCTATGTGACCTCCAGGGGCGGGTCCCCAGCCCCCAGGGAGCGGGGCACAGGTTGTGTCTACACATTTGTGTACGTCAGTTGTCCCGGTCAGCGGTGAGGGCTGCTGAGCAATCGGGTTTATTACTACGTTATCAACATAGTAATGCTGCTTTCAGTGCTGGCGCTGCACACGTAAGTCACACATCAGCCTCAAATGCTGATAAGCGTGTCCGTGGGTCACGCAGGAGGCTTTTTTTTTTTTTTAACTGAACTTACTTATTTAAACAACATTATCCACTGTGTTATGTAACTGAGCGGACGTATCTGTACTTGCAGTATTTATAAGTCAACATCATAATTCAAGATAAAATATGACCCTGGGCTAGAGAAACACTGAAGTGGACGTGAAGAGGTCCCTAAGGCCCTTCTCACCAAGACACTAAGTGTTTTCCACTTTAGTGTTGGGTGAAGTACATTCAGCTCATAGAAAAGACCTCTGCAGGCTTCTATTCAATGCTCTGCAGCCAGACACAGAGAGTCTTTAAATGGCTTTCTTGAGCCACATTCCAGAAATTTTTTAAAAATTTGTGACATAGAAGCATAAAATGCTGGGGGTGCAACAACCCCTAGGGGTCTCCCTGTCCCCTGCCTCGTGCCGGATTTCCCAAACACACACCCCAAACCCCAGAGGAAGGCAGGTGACTCACAGAGGAGGGGGTGGAAGGCGCGGCGGTGGGGCCACCATTTGTCCAGGGAGCTGCTGGCCTCGGAAAGAGCATCTGGATGGCGTGCACCCGCACTTGCTCTCCCAAACCCTGGCATTCTCAAAGATGCTTTTCTTTCACCTAGAAATTTCCCTCTCACAGTTTGTCAATATCCAGCTTCGTCCTAAGAAGACGGGGCTGAGATAAACCCATGAAAAAAGATCTGTTACTACAGGCGGCTTTGATCGTTACATTTTGCCGATTCAGTCCTGCCCTGTGGCAAAATGGGCCAGTGGCAAGGTGTCCAGTGGCTGGGGCAGAACCTCACTGGTGTGCACCAGATGGTCTGGGGAGCAAATATTTGTTATGGACATTCTGCATCCTGGTAAACAGTATTTTAAAACTAACACATGTGGAACAAATACCCCCATGTAAATGTGCACCACAGAGTTCCGTAAAATACTCAAAGGAAAGTCTTCCTAAGTTAAATTAAATTATATCCTGGAAGTGTCATCCCCCCCCCCCACTGTATATTACTGAAAGCCAAATAGAAGAAAGTTAGTAATAGAATAGAAATATTTTTTAAGTAGTATCCATAAAGCTTTGGAACCCGGAGTGCATTTCTGAGAAAAGAGCATGAAAATAACAATTTCTCAGAGCAGCTGGTTTGAGGAAATTCTCGTTTTTAAGATCTTAAGGAGCACTCCAAGGAGCTTATCACTACCAGAATTATAGCAAAAATCATTAAGTAACATCGTCTTCCACCAGCTGGTTGTGTGACCTTGGTATTGTACTTTGGAAACTTCCTTGGGCTCCCCTCTCTTCATCTCTGATATTAGAGCTTAAATCAGTGACCACGAAGCCACTCCCATCCGTAGGACTGCACACTGGCAAGGAGAGCGGTCTGGTTTTATGCATCACTTAGGGACTGTTGATATAAAGAAGCAAAGGAAAGCCGTAAGTAGCAGAGAATGCATTTGAGGACAGTCTCCACCCCCATTTTGATATAATTAAAGACTTCTGTCTCATTTGGGTTCAAATCTTTTCATGCTGAGAGCGCTGTGGGTTTTGTCCCCGTGAGGGACACCAGCGAAGTTTCAGCGACATTGTGAGCTGGGAAATCCAGACCAGCTTGCAGGCTGGGCTTGAATTCCCCCTGGTGTTTGTTAACTTTCACAGAACTATCTGATTCGGTTTCCTCACTCCTTACAGGCAGGGATTTTCACATGGTTGCCGGACTGCTGTACTTTGTAAGGCTCAGATCCTCCTCCGTCTCCCAGGAAGACTGTCCCATCACAAAAGGAATTGATTTCCTAGTTAGCAACAATAGCAACAGCACACATAAAACAAGTCTCCGTTACCTCATCAACGTCCCTTTCTTCAAAGTAGAATTACTTTCAGAAGACACACAGTGAAACGTCTGCAGAAAGCTCCAGCTGGTTACTTATGGGAGCTGGTTTTCCGAGCAGCAGGCTCTGCCTTCTTGCATTTTGGGCCCATCCCCAGCCAAGTACTATGAGGAAGTACCCCCCACATACACAGACCTTAGAGATAGGTTTGTACCTAATTGGAGATGGGTGAGGAGGGACCAAGGGATATGGAAGCCTCTGCCAGTGGCTAGAAAGACCAAGGCAGGGGGGGAGCCTGGGTGGCTCAGTTGGTTAAGTGTCGACTTCAGCTCAGGTCATGATCCCATGGTTCGTAGGTTCGAGCCCAGCGTTGGGCTCTGTGCTGACAGCTCAGAGCCTGAAGCCTGCTTCACATTCTGTGTCTGCCTATCTCCCACTCATGCTATGTTTCTCTCTGTCTCAATAATAAATCAACAAAAATTTTTTTTAAAAAAAGACCAAGGCAGACGAACAGGGAAAGAAATAGCAAAAGACATATATCAAAGCAAACAGAGCTAATATAAGGAACAAAAGAACATGTTTTTGTGTATGTAAAGAAAACTCCTCTCTATTTTGTATCAGAGATTCAATATATATTTCTTCTGCTAAGCAAAAAGAAAAGAAAAAAAAAAGGTTTTATAGGAAGAGAGAGCAATCAGAAGATAAGAAAATCTTTTAAAATAAAAAAATAATTGTTGAAAATTTTCAAAAATCAGGGAAGGGTAAGGGGATAAAATAGAAATACCCCTGTCAAGAAAATAAGAAAAAAGAGAATATACAAGAGAAAAAAACAAAAGACTTGAAGGAAGAATCTATGAGGTTCAATATGTGACTAGTAGGAATCAATTAAAGAAAATAAAGTTATATAAAAAAAAAAGATAAAGAATTGTCCAGAATAAACACAAAAGTGTTCAGACTGAAGCAGCCCGCTGACTGGTTTCTCAGTGCCACGAGCAGGAAGACCTATACCCAGACGCATTCCTGAAGAGTTTCAGAAAACCAAGGGCCCAGAAAGGCTCTCGCTAGGAATATGAACGGGTTTGATATAAGATCTCTTGTTATCCACGGTGGATGCTAAAACACTATCATTTCTGACGGAAGATGACTTTGACCAGAATTTCTCTACCCAGCCAAACTATCAAAGTAGAGAGTAAGAAGATAGGGTGGAAAACGTTTCAGATGTGAAATCCAAAAATCTTATCTATTAGTGTTCTTTCACTGAGAGCCCCTTGAACTTGAACTCAGGCAGGGAGGGAAGACAGGAGGGCCAGAGGACAGAGGGTCCTGGCCCCCAGCGGCGCAGCCCCAGGGCAGTCAGGAGCAGGGGGCTGAAGAGCCCCTGGAGGGTGTGCCTGGGCGGGAGGAGGATGTGACCACAGAGCTCGGCGGCTGGACAGTTTGAGGGGAACAAGAAGGAAAAAGACACAATGAAGGCAAATGGTTCAAAGGCATTAGAAACTCCAGAGAGAGTGCAGTGAACAGCAGAATAAAGAAAGACATCAAGCCACCCCGCCTGGCAGCATATAAACATGACCACTTAGTCTGGGGCAGAAAATCACCGCGGCCGCTGTGCAACATCGGGAGCCAGCTCTGCAGGTGAGGCCGATGAAGCCTGGAAGGGCTCCTGGGATAGCAGACGAGCGGCCGCCTCGTCAGAGCGTCCGGGTATGCGGCTTATACCAGGCGGAGCATGAAGTGCGAGCACATTCCTCAGGGTTACAGAGGAAACCATAGGAAAATTAAGAACAGTGATGCGCTTGGTTGGAAGCAGTGGTGGACTATACTTCAGCTACACTGATCACAGAGCAAAAACCAGACATGTAACCCTGAAACTGACCAGTGACATAATGCCGACGAGAGCACATTTCGTAGAGGTGGGGGGTAACCTCTAGAAGAGGGACAGACCACAGGGAGGGGGTTGGGAAGCACGGGGCTGGGGACTGCTACTCTTTTTAAGTCCTCCTCTACTGTTTGAGTATTTTTTCTGTGTAGTAATTATTGGATAGCAGTCGTAAAAAAAAAAAAAGTGTATTCAATAAGTTAAGCAGCGAGAAGATCTTTGCCAGGGCGATCTGGGCTGGGTAGGGGTGCAGATGCGGGATTCTCTGCTTGGTACTACAGATTCTGTTATGATCTGAGTTTTGGTCCGAATTTCACACCGTGTTTCCAGCCCCTCCCATCCCCCCCACCCCTGCACTGGGAGATTCCCAGGCTTTCTGGCTCCCACCCTGCCCTCAGAGGCTTTAATTTTTAGTGTCTGATGGGGCTTGTCACCCGGTGGCTGAGTGAGGAGAAAACTAACCCTAGAATTAAAGATTATTTCTCATGCAAGCATTTGGTTGCTTTCTCCACTCTGGACATTAACACACACACACACACACACACATCCCCATCTACATATATACATACCTTCTTGCACTATCTCACACAGACTCACAGATACACACACGCGTACTCACACATTCACACATACACTCACATCATGTCTACACACGTACACACAGGGCCCAACCAGAGGGGACTTTTCAGAATTTTGTCTGACTCATGTCTGAGGAAGCAGACACACGGGCTCACCGGGGCACCTGCGTGCAGTAATTCATCAGCTGTGAGCCTTATGACCCCTGGGCTTACAGAGAGGTTTGGGCAAATCTGTGTATGGAGAAAACACTGTTAACATTCAGAGGCATCCCATAAAGAAAGGAGACACTACAGAGCAAAGAGAATAGAAGAATGAGGCCAAGACACTGTAATAATAAAAGAAAGTAATAATAAAAGGAAAAACAGATTTCCAAAATTAATTACAGTAACATATGTAAAAATGCCCGCTTAATACTGTTCCTTAATACTGTTAACTTAAAAAAAAGTCCCTGTCCCCAATTTAGAATCTATAAATAGTGCTAAGCTTTGAGAAGTGTTAATTCACCCTCTCAAGAAATGAGAATGCATATGCTATTCAAAAAATATGGACTTTTAAAAGCCAGCAATGATTACAGAAGCCAAAGTAAAATATATACCTCGGAATAGATTATTGATCGGAGTGGTTTATGAGTTAAGTACAAAAGTCCTTTGAGAATTAAGTAGCCAGGCATTTCTTAGTTCAATTTACTGTCGTGATTATGCAAAGAAATGTTATTTATACTTCCAATCAGAACCGAAGCTGGAAATTTCTGCCACGATAATGCTTGTGAAATATATTCTACTCAGATCAACAGACTGGAAATTAACATGTAAAGAGTGAAGGCTAAGAAATCACAGCTCCTGGGTGATGATGTTCTTACTGTGAATATACATACATAACTCAGCAGGGCAGACCCCACGGGTAGACCCATAACACTATTTTTATGATGGTTTTTATAAAAGCAATTTTACATGGTTAACAGATTATTAGATCTTTATCCAAGATTTGGAAAAGGTATGGTATTGAAATGAGTGGATGCAGAACTCTTAACTACCAGGGCAGCTACTGCTAAATGTTTACAAGGTGTTAGGAATGTTGTCCCCTGTGGGAAGGGGACACTGTCCCCTGTGGGAAGGGGACACTGTCCCCTGTGGGAAGGGGGTGCTGCGAGCCAGCCTCAGTGCCTGGGGCATGTCTTGACTCCTGCTGGTGGGAGACAGGCAGTGGAGGACAGCGGGACAAGCCATCTCCTTGAAGGTCTAGTCATTTCCCATCATGTCTGCTGCCGAGCGGCATTTGCTTCACAGAATAAGAATGAGTTGAAGTGGTCGGAGTAAAAAGTCATACAATGCAATCAAAATTAGTGAACATTTGAACCTGGGCAAACCCGCACTCGGTCATGGCCCAGCCATCCTCGCTAACCTGTAAGTGGACGCAAAGCCCTATCTCAAGCAGATTCCTTAACCTCTGGTTACTCTTGGTTCAATGTCAGGCACCCAAGTGCTCAAACCTCCCACTGCGATGTTCCAAGTGAAATGTCTCAGGTTGGGACCTGCCCGTGGATTTAGAGACTCTGCTTCCTAGATTTGCAGGGGTGCTGACCAGTACGGTGAGATTGGGGTCTCGGAGTAGCAGGGAATAAACTCGGGACACAGTCGGGGACATCCTAAGTGGTTTGGATATGAATGGGTGCATCTCCCCTCTTATGGCTCCTCCAAGCCCTGCTTCTGCTGGACAGAGCCTGCTAATCTTGAGGTGGCCCCAGATCCGTGGCAACATTCAATTTTTCTGATTTTATAAAGGAACATGGCTGTGATGGTTAATTTTATGTGTCACCTCGGCTGTGCTGTGGTGCCCAGATATTCTGTCAAACACTATTCTAGGAGCTTCTGTGAGAACAGTTTAGATGAGACGAACACCTAATTCAGTAGACTTTGAATACAATAGTTCGAGCCCATCATGTGGATGGCCTTGATCCAATCAGTTGAAATCCTTAAGAGAAAAAGACTTTTCATAAGAGAGAATTCTGTTATTAAAGAGCTGTTATACTTGAACTATAGCACCAAGGCTTCCCTGGTCTCCAGCCAACTGATCTACCTGAAGGTTTTGCCCTCGCTTGCTTCTGCAATTACATGAGCCAATTCCCTAAAATGAACTCTATCTGCCTATCTATCTATCTATCTATCTATCTATCTATCTATCTATCTATCATCATCTATCACTCCAGCCATCCATCCTATCAATTCTATTTCTCTGGAGAACCTGACTAATACAATGGACACAATGGTGTAAACATAGGATATTATGTTAGGTCTGGTGCAGCACCTGGGAGTCAAATTCATTTGTATTTTTTTAAGGTTTATTTATTTATTTTGAGAGAGAGAAAGATCAAGTGGGGGAGGGTCAGAGAGAGAGGACAGAATGAGAATCCCAAGCAGGCTCCACATTGACACTGCAGAGCCCTATGTGGGGTTTGAACCCATGAGCTGTGAGATCATGACCAGAGCCGAAGCTGGATGCTCAACTAACTGAGCCACCCAGTTGCCCCCATTTGTATTTCTTAAGAGAAATCTAGAAACAACATATAAGCTCACTTGTATTAAAAAAGATTATAACTGACCCTCCAAAAGTTCAGATTCTGCTGCTAAATGAAATGACCCCACCCTTGGGTTTTTAGGCATGTTGGGACCTGGAGTTGTGTATGAGGAATGTGGGGCTTCATTCCTAGTTCACACGTGATCCTCAGGACATCTTTGCCACATGGCCCAATTCCAGTTTTCAGAGGACAAAACTGAGGGTCAGAGAGGCTAAGCTCCTTGCCTTGGGTCCTAACTAGTAGGTGACAGAGGGAGGCCCAGGGCCCATGGCCTCCCCCAGCCTTCTGCTGCCTCAGAACTGCAGCAAGGATGTCTTCCCACAGTCTGGCTATTACCCCCCCCCACCCCCCATCTCCTGATGAGAAGAATCTATAGCTGAGAGGTAAGGGGTGTTGCCATGAATCTGGGGAGGAAGAGAC
The DNA here is from genome assembly GCA_017311185.1 of Proteles cristata cristata. Classification (NCBI taxonomy): domain Eukaryota; kingdom Metazoa; phylum Chordata; class Mammalia; order Carnivora; family Hyaenidae; genus Proteles; species Proteles cristata. The sequence continues at coordinate 309,207 of JAESUZ010002284.1, read as the reverse complement.
TCTGTCGTGTATTATCCAACCTGAAGCACTTCTGTGTGGGACCAAGGCTCAACTGAATGGGACTCAGGTACAAGCAGGGTAAATAAGGCTCTCCTGGACCAACGGGAAGGCCTGGTCCTTCCTACTTAGGGGGAACGAACAGGCGTGTAGGGCCGTGGTGCGGATGGTATCCCAGATCTTGCAACAGTGAGTAATGACTGGACTACTGTTCCCAACCCTTAGCTCATCTGTATAAGGAATGACACACCCCCCGCAACACATTTCCACCCAGAGCAGCCCCTGGGAGGCGTGCGCACTCCCCTCACTGGGCTTGGCTGGGCCGCAAGATGCTCCGGTCACTGGGATGTGAGTGGCCAGGCCTTTGCCATGGCTGCACCTCTAGAGGCTTTGCACGTGATCCTGGGGTTTGGCCCAGGCCCTGTCGCTCCCGCCTTCCACCATCGGAACAGCACACCCCAGAATGCGCTACCTTTTCAGTCCGGGTTCTGGAAGAAGACCCGAGTTGTGTCAAGAGGAGCCCAAAAGAGCCAAGTGAGGCTGCGTCATGGCTGCCCCTCCCCACCTCGAGTCTCGTCAGCAGGAAATAATTGTTTCCGGCTCAAGCCATTGACATGTTGAGGCAAAAGCTGACCAAATACAAATACTTTTGCTGAAAGTCTTGTTTTTTCCCTGACTGTCAGTTGGCTCTTTTTCCCAATGAAACTCTTGTCAATGATCTCCTAGGAGTAATGAGGGGCTGACGGTTGTAACATACCGAACTCTCAAATCCCCGAATTGGACATTCCGTGTGTCTTGCAGATGTCTGTGGGGACAGGTGCAAAGGTAGGTGTGGTCTTTGCGGGGTCCTGTGCTGGAGACCTCCCCTGTTAGGGCTCCGCCGCCCATGTCCTGCAGCTGGCGAGCACGGAAAGCGACTGAATGCCGGGAGTGCAGTGCATGGCTCTACAGCAGGGCTGCAGGAGGAACTTCTAGGCGGGAGTCCCAGAACCCGTTCCCGAGCCCAGAAGCTCTGGCTCTGTGTTGCTCTGGAAGGTTTGGCCGCTCCAGCCGATGCAGATGGCGTGGGAAGCCATCCACAGCTCTGATGCTCCACCTCCGCTCAGGGCTGCCCAGCATCATGGATGCCACAGGCATGCCACCCTTCTCCCCGCTGGACTCCATTGCAAATTCAGCTCTTGTGTGACTGCTTTTCATTGGGCGGGGGGGGGAGGGGGTCTCCTGCAGGCAAGTCTAGGAGTTGTAAGTCCAGTTCTGCAGCCTCTCCATCAGAGGGTGGCAGACTATCAGCCTAGATGCCTACCTCCTTTCTCTTTCTCTCCGTATCTCTTTCTCTTCTGCTCTCACTCTTTCTTTGATGCTATAATTGCAAATATGGAGGGCACCTTGACATGCACAGGTAAGGCACCCCCTCTTTCTCTGCACCGCCACACACGAAGCATCTTGGATTAGCAAGGCTCTAGCTCAGTTTCTCAAGAGGCATTCTGGGGGCGCACCCCTTCCTTGTATGGGACAGTCTCACAGTTATTGACATTCATCGTCCCCCACCTACTGTGCGCTCACAGGGTTCCCCTGGTAGCAGAATACTGCTCCCCTGCAAAGGTATCTCCAACTTGTACGTTAGGTTGCGTGGCGAGGGGGAACTAAGATAGCAGATGGGATTAGGATGGCTTATCAGGGGACCTCACCATCGGGGGAGTAGCTCAGATTCTCCAGGTGGGCTCAGGGCAATGACTGGGTCCTAAGACATGAGGGCAGGAGGCAGGGGGCTCAGAGGCGGGGAAGGAGATGTGAGGACAGAAGCAGAGGTCGGTGTGGTGTAGCTGCTGGGTCTGAGCCTGAGGAAAGATCACCCTCATCAATGTGGGTGGGTATCATCATCCAATCTGTTAAGGACCTAGATAGACCAAAGAGGGAGAACAAGGCCAAGTTTGCTCTCTGCTGGAGCCGAGACATCCATCTTCTGCCCTACGACATCAATACTTCTGAGTCTTGAGCCTTCGGACCTAAGCCAAGACTCACACTTGTCGCTCCTGCGATTCTCAGGCTTTCAGGCTGGAACTGAAATGCACCACTGGCCAGGCCTCCAGCTTGCAGATGGCACGACATGAGACTCCTCAACCTCCATAATCGCATGAGCCAGTTCCCTATAATAAATCTCTTTCTATATAACTATACATCTCCCATTGCTTTTGTTTCTCTGGAGGGCCCTGATTGACTGGTCCACTGCCTTGGGCCAGGGCTCAGCCCAGCGGCTGTGCAGGTTGGGTCTCTGGTCATCAGCACTGCCCAGCTCTTTCTCCTTAGGCCCTAACCACGGGTAAAATTCCAGCCCCTCCTCCCTTCCAGAAAGGGCTTGAACAAAGCTTTCCTGCCAGACTCCTGCTTAGAGCAAGGTATTGGTGGGAGTCAGGGTGCACTGCTGGGTTTGCCAAGGCTCTGAGATACTGGCCACATGCCTCCACTCACATCCCCGTGCACATAATGAATGGGACTTCATAAGAGTGATCCCGAAGTGTCTCTGCCAATGGCCCACTTGGATGAGCTGTCCTAGCCAATCTCTGTGCTGGGCTGAGGCTGCTGAGAAATTCTTTAAATGAGTATTGGAAGGGCTGTTGTCTCTGGGGCTGATCTGGGTGGAAAGGACAGAATGCCTTTGCCTAGGTGTGTTCTTAGAGTGTAATCAGGATCTGATGTCCACGGGGAGGCTCAGAAGCAGCATTTGAATGGCCAAGGTGTTGGGTTTTCAGATAAACTAGTACTTGAGTTATTTATCCATTCATTGATTCATTGATTCATTGATTCATTGATTCATTCATTCAATAAACATGTGTTGGGCATCTTCACAGTGCTCATCATTGAAGAACAAGAAGAGAAATGACTCTCTATCCTTGAAACACTCACAAGAGAGACACCTACATGGCTCTCTATACTATAACATGACTCTGTAATAGTAGTTACAGATACTGAGTGCCTACCAGGGGCCCGACACTGTGTTAAACACTGTACTTGTATCTTCTCATTTCTGGCTCCCAGGAACCCCACAGGAAAGAGCCTATTATTTCCCTCATTCTATAGATGAGAAAATGGAGGCACAAAGGGGCCAAGCGACTTGCCCAATAGTGTACACGTGGTCATTGGTGGAGCCGTGGTTCAAAACCATGCGCTTTAGCACTAGGTTAGGATGCTGCCATGAGGAGACCCCACATTTCACACAAAAGCTAAGAATTATCTAGCAGATGTGACATTCTAAGTGTTTCACATTTATTACTTCACCCGATTCTCACAACAATCTGAGGTGTCATATGTACTCTCCATCTCCCCAGTGTAGTGATGAGAAATCTATGGCACAGGAAGTTAAGTGACTTGTCCAAGGTCATATAGCAACTGAGTAGTAGAGCTGGGACTTGAACTCAGAAAATGAACTTCCAGATTACTGCTATTAATATTATGCCATATTACCCTAACTGTCCTAACAATATTGACTTTTTTCTCTCTCTTATTCCAAAGGTTCAAGGTAGTGGTCCAGTTTGGTGGGGCAGCTCTCCTCCACTGGGCATTCCAAGATCCATGCTCCTTCTGAGCCATTGCTCCTCCATCGTTGAGGGCTCCAATGTCTGACACCATAGCCACTGGTGACATGAGTTTAATTCATTTTAAGTGGATTAAAATGCAGTAATTTCAGTTCCTCGGCAGCACTTGTCACATTTCAAGCATCCAGTATTCACCATTTTGGGCAGCAAATATCCAGAGCTTCCTTCCTTCCTTCTTTCTCTTGGTGTCAGACCGCGCCTTTCTGGATGGTTCTCTCAGCCTTTTCTGGTTCCCTCCTCATTTTCTCCGACAGATATTTCCCCTAAAAAATTTCTTGCATGTTTTAATCCCCTCTTGGGACCCGCTTCTCAGAAGACCTGGGTGAACACCACTACTGCCACTCATTAGAAGGTTAAGGAAGTTAGCCGTGGCTCTGCTGTCCCGGGGGATTCACTTACTTTGTCTGTTTGAATTTGTATAGACCCACATCATGTCCTCTCTTAGATCTATCTTCCATCGCAGAGAATTTTAAGGCATTTTTACTTAGTTTCCTGACAAAATCTGCTTCCTATTTGCTTATTTCAGATGCTCTTTGCTACTGGGCAGCATCCCAGTTCTTGGTCTTTCTCAATCAGAAGCAGAAGTGGGCTTCAGGTCCATGTGTACTGTGATTTCCTGCCAGGCAAGACTTCATTTTCTGGATCATCACAGTTAGAAGGGCATACTTGAGCACGACTCATCTTTCTTTGGAGTGTTTCAGACAAACTTGACCTTCAGCTGGATGTCATTAATTTTTACACAGGGCTATGAGACATCAGGCCTTACACAGGTGCTAAAAGAACTAGCAGGGGAAAATCAGGGACAAAGGCTTAAAAGTTTACATTCCTCTGTTTGTATGACTTGCTAAAGAGTTAGATGCCTCACTCTATCCATTCCTAGCTCTATAGCGCTATCCTGCCCTCTTTGAATTTGTGACATATTTTTCATAAAAACTTTGCGAAAGATAACTGTGTGCTTGAATTTATTGATTGGCTCATATGCCCATCTGTAGGCCATACGCGTGCAGTCTTATCTTGTTGCTTTTTAAATCTTGGTCACAGGTTCATTACACAGAATTCCAGGTAGATCCACAAATGTTGCATATAAAAGCAAACAGAAGAGCTATGTTATGGTTTCTTAATAGTTTTTAGTGTAAAAACATGACACAATTTCTAGTTTTTATTGCACAAGGCATGCCCTTTCTTTGACCCATGAACCTCATAGAATGAATGGAATAGAATGAATCTAATTTATTTGAACGTTCATGTGTTAATGTGGCACTTGGGGAAAAACAACATCAGCATCCTCTACCAACTGGAATGATCTGCCTCCTGATTCTGTATTTATGGAAAACTTTTTGGCTTACATTTCACCATGTATGGTGCAAATTATAGTAGCTTCCTCTTGGGGTTATGAAGAATAAATGAAGTGATCCATATAAAATACTCAATAGAATGCTAGATATTACCATCAGTATGATCATGACCACCATCAAAATCATCACCATCACCATTATTTCCATCATCACCATCACCATCATCACCATCATCATCACCATCATCACCATCATCATTACCATCATCATCATCATCGTCATCACCATCATCATCATCACCATCAAAACAACAGAGTTGCAAACCTTCCCTTCTGTTAGAACTGCTAAAATGCTGAAATCCACAAACTGAAACGCAGAAACCAGCTGTTTTGCCCTCTTGGTACAATAGTTGCTTTTTTTTTAACTTAAGCTGAATCTGGTTCTCAGAATAAATTAGAATGAATGGAAAAAATGTTTCAAATGGCATCACTAAGGGTCATGAGTGCTGATAAGCAATAATGTGAGTGGAAAAAAAGAAAAGGAAGAAAAACATAGCCTCCAGGTCCCAAGGTCACAAGTAGTAGAAGTTAGGCAATTTCCCAGGGGCAGACCATGTCACCACATCAACGTCAGAGGGCAAAGAAGTGGCCAAGTGTATGGGCAGCCTGACTCTGGGGGTTTCTGCAGGCAGCGTCCTAACAGGTACATCCTCTGACTTGTTGGGATTTTCTGGTGTAATTCTATTTACATCTGGAGACTGGGGCTTCCATTTGAAAACATTTCTCACAAGAAATCAACAGTACTAGGGATGCTAAGTAAAGAAGGGGTCTTGCCCATGCAAATTCAGATGTATGGACACCCATAGGTTCTTTCAAAGAGTGTGTTTTGGTTTTCAAGTGTGTGTGTGTGTGTGTGTGTGTGTGTGTGCGTGTGTGTGTGTAAAGAGCAAATAACTTCATAGATTGCTGTTGTAATTACACTGAGGTCAGAAAATCGGGTCTTGGGGCAACTGAGTGGCTCAGTCGATTGAGCGTCTGACTTCAGCTCAGGTCATGATCTCACGGTTCATGGGTTTAAGCCCCACGTCGGGCTCTGTGCTGACAGCTCAGAGCCTGGAGCCTGCTTCAGATTCTGTGTCTCCCTGTTTCTCGCCCTCCCCTGTTCATGCTCTGTCTCTCAAAATTAAATAAACATTTAAAAAAGAAAAAGAAAATAAAATTGGGTCTCCGTGATAAAATATGGAATTTGCTGAGGCTTCCTTTGTCGTCTAGTGAATGGTCACATTTTAATAAATATATCACATGTGCTTAGAAACAATTTGTTTTCCAGGTTCACTGTTTCTCACAGATCACATTAATTAATCATCGTATTCAAATCCTCTCTCTCTATATATATATCTACTCAATTTATCATTTTCCGATAGAGGTATTCCAAATCTCCTATTATGATTTTGGATTTTTCCTCATTACTTATCATTTTTTGTGCAAACAATTGTAAAAATTTGTTTTACAATTCCCCTGAGGTTAGTTGTTGTTGAATGGGGAGAGAGGTATTTTACCTAATATTCCTGTGTATTCAGAGCAGAACAGAGGCTTCCCATATACGTTTTGTATAGCATATGGATGGGAGTTCCTGATTTCAGTAGTCTGACAAATCAGTGAGCTTCACTTGGTTCCCATGTTTGGTCACATCTGGGAGAGAACATCTTGAAAAGGAGCTCCCTCATTTTGCCTAGGACTCTAGGAACTGAATCATGACGACGATGTATATTATGATATTCAGTAAGGGAAGAAATCACTGTGGTCTGAAGAGTCCAGAGCAAACATGGGTTCATCCTAGAAGAATGGGCAGAAAAGTTCCTTAAGAACAAGAGTGATGTGATCAAGATGGAATTTTCCCAAGATCAACGAGCAGCAGTTTACTACCAGGTCCCTGAAGGAAGCGTTATTCTTTACAGAGAAGGTGCTGTTTTATGAGCACTCAAAGGGGTTGGGGAGGGGCTGCCTCAGTACGTGGCAGGAGTCAGGGAAGGAAGAGCTGAGTGGGAGGGGTTAGAAGGAAGAGTTACAGGAGGTGGAGGTAGGGGCTGGTTGCACAGAGAGGAGGGAAGGGGGGAGCCAGCGCTGACTGTAAGCATTCCAACGGTGGGGCAGAGAAACTACCTTTGTTGGGCCTTTCGTGGGAACTTTAGGATTTCCATCTAGGTGGGAGTTTGTGAAGCCACTGCACTGTAAGGTCTGTGATGTGCAGACATGATGGGCCTGTGGTGGCACTGACAGCAGATAGTGCTGGAAGGCCTCAATTGTGACGCCAGGCTTTGGTCACCCTGAGCTGTCCTGGCTGAGAATGTACTCATGTGCGGAAGGCAGATAGATCACTACTGGGAAAGCCACAGGTCCCAAGCCCAGTTTGAGCTGACTTTCAGTGTCAGGGCCAAGGCTGGGTGGCTCCGAGAGGCTGGGCCTGGCTGAGGGAGGCCAGCCTCCAGGGGAGCAAATAAAGAAATCCAAGATGTTAAAGATGGTTATGTCAGGGGGCAGGATTTCAGGTGTCTCTCCCCTTTTCTTTGTTACATTTTTTCTTTCCTGTACTGTTTTAACTATTTGCAATGAGTATCTGTAATTTGTGTATTCAGGAAAAAAAATTCATTTTCCTCCTGGGGACGAGCTACTCTTTCCAAGCCCTGCCTGTTGTGCTCTGGGTCTTAAACCAGTCTAATCTCAAGTACCTGTCCGCACTCTACAGTCCAATTTTATGGACGAGAACTAAGGGTCAGAGACTGGCTTGCGCAAGGCCAGTGGAGGCAGAACGACGTGTCACAGGTCCCCACTGCTAGCTCTTGGAGGCCCTCAGGGCAACAGGGCAGTCCTGAGCACTTACACCTGGGGACCCGGCTCACCTGGGCGGCTCCCGCTCACCTGGGCGGCTCAAGGCTGCTGGGGCGGGGCTGAGCTGACGTCCGCCCCGCCTGCGCTCAAGCCCCGCCCCCGCACGCCTGTCCAGGGCCCAGACCGCGCCTCGAATGCCCCGCCCCGCCCATCGCCTAGGCCCCGCCCCCGGCCGCGCCCCGCAGACCTCAGGCCCCGCCTCCTGCCGCTGGAGGAAACGGAAGTGGCGGCGGGCTCGGGCGGAAGCAGGAAGCGGCGGAGCGAGAAGACGCGCGGGGCGGTGTTCTCTGCGGGGCCATGGCGGAGAAGTTCGACCACCTGGAGGAGCACCTGGAGAAGTTCGTGGAGAACATTCGGCAGCTCGGCATCATCGTCAGCGACTTCCAGCCCAGCAGCCAGGCCGGGCTCAACCAGAAGCTGTGAGTGGGGCGGCCCGAGTCCGCGGGCGTCTGCGGGGCTGCCGGGGGGCCGGGGGGCCGGGGAGCCGGGCCGGGGGGGCCCGGGAGGCCGGGGGGGCCCGGGGAGCTGGAGCCTGGCCGAGAGGCGCCGCTCCCCGGCCTCCTCTGGGCCCGGTCCCGGCTCCAGGCTGTGCTCCGGGGCGGGCTCGCCGCCGCCTGTTGCCGGCCCGCCTCCCTCCCGCTCTGCTTTGCTGCGACCTGTTCTTGTGGGCCCATTTGGAGATGTTACCATGGCCGGACTGTGCAGTGTCTGGGCCTGATAATCTAAGGCTGTCCTCGCGCACGTGGGTCTCCTGCCTTTTCTCCTGGACTCTCCTGGGGAGTTCTGTCCCCGTCCCCAGAAGAGAGGTGGACTTCTTGGGGGGTGCGCCAAGCTGCGCCCCGGGAAGGAGAGGGATCTGAAACCACCTGCTGCGGAGGCCTGAGTGTGGAGGAGTTGGAAGGGGGAGGTGGTGAGGAAGGTTGCAGGCCGTTTATTAACTTTTTTGGCAACAGTCCTGTGCTGGCCGTGGTGTTAGGCCCTGGGATGAACAAGAGGCAGATAAACGAGCAGAATGTTCTGGTGAAGGGCTCATAGCTTTATAGGGGGTCCAGACATCAAACATAATTGCAAACCAGCGTTACAAACCCAGTGCTGGGGGACTAGCCTGGTGATATCTGAAGGCTCCAGAGGGAGACTGAGATTGAGCCAGGAAGGGGTGGTTTTCTTACCCCCAGGCTTGGAGGATGGGTTCTTAAGGAGGAGTCCACTGCCCCATGTGTTCTCTGAAATTGCACACAAAACCAGGTGCACATCAGGGTAGTTGTTTCCGAGAGAAGATTGATAGTTTTCATCAGATTCTCAAAAGGGTTGGTTTCTGTCCCCCAGTATTGACTGTTTCTACTTTAGAAAGAAAGTAAGGGGCGCCTGGGTGGCTCAGTTGTTAAGCGTCTGCCTTCAGCTCAGGTCATGGTCTCTCTGTTCATGAGTTTGAGCCCGGCATGGTGCTCTATGCTATCTACCCCTCCCCCGCTTGCACTCCTCCCCCCCCGCCCCACCCCGTCTCTCCCTCAAAAATAAATAAATGGAAAAAGGAAGAAAATCAGGTATCTGAGGGTATCCTCCAACCCCAGAGCTTTCTTAGGAATTCTGTGGCTAAACAAAGAGCCATGCACCTTGCTCGGGTGAGTATTCCTGCTGTCGTGTGAGTTAACCACATGGCCCATTTTTGCCTCGCCCCCAGGAATTTTATCGTTACTGGCTTACAGGACATTGACAAGTGCAGGCAGCAGCTTCATGATATTACTGTGCCTTTAGAAGTTTTTGAGTAAGTATCATTCTTGATTTCCATTCGAGTACATTTCTTGTTTAACTGTGCTAGAATGACTCCTTCAGCCACTGGCATTTGGGTGCCTGCTCTGCGGCAGCACAGCCCAGGTGCTGGAGGTGCTGGGGAGAAGCCAGTGAAGAAAACAGACAAAAGTTCGTGCTTTCAGGGAAACCGTGTTTTGGTGGGATTAGAAATTAAAAAAAAAAAATCTGTATATTGTTGAAAATGAGTTACATGTGAATGAGCATTTATTAAATATGTGCAAAGCACCATAGGCTCTTAGAAGTCCTGTTCAAAAAGAAGTCTGTATCACTTTTTTTCTTGAGAGATAAAAAGTCCTACTTGGGCCTTATTATAAAAGAACAAAGACAAACTACAGGCAGCAACAGCCTGAGAAGTAACTTGGTTCGGTGTCTTCCGGGCTGCCCAGGGAGCGCTGATTCTAGGAGACGGTAAATATCTGCTTTGTTGGGGGGAAATAAAGGTTCTCAGAGCAAGTAAGATTGGGAAGCTGTGGTGTTTGCGGGGGAGCCGTGCGTGCCTGTCACGGTCGTGGCGCAGAGAGCACCTCCCGGAAGTAAACTCTCGAGGTTAGTTTCATTCAGGTTTGGTCACGCTGGCTTTACAGGTCACAGAGCTGGTAAGTAACTGCGCTAGGCTGTTTGGCTGCTAAGTGTCTGCGTTAAGAGGAAAATTCTGGACTCGTCCTTCCTGGGCCGCAGCCGATGTCTCCATGCCAGGCAGCCTGTCTCTGGAGGTGGAGCCAGCGTGGAAGGCCAAGAGCATGCTAGCCTTTGGGCATCAACGCTGGAGCCTGAATCACTAGGTTTCCTTGAACAGTTAGGGAAACGTTTCCGTCATGACGTCGCCGAAGGTCAGAGATACAGGGCCTAGTGGCGGCACAGCCCAGCAGCCGCCCCCCCGGGGCACGCAGGCTGCACCCCTGCCCGTCACGGCTCCGTCCTCCTTGCTGCCCCTGGCGTCACGCGTTCGCAGTGTGTTCCGTCAGCCCTTCGAGTTCTGCGCGTGCGGGCGGGAGCCAGGGTCTCGTGTGTGGGTCAGGGCCCCCGGCTCCGGGGCAGCGGCTGCCTGCCCGTGAAGTGGAGGGGCGCGGAGGCTGCTTTGCTTTCCTCGGAGTGTCCTCATTCGTGCTGTTCTGGTCGGATGTGTGGGACGGATGTCAGGCCAGGTGCCAGGGCACTGCCCCCGCCTTCCGGGATGGGGAGGGATGGCGCTCGGACGGGCAGCAGGCGGTGAAGCCTGGGCAGCCACGGCCAGCGGGCAGAGGGGGTGAACCTTCATCCGGGGTACCGGGGCCGCGCCGGCTGTTGAGCTCTAGGAAGTAGCAGATGCGAGCTGCCCGTCGACGTGCCCGGCGCGGGAGGGGTTTGTGGGGTCTCGGGGTCCTTTTCAGCACGCGCTCCCAGACAGACACACTGGCTGGCAGAGGAGACTAGCCTGTGCCCCTCTCTCCGGGACTGGGGGTGGCTGTGTCCGCAGAAACGAGCCTCGTCTGGACGCTGTTGCTGCCGAGATAGTTCCTTGTTCAGCACGCGCAAGCCTGTCCTGTGTTTTTCTTCAGAAATGGGTGTGTTTTGTTTAGGACCAACTGTAGCTCTGCTTCGCTCATTCCGTCGTTTCAGAAACACTGCAGGAAGATGGAATTTCTAAAGCGTGTGATGTATTGGTTTTTTGTTACCTGTCCTAATTAAAGACCAGGTTTTATGTCATTAACAGGAACTGAATAGTGTTTTTTTTTTTTTTATCTGAAGTGATGATTTTGTTGTTGTTCTTGGACCATAAACTGGACTTTGTGGTGGTGATTTCTTTTCCTTTGTACCGAGAAACTTGGTGTAGCTGAACGGGGTGAAGGTCTGTAAGGTACAGAGGCGGGGCCACGGCTGCTAGACGTGGCCGTTCACGTGGCCAGTGTGCTCGGGGAAGTCTGCGGGGTACTGAGGACATTTTGGGGCAAGTGTCAGAAATTTCAAAACCAGTTCAGCAGTTGAGAAATAATTGGAGAGACTCTGTGTTAGATTTGTGTTCCTTGGGTGTATTGAGGGAAGGAGGGTATTGGGGCCCCCGCCCCCCGAAGGTGGTAGGAGAGTTTGTGCCTAATTCCAGGTGCGTAGGGCCGGGGCTGTCCGTCCACAGCGCCCCGCCCACTCTGGCAGCCCCCGGGCTCCTCTACGCCGGGACTCCCCAGGGACCGCTGGTGCGCCCCTGCAGTGCGGGCTGCGTCCGTCTTGGCGGGTGCCCCGCACCCGCTCCCCCAGACTGAAACCCCAGCTGACCTCCGTCCTGCCTCATCGAGAGCTGCCTGGCCTCACAGGCTGTCGTCAGGATCCCGGGCACTGCAGCAGAGCGACGCTGAGGACGCGAAGCTCGCCCGGGGTGTAGGTGGTCGTTGCTTGATTTCGTGAGTTAGTCGCGCTGTTAGAGGTGACGTAGACAGGTCGTATGTACTTGCATAAAGGAAGGAGTCCCGGGCGCCGTTGCGTCTCAACAAGGCCGTGAACACTTTCCCTCCGTCCGAAAACTGAGGGCAGGTGTCAGCCAGGAACATGTTAATGGAGGTGTTTGCTGTTTGCAGATACATAGACCAAGGACGAAACCCCCAGCTCTACACCAAAGAGTGTCTGGAGAGGGCCCTGGCCAGGAACGAACAAGTGAAGGGCAAGATCGACACCATGAAGGTAACGGGGGTCAGAACGGGAGGAAGTACAGAGCGGGTTCGCTTCCGTATGAGGAGCACGTTCCCGCGTGTCACGCGGCTGCGCAGCTGAGATCTCTGCGTGTGACGGGCGGTAAATGGTGCTGAGCACCGGGGGGCCCGCGGGGCGGTCGGGACGCAGCGGGTGGTGCCTGCCTTTTAGGAGAGTCCTGGTTGATTCCCGTGACGGATCGTGTCGCCGGCCGCCGTTGGCCTGTGTAAGACGTAGTGTCGCGGTTTGTACCTCGCTGCTTCTTGATGCCGTCGTGTGGCCATTTCCTGCGGTGGTGGTTCCGCGGCTTAGAGGGTCCCGGGGTCTCTAGTCGTGCTCCTTGCTCAGCGCTGGTCTCCGGCGCCTGCCCCTTCGTGCCGCGGCCGCTGGCCTCCGGCACCACAGAGCGCTGCCTGTGCGCTCCGTGCTCTGACGAGAACTAGAAAACTCCATGCTTCTTGGGCATGAAATACACAGGGATTTTTCTTTTTTTAACTTCCAGTGACTGAGCTGAGGTTCAGATGGGGGGAGTGCGTGGCTCCCCCTTTCCCGGGCTGTGCGGTACCCTCAGCGCCCGCGTGTGCCAGCTCCTGCCTCTCCACTCAGTCCTCACCCCTGCCTGGCCGCCCGGCCTGGTGTCCCGCGGTGGCCTCCAGCGGTCCCCCTCCTTCCTGTCCCCTCTCCCGCGGCCGCCTCTGGAGCTCTGGCCTGCCCCCCGCACCCGCCATCCCCGGGGCCCGGCCTGCGTCCCCTCTTCAGGCCTCGCGGATCAGCCTCGCCCCGAGGAGGACGCCCCCCTTCTCTGACACCCCGTCTGCGGCAGCGTGCGCTGCAGAACCCAGGGGCACGAGCGTCGCGTTCTCGCTGCGGCCCTGCGCCGGCTGTGCGCCAGGCTGCTGTCCAGCGTGCGCGGGACGGCCACGCGGTGACCTCGGGGCTCAGGGCTCCGCCGCAGAGCGCAGGGAGGAGCCAAGAGGCCCTGTCCTGATGGCAGTGATGCGTCTGTCACCTGCCGCCCTGGGTCACTGGCTTCCTCAGGTCCCCCAGGTCTGTCCTGCCGCCCTGGGTCACCGGCTTCCTCAGGTCCCCCAGGTCTGTCCTGGGGCTGGGCAGCCTGCCCTGTGCGGCGGTGCTGCGATGGCCCGTGCGGAGCCTGCAGCTGCTTCCTGTTCCGTCAGGTCGGGGGTGAGTTGCGCTTGGGCTCAGCGTCGCCCCCAGGACATGTGGCCTGACGGCCGGTACCGTTGTGAGTACGCTAGGCTCCCGCTGCCGCCTGACTGTGGGCAGTGACGCGCGCATCCGTGTCCGTGTTCTGAGGCCCCTGCAGGTCTCGTGGCGCAGTTCCGTGGCCTCCGTTTACCCAGCGGACCCTGTGTTTAAACCTCCGCGAGCGACAGCTCAGACGGGTGTTGTGATGTTGCGGTGCAGTGTCCTTGAGCACCCCGGTACGGCTGTTCCCGTCCTCAGTGCTTGCCTCCAGTGATGCGCAGGGGAAGGTTTCCAGGCTGGCGGGCACCTCGCCGCCTGTCAGGTGGCTCTCGAGCCGGGGTCGGCGGGTGGCGGGGCAAGAAGCCGCGGCAGCCAGGCCTCCCGGAGCTCTGAGAGCTTTGATCAAGCCGTCCGCGCGCAGTGAGTTTGATGTGGTTTGACTTACTAATTGCTCAGTTCACGCTACGTGAGGGTTCCCGTCACGCGTGTCGTGCGCAGAAATCCTTCCCCCCGTGTGGCTGGCGCCGTGCGGGAGGGCGTTTCCTAGCTGAAGTGCTTACTCTGTGCTCATGGAGTCCTCTCTCCCACGGTGCGTCTCCTGCCTCTGATGCGGTTCCGGCTCGCGGGCATTGCTTGGAGCCGGCTCAGGAGCAGGCGGTGTGGACGGCCGCTTACGTGAATGGGAGGCACAGCTTCCGTTCCTTTGAGCTTGAGGCTTGGGGGTGGGGGTGGGGAGGAAGTAGTCCGTAATCTGGGCGATGGGTCGCCGGCAAAGATATTTTGATACTGTATGTTTTTCTCCTTAGAAATTTAAAAGCCTGTTGATTCAAGAACTTTCTAAAGTATTCCCTGAAGACATGGCTAAGTATCGAAGCATCCGAGGGGAGGACCACCCCCCTTCCTAATTTCTGAAGACCCTCCTGGTCTCGTGGGAGTCGCTGTGACCGTCAGACAGGCTGGGACTGAGCGCCGCACCCGCGCGGCTCTCCCAGGCCCGTCTTCCGGCAGCCCTGTCCTCGCCCTTGTCCTGGGGGACGGCGCGGCCCAGACGCGTGCGGAGCTGTGTCCCCGGCCGCCCCTCTGTCCCCCATGTGCGTCTGTTCGGTCCCGGAGCTTTCGCACGGCCGGGGATTGCACGTCTTTGAGTGCGATGCATTGATCGTCCACAGCGGAGCAGTTCGGGAATATTCGCTATGATAGGTAAATTGTTTTTAAAAATTCCACCTAATGGTTTTCTTTTTATGTACTGTTTCTTTTTTCCATTTTATGATGGTGTCAAAGCTTAAAAAAAAGAAAAATTCAAAAAGAAAAAGTTGGTGTTTATTTGAGCAATAACTTGAGTTGGTTTTGTGTTTTCTGTTTTCAGTTACAGTGCATAAAGAATGCGTTCAGTGTAACGTTACATGGATTTTGATTTGACATAAGCACATAATAAAGCCTTTAAGTATTTACATGATGTATTCCGTGCAGTTATTTTTATAACATTTTATAGCGTAGCACAGTGTACCTTGTAAACAGTCAACTCTTACTTCCCCAGAGTGTGAGTGATATTCATACAATTGTTCCCCAGGCTTCCGGGCCAGAAGAGGCGAAGCAGAATTCTGGGGGGCGCCTGGGGGGCTCAGTCGGTTCAGCGTCTGACTCTTGTTTTCGGTGCAGGTCATGATCTCAGTGTCCGTGAGATCGAGCCCTGTGTGGAGCTCTGCGCTGACCATGTGGGGCCTGCTTGGGACTCTCTCTCCCTCTCCCCCTGCCCCTCCCCTGTTCATCTGTGTGCTTACTTTCTTTTTCTCAAAATAAACGTTAAAACCCTACAGAAGAGGATTCTGAGCTCCTGCACTGGTTTCCTGGATCGCAGACCACAGGGCAGCAGCGATCCGGCCCCAGGGCTGCGCAGCCCCAGCGTGTACTCGGTCGGACGTGCAGCCGGGGGCCTCGCTCCTGGTAAACTCGGCTTGGGCCTGCGGCCCTGAGGGGGGAGCCCTGGAGCAGGAAGGGCCGCCTGAGTACAGGGACCTGCCCCCCAACCCCAAACAGCCCTGCGCCCTGGGGGTGTTCTGTGGCTGCCCTAACAGAGGGTGGAGATTTAGCTTCTGGTCCCAGAGACTGGAAGTCAGGGGGTCCAGCAGGAGGGGGTCCTTCCTGCCTCCGCCGGGTTCCGGTGGCTCCTGGTGTTCCTGAGGCAGCGCTGCCCCACCCTCTGCCTGTGTTCACGTGACCTTGTCTCCACGTGTTTCCCCGTCTCTCCCTGTGGCGTCTCCCCATCTCTCCTCTTGGCGTCTTACCGTCTCTCCCCGTGGCGTCTCCTTCTCTCTCCCAGTGGGGTTTGCTGTGGGAATTAACTCCCACCTTTACAACCCAGGATTGTCTTTATTTCCAGAATCTTTATAAGGTGACATTCACAGGGTCCAAGAGGACACACCTTTCTGGAGGCCACCACGCACCCACCACGTGTCCTGTGCGTCAGGTCTGGCCGTCAGGCGCCTAGCTTTGCTGCCGGGGCGCTGCCCTGTCCACACCCCCAGATCGCTCCACCGTGCTGCCCATGTGACTGCCTGAGCCCCTCTTCCCCGGGGACCCTGGCCACAAGTTGAGTTTGAAGCTGTGGGCAGGTGGAGGCCGTGAGGCTGTGTGTTCAGGTGACAGAACCGATACTTCTCCCATAAGACCCGTTTCTACTTTTTGAAAGAAAGCATTAAGTTACGCAAAAACGGAAGACACGGGTGTTTGGGTTTGGTGATGAGGAAGAAGCATTGTGGTGACAGTGCCGGTTATGGTGCCAGAAAGTCCCGGTCCCTGCGGGTGGCCTAGGTCCACAGACACAGGCAGAGAGGCGCAGAGAGACACAGACACAGGCAGAGAGGCACACAGAGACACAGAGACATAGGCAGAGAGACACACAGGCAGAGAGGCACACTGAGGCACAGAGACACAGGCAGAGAGGCACACAGAGATCCATCCACACAGATATATCCACACAGGTGTGGACAGACAGACACAGGGACGCGTACACACGGACACACGCCAGTAACACTTGAGTCACTGCAGGTGTGCTGAGGCCGGGAGTGAGGGGAGGAAGGCAGTGTGGGGAAAGGCAGTGACCGGCGCCCAGCTGCAGCTCAGGGGGGCCCAGGGACCCTGGGAAGGGAGGTTCAGGACGGGCGTGGTGGCCTCCAAGGCAGCAGCGGTGCTGGAGAGGCCTGGTCACACCCCCGAGGGGAACAGAAGCAAGAAGTGACCAGAGCCGCACATCGTCATTGGGGTGCTAAGCCTGCCTGCCTTCTCCCGAGCGGGAGACGCGCCCTCTCTGGGGCCACGTGACACACAAGGTCCCACCAGTCCTTTATGTGAGCACGGGCTCCAGAAGCAGACACGAAAATGGCTTCTGTGTTCTGGGCAAGTGCTCTGCAAACACAGATGCGACGCACCCCTCACTTTAATTGTGAAACACATCGGGGGGCGCCTGGGCGGCTCAGTCGGTTAAGCGTCTGACTTGATTTCAGCTCAGGTCATGATCTTGGGTTTGTGAGGTCAAGACTCGCATCGGGCTCTGCTCTGACAGTGCAGAGCCTGCTTGGGATGCTCTCTCTCCCTCTCTGCCCCTCCCCTGCTTGCAGTCTCTCTGTCTCTCTCAAATAAATAGATTGAAAAATAAACCACGTTGGAAGTACAGGCAGAGGACAGCTGAGTCACGGGCCATTGTCACGGGCCTGACCGCCAGCTTTACTTCTGTCTGCGGACCTGGGGATTGTGTCCTGCGTCGCCGCCTGCATGGGAACTGTGTGGGTCACAAGCGGACTAAATAGTGGGACAGTTCATCCCCAAGCTGGTCTGTCTCCTGGTGCTCAGGAGCAGGCGGGCGTTACCACTGGGCCCACGTGGTCGCAGCCTTCAGTCTCAGCCGGGCAGGAACCAGCCCGGGGTTGGGGGGGTGGGCGGGCAGCCTGGGACGTGTGGCTGGAAAAGGGGGCCGGTGGCCAGCGCTGTCCTGGTCTTTGCGGTGGGACGGTTTGTTTACACCACATGGACTCAAGAGCTGAACTTGAGCTTGAAAATGACTCCTCCAGGGGCGCCTGGGTGGCTCAGTCTGTTGAGCCAGACTTTGGCTCAGGTCAGGATCTCACGGTTCGTGGGTTCGAGCCCCGTGTCAGGCTCTCTGGTGACCAACAGCTCAGAGCCTGGAGCCTGCCTCAGAGTCTATCCCCCTCTCTCTCTGCCCCTCCCCTGCTCATGCTTTGTCTCTCCAAAGTAAATAAATTGTCAAAAAAATTTAAAAGAAGAAATGACTCCTCCAAAGAAGGTGAAGTCTGTTTGGTTTGGGGTCTGAGATGAAACTCAAGGAGGCACCCTGGGAACCCTTCGCCCCCAGGGGGTCTGTGCAGGGAGGCCACAGCAGGAGAGGTGCGGGGGACAGAGGGCGGGGCAGGGCCATGGCTCACACGGAGGAGTGGGGGGACGCGGTGGGGACCTGCCCGCTGGCCTGTGCAAGCTTGGGACGCCTTCCACTGGCAGGAACTGCGAACACCTCGCACACCGGGAGCCCCCTGGCTGGCAGGTGCCGCTCCTGCTGCTGGTGTGGAGGGGAGCCGGCTCAGATGGTTGTTGGTGGGGGATGTGGGCAGGGCTGCGGGTGCTGGTGGTGATCAGTGGTCCCCATCCGGAAGGCACAGGTGTCCTTGCTCTGGAAGAGCCATACAGGGAGCCAGGACCTCAAGGAGCCCCATCTGGGGTTGTCCCAGGCCCAGATCTGTAACTCAGTGTAGTTGGTGGCCTCTAAGTCATAGAGGTAGCCCAAATAATAATCGGGTGATTCCCGTCCGTGTAAGGATAGACGTCCACATACGTGTGTGTCTGCCTGCATTTCTACACTGTATGATGCATCGTGAGCACCGTGTGCATACACACCTATGCATATATGTGCACACACACTTCCATCCAGGGCCCCCGCCCTCCACCTTCTCAGGTCCTGACCACCAGTGTGAGTACTTAGCGATGGGGCCCATGTGGATGTTAGGTATGGGCGAGGTCATAGTGTGAGATCCTAATCAGATGGGATCGATGGCATCAGAGGAAAGACACTGGAGGGCTTGGAAAGCCCACGTGGAGACCTAGGGGACAGGCCACCGGGTACAACCCGCCAGAGCCCACCGGGAACCGGCCTCGTCGCAGCCCTGCTGCCCACCTCCAGCCTCCAGAGCCGCGGGGAGTGCATGCCTGTGGCTGAAGCCAGTATCTGGGGCGCTTTGTTTTTAAAAAATTTTTTTACTGTTTATTCATTTTTGAGACACAGAGAAAGCATGAGCAGGGGAGGGTCAGAAAGAGAGGGGGAGACAGAATCTGAAGCAGCTCCAGGCTCTGAGCTGTCAGCACGGAGCCCGACACGGGGCTGGAACCCACGAACCGTGAGATCATGACCTGAGCCGAAGTCGGACGCTTAACCGACTGAGCCCCCCAGGCGCCCCTGGGGTGCTTTGTGAGCAGCGGCCACGCTGACTGACACACTGTGCACTCCATGCCTGGGACACCACAGTTCATCCGTCAACAGACGACCCGCCAGTCATGACCCTCAGTGAAGAGCCATGCACTTCATTTCTCTGTTAAATTTTACCCAGTCTGATCGTCAGTCTTGGCTCCCAGATCAAGTGTCTGGTTTATTTTGCCCATCATGCCCAGCTCGTCGTTACAGAGGGGTGCTTCACACTGGCTGGAGGAGGGGAGGGAGGAGGGGGAGGGGAGGAGGAGAAGGAAGGGGCAGGAGGAGGGACGAAGAGGGGGAAAGGAAAGGGGGAAGGGAGGAGGGGGAGAGGAAGGGGGAGGAGGGGGAGAGGAAGGGGAGGAGGGGGAGGGAAAGGGAGGGGAGGGAGGGGAAGGGGAGGGGGGAAGGGAAGGGAGAGGAGGAGGAGGAGGAAGAGGGGAAAGGGGAGGGGGAGGAGGAAGAGGAGGGTGGTCCCGTGGGCTCTACTCAGGCAACAACAGCTTGGAGACTCCAGACTCAGGTCCTTTGTTAACTTCTTGGAAATTTTCCAGCCTAGACCCGCAGTCCGGGGCAGAAGGGGGACAGACTGGCTGCTGCCCGGAGGTGGCGCACACCAGCGGGGGGCACAGAGCTGCCTTCGTTGCCGTTTTAGGGGGCGCCATGAGGGTAATGAGGCTGGGGAGCCCCACTCCGCGGCTGAGCGCCCACAGGCTGAGGAAACAGGGATGTGCTGCTGGGGGAATATTTATTCCTGGCTTTATTTATAGCCTCGTCTGGTGCAGGCTCAGAAATCAGCCGGGCGGCAGATAGGTGCCCCCCCTCCCGTGTGCCGCCGCCGCTGGGGCTGCGCGGGCGCCGGGCTTTCCTTTCCCAGCCTGGCCTTGTCCTGCTCCGGCTCCCAAGGCCCAGTCCTCAGGCTCCGTGGCTGGTTCCTTCCTGCCAGGCCTTTTACTGCCCGGCCACCGAAGGGACTCGGTGTGAGAGGCAGGGTTGTGAGCCTCCGTCAGGAGGGCCCTTCTGCCTCCTCAGTTTTGTCGGGGACAAGGGTCTCACCTGGGCCTGGGTTACCCAGGTGCTGTACTTTTTCCACTGTCTTTCAAGTGTCAAAGACGTCTAGGCCATGTGCAATCTTGGGTAGAATAATAACGTCAGTAATGGTTTAAAATTTAAAAACAATCTTCTATAAGTTACTTGATAATTTCAGTATCCACTGAAAATAATTGTGTATGTACGTGCGTGTGCAACGTCAGTACATTCATTTATGATTCTATTTGGTTAGAGTCGCTATTAGCCTTTATGACTCATGCAGTAGGCAGCCATTTAGGAAGGTTCAGCTAACGATCGTGAGGAAAGAGGGGGCTTAGATTTTTTTCTCCGAGAGAAGCACTTTGAAGTTGTCCATCCAGAACACCTGTAATGCTCTCCAGCAGCCTCACATCGCAAGGTGGCTGCTGTCCCTCCGGGCACAACGGCTGCATTCCAGGCAGGGCGAATGTGGAAGAGGAATGGGCCAAGGGTGATACAGGCAGAAAGACCGCTCCTGCGAGGTCTTGCCGCTTCATTCTGGAGGGAACGTGTCCTTTAGGGACTCGTACGGCATCTCGTCGGCCAGGTTGGGGGTCTGTTGGGCACCCCGAATTGCAAGGGTGGTGAGGGGATCTAGATCTTAGCTTGTGCAGCCTGTGGAGCAGAGGCAGGCCAGCGGGGAGGGGACTGGGAAGGGGAGCTGTCAGGTGACCTACGGGGCCCTGTTCCGGCACGTTCGGGACAAGACACCTGGATTTCCCCGTACCCGGTGCCGACGTCGATTCTTTCCCACAGAAACTTACTTGTAGGGGTCACTTAAGGCCAAACCCTCCCATTTCATGGAAGTAAATTTAGATCCCAGATGCAGCGCTAGGAGGTTTTCGGGTTTTGTTTACTTGGCACACCCGTGGGGTCAGGAGCTGAAGGTACAAAGCCGCGTGTTGCCTCGCTGCGTGGACGGCGTGTGGAGGGAGAGGGCAGGACGCGGGGCGCTTGGCAGGCTGGCCCTGGCGCCGCGCGGCGAAGTCTGGGCGCAGCCATGGGGGGGGCGGAGCTGTGGCCCGTTTCCCCTTCGCCGGAGCTGAGTGGTGCCGCCGGTCTTGCCCCAGGTCCGAGCCGCACCCCTGACCCGTTGTCCCCATTGTCCCTGCCCCTGCCGTCCCGACTTAGCGGCCCCCGAGGCTGCCGCGGCCACGTGCTGGCCCTGGTCCCCCAAGGGCAGGTGGAGGGGCCCTGGGCCCCCAGCTGCAAGAGCCTCGGATGCTCTGCGGTTCTAATGCTTCCTGCGGTCAGAGGGGGTGGGGGAGGGGAACGGGGGGCCTGGGGAGCCCGGGGACACCCCAGCCTCCTCAGCGCCTGCTGCCCAGTGCGTCCCCAGCCTGTCCCCTCCGTCTGCCGTCACCTCTTCCCCCCTCCGTGTGTCTTCCCTCCTCCGGGCGGGGTACCTGCAGGGTCTCCGCCCCCCCCGACCCCCTTCTCTGGAGATGCCCCGAGCCCGGTCCGTCCACACCTTCTCAGCTGCCCTCCTGGGGGGGCTCAGCACAGAGAGACTGGTCTCTTCGGCCGCTGTCCTCCCTTCCCGCAGGGGGCCTCCCCCAGGCCACACTTCAGGACCCTCATGTTAGCGGGCAGGGCCCCATATTTGGGGACGGGACACGGTCGTCGGGTGCCCTCTGGGCCCCCGCATGGACCCCAAAGGGATGCTAACCCGGTGGTCCGCGGATTTAACCACAGGAGGCAGCTGGGGCCCCGCACGGAGCGGACCGGGAGACGGGCCTTCTACGGAAGCTGCTTCTGACCCAGGTTCGAGAGGGCGGCCCCGGCAGCGCTGATGTCCTGTTTGTACACGTGTTACGCAGCGAGCAAAGGCCGAGCGAGCGTAGCCGTTCCCTCATGTGCTCGCCCCCCAATCCCCCCGCCCGCGGGCGGTACATTCTCGCCCCCAGCCTATTAAGTCCATGTACCTTCCAGGCCACCACAGATGCTCGAAGTACGTCTTCAAGTTTATGCTTATACAGACATGAATAGGGGGCGCCTGGGGGGCTCAGTCCGTTAAGCGTCTGCCTTTGGCTCCAGTCATGATCTCCCGGGCGTGAGTTCGAACCGTGCGTAGGGCTCTGAGCTGTCAGCCCAGAGCCTGCTGTGGGTCCTCTGTCCCCCCTCTCTCTCTGCCCCTCCCCTGCTCGTGCTGTCTCTCTTTCTGTCGCTCAAAATGAATAAACTTAAAAAAATACAAACAGGATCACGTGATACACACCGGTCAGCGCTGCAGTGTTTTCGCTTAGGTGTCCCTGGAGCTGCCCTCCCGTCAGCGGGACCACAGAGCCCGTGTCCGGCACCAGGCTCTCTCGCTTGGGTGGTCCTTGGGCACAAATCCCAGAGGATGCGCCTTTGTTCACCATCGAGGACAGCAGAGGGTGTCCCTTGGGATTAATTTCTTGACGGGGGGATTCTGTGTTTATACATTTTGACAATTATGGCCAGGTTGCTATCCAGAGAGGGGCCCGAAGGCGCGCTCCCAGCTTCGTGCTCGGAAGCCCTGAGCTGGGACCGACCCGCGAGTGGCTGAGCACCGGCTCCCCGGCCCCTCTGCACAGGCAGGCGCACCTCAAGGCTTTCCGGGTGTCCTTCCAGCAAGCGTGCATGCGCCGAGGCCGTGCGGGCACTTACCCCCTCAACCCCCCGAATAGTCTGAAAATCTCCCCAAGCTGGGACCTGCCTGTGGGTCCCGGGGGGGGCTCTGCGGGTGCTTGGGGAGGGGCAGGCCCACGCCGATGGCCGCGTCCGGCCAAGGAAACAGAGCTGTGCGCCCCTTGTCCCCCGCCAGACATAGGGGTCCGCGTCCTTGTAGGAGGCCGGCTGGGGAGGAGGGATGGGGGCGCCGAACAAGCCGGCCTGGACTCTGCGTGGCTCGAGGCCGTGGATGGAGCAAGGGGAAGGATGGCTCTGTGTGCGCTCGGCTGGCTCATGCCAGGGTCGGTACGTCCAATCCTGCTTTCACATGGCTTCACCGCACCCCTGCACAGAAATAGAGTCTACCCCCATCCTGGACCACATGCTCAGAGCCTCACGTGATCACTCCGACTTTGGCCATATGTGTGAACTCTGACCCGTCTGATTCTCCCCTCCCCCTCCTCTGTTTCCCCTTCTCTTCCCAGAGCGATGGTGACCCGCTCAGGGGGGCTCACAGCCCACGGAGGGGCCCCCACCTGCCGTGGGGAAAGAGCGCTCTGCTCACCTGGTGTTCTCGCGATGAGGGGCCGTGTCGGTGGAAGCCACCAAAGCTTATAAATGGCCGAATCTCACTGCCCCGTTACCACCGCTCTGTCCTCCGCCACGCCCATGCCCGGGGTTTGGCCCGCCTCCAGCCAGCTGGCCTCGGTTGACCCATGGCCGGGCGCCCTGCGGGGGCCTGATGTGAAGGAGCAGTGCTCTCCGGCCCCGTGGCTCCTCCCCCGAACTGTGCGAAGTGTGCGAGGGACGGGCTGTGGGTCAGCCGATCCCCCGGGGCACAGGCGAGGTCCGTGTCCACGCATGTGGCCGTCTTCTTCCCAGGAAGGGCGAGGGGGAGGAAGAGAAGGACACTGACCTCCAAGGAGGGTTCTGGTCACAACAGTTGTGGCGGGGAGGCGCTGCCCCTGCCCCCGCTCCCGCACTTGGCCATGGAAGTGGATCCAGGGAGGGGAGTCCGGCCGAGGACCAGCCCGGTCGAGCTGCCCTGCCCCAGGCTGGCCAGTGGGCTGCCGCCTGCCTTCCGTGAACAGCTGTTTTCCGCTGCAGCCGCTGGTGCCGTGGGGCCGCCCAGGACGCGTGGGTCAGGCTGTCAGATAGCCCGGAACACGCCGTGCCCATGGCCTCGTCCGAGCGGCGTGCTGGGACCGAGGAGCCCGGAGACTTCTGTTGCCTTTGGTGGGAGCAGAGCAGCCCCGATCTGTAACCACACACTTGGAAGTGGGACACTGCCCTCTAATGACCCCTCATCTGACCCGACGGCCGCCCACCACCGGCCTTGTGTGGTCCCCGTTCCCTCCACATACTGGGCGCACAGCTCCTACCCCTGGGTGGGGTGCCGGGCACGGGGGATGGAGCACCTGGGAAGCGCTCGCTCAGACGGAGGGGCCTGAGGTCCCACTGGGCTTTGCAGGAAGAGCTCTGGGAGGGTCACAGGGACGTCGTCCCTCAGGATTGCTGTGAAGACGTGAGCAGTTGCAGCAGCCGGAAGGGAAGGGAGGAGGGTGGAGAGGAGGGAGGAGACAGGCTGCTTCCGGTCCCGGGCCAGGCCTCATCAGAGGCAAAACCCCGCACTTATATCTCCAGCCTTTCGTGGGGCACGAGACGTGGGCCGTGCTTGCACCCAGAGCGGCCACGAGCAAGCTTCGCGGCTCCCCGGTCTTCCTCGCCGGCCGTGTTAACGATGAGACTCTGAGATACTTTGAGGTTCCCCTCGAAGTCACTGCAGCCTCAACTACGTAGTCTTACCCGAAGCTCCTCTCCGTTCTCTAAATGTCTGGTTTCGATTGAAGAGCAAATGTTAGAATTTTCTTTCTCCTTGATTTCTAGTATCAGTGACCCATGTGGATGCCTCCTTCCCCTTTACTTTCCACCCAAAGCCCGACTCACTGAGCCCGGCCGCTGTGTTCCCAGCCGGGGCGCGTGTGTTAGAGACGGCCACTGTCGCTCGCGGGTCCTGCAAAGCCTGCAAAGCCCTGGCGCCTTCTAAGCTCCGTATCTCTATGGGCGGGGTCCCTTCTGAAGGAATCTGTTCTCAAAACTTTGGAGGTAGAAAGTCCAAGAGTTACTGGTGCCCAGAGCGGGTGGAAGCCCGGGCCTTCAGGAGGTACTTTTGCTGAGACCCCTGTCTGCGGCGGAGCGTCAGCGTCCCCGTGGCCTCTCTGTGAGTGCCAAGGGAAGAGCTTGGTCCGTCGCCAGGCCACCGCCTCCTCCCACCTCTGGACACTGGATTGTCAGAAAGTTCTCTCGTGTAGTGACAAAGTGTATTTGCCTGCAGCTTTCCTCTGCTGGTTTTATTTCTGCTCGCTGTGGAATAATATAGCTACGTGCCTACTAACAGTTCCAATATAATGTGTTTTGAGGTCTTCTCAGTAACTTTTCATTTGAATGAACTACCTATCTATCTACCTACCTACCTACCTACCTATCTATTGTCTATTCATCCATTATCTATCCATCCATCCACATTTATCTCTCTATCTGCCTATCTATCATCTATCCATCCATCCGTTATCTATGTATCATCTATCCATTGTCATCTATCTATCTGTCACCTATTATCTATTTTCTATCAATGGTCTATCATCTGTTACCTATCATCTATCAATGGTCTATCTATCTATTATCTATTAATTATCTATCTACTTATGTATCCATCCATTATCTATCTATCCATCCATCTGTTATCTGTATATCTGTCAAGTATCATCTATATATCTATCATCTATCTATCATCTATTATCTGTCATCTGTCAGTGGTCTACTTATCATTTATTATCAATTTTCTGTCAAACGTCTGTCTATCTATCTATATGTCCTGTCTCTCTACCTACCTGCCTACCTACCTACCTGTCTCTATCTCTGTGTCTGTTAGATACACTCTAAGCTGAGTCTCATGAGTCACGCTCTTGTGTAATACCCTCCCCCTTGAGTGTAGGTGGAGCCGGTGAGTCCTAACCAACACAATATAACCAAGGAAAGGGCTTGTGCCTTCCAAGACCACATAACGTTTTCTAAGACTCCATCTTAGCAGACTGGTGTGAAAGACATTCTTTCTTCTACTGGCCTTGACAGGGCAAACGGCTGTGTTGTGGACTCTGCCCGGAGACCCGGATGGGCTCCAGTGACAGGCTGTAGGAGCCCTCGTGCGCAGGGAGACGGGTTCTGGAGCTGGAGTCTAGCCAGTGCGGCGTGAACACAGTGTGGTAGGCGGCAGAGCGCCAGGCACCAGGCCGCGTGGACTCTAGCAGCGGACGGTTCATGAGCTCGCCTGGCAGCGAGGAGCTGGGAGTGTCTTCCCTTCGTGGGTGGGATGGGGCCCCCTGCACGCAAGGATGTTTCTTGATACAGAAGAGGCCTGGAGGGGACTCCGGACGACCTCCCTGCCCTCCCTCTGCTGTGCGCCCTGGTGCAGGAGCCTGGTCCCTGCACCCTGCATTGCTCCACACCCCCTGCTGGTGGGTCCAGCCTTTGTGGTGGTTGAGCGTCCACATCCCAACCCCCAGAACCTGGGAATGCTCTATTGTGCGGCACGGGACCCTCCCCTCCCTCCAGCCCCGCCCCTCCCCTCCCTCCAGCCCCGCCCCCTCCCCTCCCTCCAACCCCTCCCCTCCCCCCTCCCTCCAGCCCCGCCCCCTCCCCTTCCCTCCAGCCCCGCCCCTCCCCCTCCCTCCAGCCCCACCCCCCTCCCTCTAGCCCCTCGGGTGTCCGCCCCCTCCTCTCCCTCCAGCCCCGCCCCCTCCCTCCCTCCAGCCCCGCCCTCCCTCCAGCCCCTCCCCACTCCCTCCAGCCCCTCCCTTTCCCCCTCCTCCAGCCCCGCCCCTCCCCCTCCCTCCCAGCCCCGCCCCCTCCCCTCCCTCCAGCCCCTCCCTTTCCCACCCCTCACCCTCCAGCCCCCGCCCCTCCTCCCTCCTAGCCCCTCGGGTGTCCGCCTCCCTCCCTCCAGCCCCGCCCCTCCTCCCTCCAGCCCCTCCCCCTCCCTCCAGCCCCGCCCCTCCCCCTCCCTCCAGCCCCTCCCTCCCTCCCTCCAGCCCCGCCCCTCCCCTCCTCCAGCCCCTCCCCTCCCCCTCCCTCCAGCCCGCCCCCTCCCCACCTCCAGCCCCTCCCTTTCCCCCTCCCTCCAGCCCCGCCCCTCCCCTCCCTCCAGCCCCGCCCCCTCCCTCCCTCCAGCCCCGCCCCCTCCCCTCCCTCCAGCCCTCCCCTCCCCCTCCCTCCAGCCCCGTCCCCTCCCCTCCCTCCAGCCCCGCCCCTCCTCCCTCCAGCCCTGGCAGCTGCTGAGTGCTCACTGTGGTTCCAGCTTCGGCTCCCGCAGGGCCCTGGCCTCTGGTCGCCGCTAGCATCTCCCGCCCTCTGGTAGCCCTTCCGTCCCGGGGGAGGCTTCTCCTGCTTTCGCCAGTCCTTGGGTTGCCTCATGCTTTGGTTTTCTGTCTCTCCTAACATCGTTGTAACCCGTTTTCCATATTAGATGCTGTCTATCGAACGGTCTGGTCTGGTCCTTGTTTCTCTGGCTACACAGAGCTGCAGTAGCTGGTGAGCGAATTAAAGAGAAACGAGAAAGGCTGGCAGCTATTAGCAAAGGAGGCAGGTACGACGTGCGACCTGTTTTGGTGGCAGTGGGAATAGAAGATGCACAGACCCTCCAGCCCACGAAGTGCAGT
Organism: Proteles cristata cristata; assembly: GCA_017311185.1. NCBI lineage: Eukaryota > Metazoa > Chordata > Mammalia > Carnivora > Hyaenidae > Proteles > Proteles cristata. The sequence goes on along the minus strand of JAESUZ010002284.1, from coordinate 281,862 downwards.
TTACAAATGCGTCGTTCTTGCAGATGATGCCAGAACCCCTACTCCCTTTCTTACACACATTCACGCACACACACAAATATGTATGTGCATCTATCTGTGGGGCCCTCTTACACACATTCACGCACACACACAAATATGTATGTGCATCTATCTGTGGGGCCCTCAGCTGTGCTTCCTTGGGAACTGGTAAAGCTCCCCGGGAGCTGGTAAAGTGTCCCGGGAACTGGTAAAGCATCCTGAGAACTGGTAAAGCGTCCTGGGAACTAGTAAAGCTCCCTGAGAACTGGTAAAGCGTCCCGGGAACTGGTAAAGCTCCCCGGGAACTTGTAAAGCGTCCTGGGAACTGGTAGAGCGTCCCGGAAACTGGTAAAGCTCCCTGAGAACTGGTAAAGCGTCCCAGGAACTGGTTAATCTCCCCGGGAACTGGTAAAGCTCCCCGAAAACTGGTAAAGCTCCCTGGGAACTGGTAGAGCGTCCTGGGAACTGGTAAATCATCCTGGGAACTGGTAAAGCTCCCCGAGAACTGGTAAAGCGTCCCAGGAACTGGTAAAGCTCCCCGAAAACTGGTAAAGCTCCCTGGGAACTGGTAGAGCGGCCCTGGAACTGGTAGAGCGTCCTGGGAACTGGAAATGCTCCCCGGGAACTGGTAAAGCTCCCTGGGAACTGGTAAATCATCCTGGGAACTGGTAAAGCTCCCTTGGAAGCTTTAATCTAGAGATTCTAGACAGAAGCTTAGAAAAAGAGAAAAAACCCTATATGTTTGCAAAAACGGCAGCGCTGATCCCCCCCCTCCCCCCGCACCATCTGCAGTGTGACTGGACTCGCTTCTGTCAGCAGCTGCAGCCTGTTTTTCTCCTCCTTGAGGCTGGGCCGATCTCATGACTTGCTCTGGCCGACAGAAGGTGGCCGGGGCGGTGCTGCGTCAGGGCCACATGTCGGCTCCATGGGGCTGTGCGGCCTCTGCGGTCTCCTGCGGTCCCTGCCCCGCCGCCACCGTGAGCAGGTCAGGGCCGCTGTGCAGGAGGGTCAGGGAGCTCGTGGTGTAGACCGGCCTGGCCGGCCGAGCCAGGCCCCAGCTAACCCTGCCGCCGAGCCCAGAGCCCGCCCAGCGAGTCCCAGCCAGGTGTCCCTGACGAGGGCTTCCCAGTTCTGCTGGCGACAGGCTCTCTGAGAGAAGCAGCAAGTCCACACGTGGACCGGGATTTCGGGCGCAGCTGGTGGGGGGCGGGGGGCGGGCGCGGGGCTGCCCAGGGTCCTCAGCCCTCCCTCCTCGGCAGAGTAGGATCCGGCCTGGACTTCTGGTCTGGACGCAGGAATAAAGATCTGCCTCGGGGGGCGCCGGGGGGCTCAGCCGGTTAAGCATCCGACTCTTGGTTTTGGCTCAGGCCTTGGTCTCACGGTTTGTAGCGTTGATGGCATGGAGCCTGCTTGGGCTTCTCTCTCTCTCCCTCTACTGCTGCTTCTCCCTCTCTCTTTCCTTCTCTTTCAAAATGAACAAACTAAAAAAAGAAAAAAGACCTTCCTCAGGACACTTTTTAAAAAATTATCTCAGTCTCACTTAAGAAATAATGAATACTCTATAGCTTAATAGGCTTGCATTTGCTTTAAATGAAAAAAGTTAAAATTTGTTTGCATTGAGCAAAATTGTTGGCACATAATGTGTTGTGTGTTTATACTGATGGTTTTTGTCCCTTTGGTGCACTCATGGCCCCTAGTTGAAAAGCATGTGGGGGGCGCCTGGGTGGCTTAGTCGGTTAAGCATCTGACTTCAGCTCAGGTCATGGTCTCGCGGTTCGTGGGTTCGAGCCCCGCGTCGGGCTCTGTGCTGACTGCCAGCTCAGAGCCTGGAGCCTGTTTCAGTCTGTGACTCCCTCTCTCTCTGACCCTCCCCTGCTCGCGCTGTCTCTCTCTCCTAGAAATAAATAAAACATTAAAAAAAAAATCTGAAAAAAAAAAAGAAAAGAAAAGCATGTGGTGGTGGTGGGGCCGGGGGGGTGGAGAATTGTGGGGGGCATCGGCTCCCAGGGTTTTAAACCCAGTTACCAGTTGGTTCTTGGAGCCGGGTCTGCATTTTTAGCAATGCCTGAGGGCCAGGTAGGCAAAGCACCATAAACAGGTGCTTAATATGCACCAACTAATTCCCCTCTGCTGGGGAGAGAAGAGGTTTGCTGGAGAATGAAAAGAACAAGGTGCGCGTGAAACAAGAAAGTCACGTCTAAGCAACCGTCCCAAATAGCTCTTGATGCGACGCAGGTTGGCTCTCAGCGGTTTCCCGTCTCTCCCAAGTGGAGCCCTTGGGCGGGAACGCTGGCCCAGGCTTCGTCCTGCTTCTGCTCCGGGGTCTGTTGTGCCCCCAGCCCCCCCCCGCCCCGCTTCTCCGCAGTCTGTGCGCACGCCACTCCGTCCTGGGGGGTACCTGTTCCCCTGGTGGTGCATCAGCCAGGGACCAGTGTATCAATTGCAGAAACTCTCCAGTTTTTATTGTGAATTTTAGAATGTCAGGATTTTTGGCAACTGTGTTTCTATTGCTTTCCTTACTTGCTGATGATGCTCGCTTCTGTCCAAAGCTGTGCGATTGTCGGGGGGAGGGGGGGGTCGGTGTCTAGGTGATGATGTTAGCCTGATGCAGGGAGATGAGGAAGAGAAGAGGAAACCGTGGGACCCCAGCCAGGGGTAGGGAAGGTGCTGAGGGGCAGTGAGGGCTCGTGACCCCTGGTCCAGGGCACAGTGGGAGCCCGGACTCATTGGACACCCGTGTAGGCTTGTCCCACACCATGTGTCCCTACTGACAGTGCTGTCCCCGCACCGACCGTGGTACCGTAGGTCTTGAAGGGAAGAAGTAGGGACGTGCTGCCCAGAGACACCTCAGGACACCTCCTGTAGCCAAAGACACCCTGGGACACAGTGACACAGGCCGGAAAGTCTTCCCGGTGAGACTGACGGCCCGCTTATAAGCACCTGGGTGCGAATGTGTTTACGGAGCCTGGGTCCCTGGCACCCTTATGAAATAATGCGCAGACAGGACAGGAAGTAACTGTGGCCACCACGGCGGGTCTACACTGCCTCTTTATCAGAAGGTTTCAAATCCCGTCTCTCCCACCTCCCCTCCCCTGCTCTCTATCCAGGACACTGACGTTAATTTAGGGTTCCAGCCCTAAAGAGAAAATTCTTTAATTTAGAGACGAATTTCCAGACCCCAAGATTAGTGCTTTTACAGTACAGTTATTGCTTTTGGGGGTGGCTGGCACGTAATATTGTCAGAATTATCCTGAGACCGGAAACGAAGCTCAATTAAATGCACCTTATTATCGAAGAGTTCATTAATTATGTAGCATTGCATTTTCACTAGCTGCCCCCTTTGACAAAGAGGGTAATGCTTCGGAAGCTACACACAGAGGCAGCGTCCCATACATAGCTGTGTAACGTACGAGGAGAAACCGTCCCTTCTCCGGCAGCCGCGCCTAGTTAGATGTGTGTGCAGCTGTGGGCACGCGATGCCAGACTGGCGCCTTCCATCGGGCACTTCCTCCTTTTCTCATGCTTTCACGCACTCATTCACCACTTCCCGTCTCTCGTAACCTTTTGTATGTCAGTGGCCAGTTGACGATATGACACCCCAATATGAGTGCAAGGCAAATAGAGATCAGAGCTGGCCAGGTTTTCACCTCTCCGCTGCAAGAAGTCTGAGGTGCCAGGGCACCCGTGGCGGGTCTCAGGGCTCAGTCCCTGTCCCCTCCTTCCAGGGCGTGGGGCATTCGCGGGGCACCAAGGTGAGGCCGAGCTTCTGGTGCGGGGCCCTATGGCCGTGTCTATCGTCTCCTCCTCTGTGGGTGACAGGCAGTGCCATGTGGGTTCCCGTGGGGACAGGCACCTCTGGAGACAAAGGCAAGGCAGGAAAGGGACGTTCTTGACTCAGGGCCCTGGTGGCCCCTCTGCTGACCACCCACTGGCCTTCTCTTGCCTCAGCTGTGCAAAGTCACATTAGCAGCCAGCTCGGGGCTCATGTTCGGGGCGGTGGCCGTGGCAGTGGCTCTCCCTGGCCTTGGAGAGCCCCTCGGAGGCCTCTGCTCCTTCACTGGAGGGTGTCTGTGAACTAGCGATAGGAAAGTCAGGGGCTTGCCCGGGAAGGGGACGCTGAAGGGGCCACCGGGCCTCTGTGAAGTTGCCGGGTCAGCAGCGGGACAGAAGGGCTCGGAGCGGTGGAAGTGGAAGTCACCTCTGAGATTTCTCCCCAAAGCGCTCCTTTCATAGATCAGAAGGCTGGGGAGGCGCAGAGCGGGGCCTGGAATCCAGGCCAGTCCTGGGCCGCTTTCCCACCACCCCAGTGGGTCGGCCTTTCTTCCCTGGGAGACAGAGGCCGGCTCCCCAGGCCGGGTCAGACAGCCGCCTCCAGGCTCCGGGGGTCAGGTTCCGGGGCGGGGGTGGGGCGTATCAACGACCTAAGGAAGTAGCTGCAGCATCAGGTCAGACATCAGCCATCCTCTCAGGAGACAGAGGGGCCTGCATCCTGCCTGCGGCCGGACCCCTGCAGCCGTGTAAAGTGGGGCTCCTGCTCTGGGGGCCCCTGTCAGGGGCCCGGCCCCGCGTCTCTGCTGCCTCATCTGCCCCCTGTGGCCTGCCAAGCACCCCACCTGTTAGGGGTTGAGTCTGCCCCCAAAAGTGGTGTGGACCTCCTAGTGCCTGGTGACTGTGACTCGATTTGGAAAGAAGGACTCTGCAGGTGTCATCAGGTTACGGCGAGGTGACTATAGATTGGGCTGGTGCTCATCCCACCGGTGGTGTCCCCGTAAGAAGAGGAACCGCAGGGACGGACAAGCAGGGAGGGAAGGTGACGGCAAATCCTGCAGGGGACCGCCACGCGGCGGCAGAGGCAGGGACTGGGACGCCAGCAACCCGGGCGGCACCAGGCGCCGTGAGGAAGGCATGGATCAGACGCTCCCCTGGCGCCTGCAGAGGGACCAAGGTCCCACCCCCGCCCTGGTCAGACCCTGGCCTCCAGCCGCCCAGCTGGTGGTGGGAGTGCACACATCGCCTCTGTGAGCCTGCTCTGTCCCCCCCTCCGTGTCCCCGTGTCCCTGGTCTCCTGCACCGCCCAGTCTGCAGGTACACTGTGGCTCCGTGTCACAGGCATGCTTGCACACCCCTGCTGAGCCTGGACGCCCCGCGCAGCCGCCTTCTTGCTCAGTGCACCGTTCCTGCCTCCACCTGAGGGCAGAGGGAGTGTTCCTGCTGTCTCCACCTACCCGCCCTCCCTCCACAGAGGTGTCTGAGCCCTGTCATGTCACCGTCACAGGCAGCACTGCTCCTGGAGTGACTCCCGAGTGGCTCTCCGCCAGCCGCTGTGCTGGGCGTCTGGTTAGCCATGCCCGCCACCACAGGCCGGGAGAACTGGGGGGAAGGTTCTGTCTGCATGAGCTTTCCTAGTCTTGGGAGGCTCTATTTTTGATGAGTTTCATAAAAGTAAACCAGTGACCTTTATGTTTAAGATTTTTTTTTTTTTTTAATGATGCTGGTTATAAGTTCAGGGAGAAATAAACTGGTGTTCCACATTTGTGCTTATGAGAGAAGCTTTTATCAGAAACGGCTAAAGGCAATCCCTGCAGCCTCCCATCAGTGACTAAAATTGAAACAGTATTGAAACTCATGCTGAGAAGCTTAGGAATGCAAAGAAATAAACTTAATTGTAGCAGTCAGATCTCCATTAGAATCAGATCAGTTACAACGGAAGCCACTGAAAACATACTTTAGCACTAACATATACTCCAGGTTATCTTAGTTACTGTGCAGGGTTCATATTCTGGGTAGATGGACCGCTCAGCATGCGTTTGGAAACGACTTCCCTAGCTCACGAGGGGACGCATGCTCAATTTAGGGAAATGAGCAGATTATATTCCCCAGATGTTCAGGGCTATAATTCTCGGTCTAATTTCTGTGTTTTCTGGAGCCTATTTTTCCAGAGTCTGAACAAGGTTAGCATTGTGAGCTGCGGCCCTGTCTTCTGACGTATAGGAGAAGCCTGGGAATTGGTTCAAGTGTTCATGCCTTCATTCATTAGGCAGTAATAATAACCAGAGCAGCGATGCGCAGCCAGCTGCAGGCAAGGGCCCGGTTCCACCACTGGAATTACTCAGCACAAACAGAAGCTAAGAGACACATTCAGAAACAGCTGTTCTTCAGCCACTGTGCAAGGGTCCTGAAGCCACTACAAGTCAGGGTGGTCAAACCAAAAGTCGGTGTTCAGTGGGACAGAGCCTCTTGCTGGGCACCGATGGGTATGGCCAGCTGAGTGACTCTAGACTCTGGCCATGCGCAAGCCCTGTTCTCCAAGAGTTCAGTGGGAACACAAAGGCAGGACACAGAGTAGTGGAGCAAAAGAAGGCTGGGAGAGTTTTGTGCAGTGTTTTCTGGTATGACATCAGAGCTGCCGCCCTATGTATTGAAACCAAATTCTACAATGCAAAGATAAAAGCTATAGAAGGCATCGGTTCCATTTCACGGATAGGAAAGTGAGGTTATTGTCAGTGTTAGGTTCTGTTTAGTTGGAAGGTTTATTATGGAGTATCTCTTCATCTACTCATCTGTCCACTCAACCTTCCCATCTATCCATCCATCCATCCATCCATCCACCCATCCATCCATCCACCATCCCACCTGTCCGTCCATCCATCCATCCATCCATCCATCCATCCATCCATCCATCCAACCATCCATCCATCCACTGTCCCACTTGTCCATCCATCCACCCATCCACCCATCCATCCAGCCATCCACCCATCCATCCATCCACCATCCCACCTGTCCATCCATCCATCCATCCATCCATCCATCCATCCATCCATCCATCCACTGTCCCACTTGTCCATCCATTGATCCATCCACCTATCCACCCATCCATCCATCTATCCACCCATCCATTCATCCATCCACCATCCCACCTATTCATCGATCGATAGATCGATCCATTGATCCATCCATCCATCCATCCATCCATCCATCCATCCATCCATCCACGGTGGGATAAGAATCACTGTAAGGAGCTGGAGGAATCAGAGCTTTCTTTCTCAGCCAGGATACAGCCCGAGGCAGCCGCCTGCAAGCCAGGAAGTAGGTCCTCACCAGACACCAGATCTACTGGCTTCTTGACCTTGGACAGAGCCTTCAGAACTGTGACAAATAAAACTAGCTGTTCAAGCCCTCTGGTCCATGGTAGTTTTGTTCTACCAGACCCAACTGAGACAATAGTCTAACAAGTAATTGTAATACCCATTTTACAAATAGGAAATTGAGGCCCAGGGAGGATAAGTGACTTACCCAAATCACCCAGCTGGCCAGTGGTAGAGCCTAGTCCAACCTGGTTTGAAACAACCAGGCATCTGATGCCCTTCGATTGCTCCCTTTCTTTCTCACTGCAGTGGCATTCCAGAGGACGCTCCAGCCCAGCTGGCATTTTCCATCTCTGGGCCTCTGCCCCAGTCATTCTCATGCTCTCCCCTCTCTCCCCCTCTCCTCCATGCAGCACTGTGCTGTGCCGCCTGCCCCTCTGGGCATCATGCCTTGCCTCATCTTGTGAACTACCTTCTCCTAAGACCTGGTATCGAACAGCCTGTGAGCTTAAGAAGGCAGGGCACTTGTATATGGCCGTTTATGATTTGTGTTCACAATTCCTCAGCCCACCACTCACACTGCTTTATAGATGGTAATAGTTAAATGTGTGCATCATCTGGGGGAAAAGCTTGCTTCATGCTGACTCTGCCAAAGGAGAGGTGAAGTCATAGTTACATGAGCAAAACGAAGTGGAAAATGAAGGCAATTATATAGATAATTCAAAAAGAAATAAAAGAATTTTGGCGGGGGGAAGGAGGGGGCTTGATTATGTGGATTTATCAGATGTGAGTTGAAAAATGTGTAATTACCCAGACAATGGGCTGAGTGTTTCCATATCACTTTGAGTGGGTCAGAGAGAGCCTGAGTCAGGAGCCTTGTGTGGGGGACTCGGCTTGGAGGCGAACTCATCGTCAGGTTCTGGGAAACCCAAGTAGCTTCTCTGGGCTCTGGTTTTCCTCTGTGACAGGGCTGAGCCCAGTTACATCCTCCTCCTCCTGTTAAATGTCCATCTTGGTCCCTAAGCCTCTGTGCCCAACACTTTGGCATTCATTTTATACCCTGCTTTCTTTAATGGATTCTTATGAGTTTTGTCTCTGTGATGAGGTTACAGAGTCTGTTAAGTCCATCCCCTTCTTCAGAGCCTCTGCTAGAGTGGGTCTGAGTTTGGCCCAAAATGAGTATTTCATTAAGGACGTCAGGTGATTCAGTGGGGGTTGTGAGCCACTGCAGTGATTATAAATACCCCTGCCGTGGGGTGTGGACATCTGGCTCTTCCATCTTACCGAGGCCATGGCAGCTCACCATCGACAGTGATGAAGCTGATGGAGACTCATCACAGTATCTTCCTCAAGGAAGGGACCCATGGCCAAGGTCCCTGGGCCACAGGGGAAACAGTATGGTGATTAGGTCTTCCCGTACTTAATAAAACACCTCTTTGGCTTGGTGCACGCTCTAAAGGAGAGATTTATAAAAAAGTCCCACCATATACTAAGTGTGGTGGCCCAAAATAGAAGATTGATTTTTTTGAATCAACCTCCTAAAAGATTCCTGTTTTAAAGTAGCAGTTCACAAGGTGAGCACAGTCTTGCAAGACCGGAAAATTGGAAGGAAAATGCAGAGTGTCCGTTCCAGGCTGGCTGGCTGGCTGGCGTGCACCCACGTGGGCTACTTTGGGTATGAACTGGTCTCAGAGATGCTATCAAAATATGGCGATGGCCCTCGTCCAATATTAGCACTTCCATTTGGCTGTTAAGCAGAACACCGCCCCCCACCCCCCACCGCCGGGGGGGAGGGCTTGAAATAGGCAAAAACTTGCAAGGTTGGAGATTCTGTTCAAACTTCCCACGGCCAGCCAGGCTTGGAAACATCAAGTGTCAAAGTCTGGTGAATCCGCATTTGAAGATGGATCCAGGCTTGATTTGGAGATTTTGACTCAGCCATCATGACATTCAGCAGTTTCCCTGAAGCTTTCAGTGACTTTTGGCTGCAGTCAAGCTGAAACACCAAAGGCAAAGGGAGAGGGGGTGGATTTGCAAACCCCTGAGTGAAGATTGCACAACTGAGGTTCTGAGATCAGTCCATCCACCGTGGAACTGAACGGCGTCTCCTTTGCCTCTCCATCTTCCTTTCTTGTAACGGAGGGATGAAGGATGGAGCGGGGAACAGAGGCCCACAGAGAAGGTTCAGGGAGGAGCTAGGAGGCGCACACAGACCCCGCGAGAGCCCACCCAGGCAGCGGGCTCCACGCCAGCGCTCTGCACAGCCCCGAAGGAGCCCCGAGCCCCTGTCTGCTGCCACATTCCTGTAAATCTCTAGGTGAGATTTGGAGCTGGGGCTCAGCTGACACTGTGGTTTCTGCTCTGAGCACAATTATGGACTTCTGAATAACACTCAGCACGCCCTTTGAATGTGAAAATGGGTTAGATCAAAACGTTAGAGCGTACCTGCGTCCCCGATGATCCTTTTTAACGTAGCTGTGGTTTCTGACATTAAGAGGCAATGTGAATTTAGCAGCGTGCTTCTGTCTCTGGTCTGCAGCTTGCTTATTCAGGCTGTAGATACTCATCAACAGGGAAACAGCAGAAGAGCATCAAATATTAATTCTGAGTCTGTATGAAAGTATAATCAGCAGCAGCGAGCATGTGTTAAGCTGTCAGGAGGCAGGCTGGGTTGGATAGCATGAGTTGGGGCCAGATTCTTCATTATCCCGTGGACCAGGAGCCTCGCTCAGGATGTAATTGACTCTCTTTGATGCCTTTGCTTTGGCGTCAAGGTGTTTTCCTCAGGCTCTTCTGTATGAATGATTTCCTCTTCCGGTTCTTCTCAGTAAAATATCTTTACTGCTGTTGTTTTTTCATTACGAAAAGTCTATGTGTTTATCTTTGAGGATTTAAGTGATGTAGAAATGAGTAGTACGTGCTCACTCAGCAGCACTAAAACTGGGTAGATTAGCATGGCCTCGACACAAAGGTGAGGCGCAAATTTGTCAAGCCTTCTGTGTTTAAAAAGAAAAAAAAAAAAAGAAATGATAACAAATAGAAATTTCCATAGGTTTACTTCTTGTTTGTAATGTAACATTAATCTGTTCAGATATCTTTATGTATCTAGTATTCACACTATATATTATGTTGGGAGCCATTCTGAGCCCACTAGTCGAGACCTCCTGGTGAGGTTAAAGCAGGTTTACATGGTCTCTTGCCAATCAGATGATGACCGATATCCACCCCCACTCAATTATTTCTGCTTGAGCACTGACCCCTAGGGTACCTTGTTGATCAATATCGGGAGTGACTTGTCCCCTTATTCTGGCCCTGGTATGATGATTGCACCTTGTGAAGGAACTTATTGTGGGAACTTCTTCTTTTGATTATGGGAACAGACATCGTGTCTCCAGAAGGTCCTGTTTCCCTCCATACTTTCCCTTGAGCTATGAACAGGCTAATGACCCCTAGTCATAAAAGATTGACCTTTACATGTACAATTCTGTTTCTGCCGTTGCATTAGTCCAGGATGTTCATACAGCTCAATATGTAAATCAACTAACCAAAAATGTCTCTCATGCCCTAGCTATTCAAGAAATCATAAAAGCAGACCCCTATAAAATGAACTCGTAGAGGCTATTCTATGTATTGGGAAATAAGCTAAACTCTTTAAAGGTATGGTTGGCTCTCTGGTGCAATAAAGCCTATAACTGGAAAATCAAGTCTTGCCCAGAGATAAAGAGCCTAACTTAGAGAAAAGGAACAGATAAGGGCAGAAGATAAGTTAGTACATATACCTTTGCTAAATGATTTAGCAGCCCCTTCCCTAAGGCCTACTTTCCACAAAGCCCTTCCCTTACCCTGGCAGCTGTGATGAGGATGGATAAGAGTATCTACAAACCTATGACTTAATCTTAGTGTTATTAAAATGTGAACACCTTGTTATTTTCTTAGTTACTCAACTTCACTATAATTGGGGCAGTTCTGCAAGAAGACTTCTGTAAAACCTGTTTATGTACATTTTCCAAAAACACCTTATCACAAAGAGCTATCCATTGTAAAAATTCCATTTCCTGATGCCATGTTAACTTTTGACCTATAAATAAAGACAGGACAGAGATGCCTGCCTGGTGATCCGAAAGGATCTCGGGGCTCTCTCACTCTCTCTCGCCGACACCGTCCATCCTTCAGGGACCCCTGGACCTGTCGGAGCCGGCGCGGCCTCTCACGATATTATACATGGATATACTATTTATTGTTAACTTTAATTTTAATGATATCATACTAAATAGATTATTTCTCTAGATTTTTTTCACCTAATAGTGAATATTTCACAACTTTCTATGAATGTATATTTTTTTATAGAAGAATAATATTATAAAAGATTAACTAAAAATACATTATGGTATTTCTTGGGCAGCCATTAAAATGTGAATGTCCCCCATAGACCAGTGGAACAGAATAGAGAACCCAGAGTTGGAGCCACAAATATGCAGCCAACTAACCTTTGACAAAACAGGAAAGAGTATTCAATGGAAAAAAGACAGTCTCTTTAGCAAATGGTGCTGGAGAGCTGGATACGGACATGGGGAAGAATGAACCGAGACCACTTTCTTACACCACACACAAAAATAAACTCAAAATGGATGAAAGACCTAAATGTGAGACAGGAAACCATCAAAACCCTAGAGGAGAAAACAGGCAACAACCTCTTTGACCTCAGCCGCAGCAACTTCTTACTTGACACGTCTCGAAAAGCAAGGGAAATAAAAGAAAAAAATGAACTATTGGGACCTCATCAAGATAAAAAAGCTTCTGTAGGAAACAATCAATAAAACTAAAAGGCAACTGATGGAATCTATAAAGAACTTAGCAGACTTGACACCCGAAAAACAAATAATCCAGTGAAAATATGGGCAGAAGACATGAATAGACACTTTTCCAAAGAAGATATCCATATGGCCAACAGACACATGAAAAGATGCTCAGCATCGCTCATCATCAGGGAAACACAAATCAAAACCACATTGAGATACCAACCTCACACCTGACGGAGTGGCTAAAGTTAACAACTCAGGAAACAACAGATGTTGGTGAGGATGTGGAGAAATGGGCACACTCCTGCACTGCTGGTGGGAATGCAAACTGGTGCAGCCACTCTGAAAAACAGTGAAGAGATTCCTCAAAAAATTAAAAACAGAATTACCCTACAACCCATCAATAGCACTACTAGGAATTATCCAAAGGATAGAGGAGTGCTGATTCATATTATAGCAGCACTATCAATAATAGCCAAATTATGGAAAGAGCTCAAATGTCCATTGACTGATGAATGGATAAAGAAGATGTGGTTTATGTATACAATGGGATACTACTTGGGAATGAGAAAAAATACAGTCTTGCCATTTGCAACAACATGGATGGAACTGGAGGGTATCATGCTAATTGAAGTAACTCAGAGAAAGACAGGTATCATATGTTTTCAGTCTTACGTGGAATTTAAGAACCTGAACAGAACACCCTGGGAGAAGGGAAGGAGAAAAAATAGTTTCAAACACAGGAGAAAAACCATAAGAGACCCTTAAATACAGAGAACAAACTGAGGGTTGGGGGGGTTGGGGGAGAGGGGAAGATAGGGATGGGCAATGAGGAGGGCACTCATTGCGATGAGCACTGGGTGTTGTATGTAAGTGATGAATCATGGGAATCTATTCCTGAAGCCAAGAGCACACTGTCTACACTGTATGTTAGCCAACTTGACAATAAATTATATTTTTTAAAAATGTGGATTGTCCAGATTTCAAGACAGACTACAAAGCTGTTGTAATCCAAACAGTACAGTACTGGCGCAAAAATAGACACATAGATAAATGGACCAGAACAGAGAGCCCAGAGATAAACCCATGATTATTTTTTTAAAATGTTTATTTATTTATTGAGAGAGAGAGACTGAGCGGGTGTGGGGGAGGGGCAGAGAGAGAGGAGATGTGAGAATCCCAAGCAGGCTCTGCACTGTCAGCACAGAGCCTAATGTGGGGCTCAAACCCATGAACCATAAGATTATGACCTGAGCCGAAATCAAGAGTCAGATGCTGAACTTGAACTGACTGAGCTACCCAGGCGCCCCCAAACCCATGATTATATGGTCAGTTTTTCACAAGGGAAGCAAGAACATGCAATGGAGAAAAGACAGACTCTTCAACAAAACTGGACAGCAACTGGGAAAACTGGACAGTAACATGCAAGAGAATGAAACTGAACACTTTCTTATACCATAACTTAAAATGGATTATGGGGCGCCTGGGTGGCTTAGCCGGTTAAGCGTCCGACTTTCACTTGGGTCATGATCTCGTGGTTCGTGGGTTCGAGCCCCGCATCGGGCTCTGTGCTGACTGCCAGCTCAGAGCCTGGAGCCTGTTTCAGTCTGTGACTCCCTCTCTCTCTGACCCTCCCCTGCTCACGCTGTCTCTCTCTCTCCTAGAAATAAATAAAAATATTTTTTTAAAAAATGGATTAAAAACCTAAATGTGAGATTTGAAACCATAAGCTTCTAGAACTCCCAGAAAAGGGAACAGGTAGTAATTTCTCTGCCACTAGTCGTAGCATCATTTTTCTAGATCTGTCTCCTGTGGCAAAGGCAACAAAAGCAAAAATAAACTATCAGGACTGTATCAAAATAAAAGGCTTCTGTACAGCAAAGGAAATAATCACGAACACTTAAAGACAACCTACTGAATGGGAGAAGATATTCGCAAATGACAGATCTGATGAAGAGTTAGTAATCAGAGTATATAAAACCCAAATAATCCAATTATAAATGAGCAGAAGACTTGAACAGACATTTCTCCAAAGAAGACATCCAGATGGCCAACAGACACATGAAAAGATGCTCAGCATCGCTCATCATCAGGGAAATGCAAATCAAAACAATGAGATCTACCTCACACCTGTCAGAATGACTAAAATCAGCACAAGAACCACGAAGTGTGAGGGTGTAGAGAAAAAGGAACCCTTCTGCTCTTTGGTGGGAATGCAAACTCGTGTAGCCACTGTGGAAAACAGTATGGAGGTTCCTCAAAAAATTAAAAATAGAACTACCATATGATCTAGTCATTCCACTACTGGGTATTTACCAAAAGAACATGAAAATACTAATTTGAAAAGATACATGCACCCCTATGTGTATTGCAGCATTATTTACAATACTTAAATTATGGAAGAAGTCCATGTGTCCATCAATAAATGAATAAAGAAGATATGTTACACACACACACACACACACACACACACACACACACACACACACACACAGGAATATTACTCACACATGAAAAAGCATGAAATTTTGGCATTTGCAACAACATGGTTGGATGGAACTAGAGGGTATTATGCTAAGTGAAATAAGTCAGTTAGAGAAAGACGAATACCGTATGATTTCACTCATTTGTGGAATTTAGGAAACAAAACAAATGAACAAAGAAAACAAGAAATAAAAAAACAGACTGTTGACTATAGAGAAAACACTGATAGTTACCAGAAGGGACGCAGGTTGGGGGGTGGATGGGTGAGACAGATGATGGGGATTAAGATTACACTTACCTTGGGGCGCCCGGGTGGCTTAGTCTGTTAAGCGTCCGACTTTCGCTTAGGTCACGATCTCGCAGTTCGTGGGTTCGAGCCCCGCGTCGGGCTCTGTGCTGACTGCCAGCTCGGAGCCTGGAGCCTGTTTCAGTCTGTGACTCCCTCTCTCTCTGACCCTCCCCTGCTCACGCTGTCTCTCTCTCTCTCTCTCCTAGAAATAAATAAAACATTAAAAAAAATTATACTTACCTTGGTGAACACTGAGTAACGTATAGAATTATTGAATCAATATATTGTACACCTGAAACTAATATAACACTGTATGTGAACTATGATGGAATTAAAGATTTTAAGACTGAATTGTCAGAATTATATGATTACATGGAAGTATGATAGTCAATAAATGAAACATGAGTACAATTATTCATAAACCAAATATCCAAACAAAATACATTCTTTGTCTTGTTTACGATGGATTTGTCTTGATTGAAAAAAAATGGAATTGCTTTGCTGGGAAAGATTCCCTTGGCTGTCTTCACAATGGGCTATCCACATGGATTTTATTACTTAGTTTATTTACTTATTTTTATTATTACTTATTTTAAGGGCAGTCCCTTCCCCACCCTCATCTTAGTAGGCTTACTCCCTGGCAGCATCACTCAGCTGAAAGACGGTTGATGGGCACTAAGTTTCCGCCTTTTGTGACCTTGTTTCTGTCTTTCAGCACATTAGAACCTCTTGGGCAAAACTAGTTTTAACTCAAAATGCACTTTCTTTTTGGATAAATGTGAAATAAACCGTTTCGGGGAATAAAATGTTTGACAGCGAACAGATTGCATATAAAAGAATTTAAAATTTTATTTGGGATGTTAAATTCCAAACGGAAACAGTGCAATTCTCTGCAAATGCAAGAAGTGTGTCTTCCATAATATAGCTGATATTCCTGTTTATTAAATGTGTTCTTTTTTTTTTTTTTTTAATGTTTTATTCACTTCTAGGAGAGAGAGAGACAGCGTGAGCAGGGGAGGGTCAGAGAGAGAGGGAGTCACAGACTGAAACAGGCTCCAGGCTCTGAGCTGGCAGTCAGCGCAGAGCCCGACGCGGGGCTCGAACCCACGAACCGCGAGATCATGACCTGAGCGAAAGTCGGACGCTTAACCGACTAAGCCACCCAGGCGCCCCTATTAAATGTGTTCTAAAATGAAATCTCAATTCCCACCTTCTACCCCCCCTTGTCAGCCCTCACATTGGTAAATGGAACCGCTGTGTACACATGTTCTTCAGCCACAGATCTAGATGATATTCTTGTAGAGGGTATGTTCTGTCATAGTAGCAAATGCTCTTGGAACCTCTGTAGCTCACAGTGATAAGCATCTACTTCTCACTCATGGGTCTACTGCTGTCAGATGGACCCCAGTGAGCCTCGTTGGGGTCCACACGCCTCCCCATTCCGGACCCAGGCTGGCAGAGCAATTACTCCCCGCGATGTGCCCGACTTACAGGGCAGAGGACACACATAGGAAGGCCAGCAGAACAAAGGGGCACCTTCTACCCCCTCTGCTGTATCTGGCACACTGTCCCTCCCATGTAGATCTTGTTGCCCGAAAGAAGCTGTGTAGCCAAGTCCAAAATAAGCGAGGAGAGACCTGTGCTCTCCCTGCGGGGCGGCCATGCTCTGGGGGGATGGATTAACTGGAGATAAATGATGCACTGACCACAGCCATGGTTCCGTTCAAGTCCTGTTGCCTGTCTGTCCCGAGTGTAGCCCACACCGCTCTGCTCTCTCCCCCTCCACCCAGCCCTCCAGGGAAGCCACCGTATTCTCTCGCTCGCTCTGCTTCACTGTTCACCGGACCTCCCACCGTCGGTTCTGCGTGCAGCAGCCGGAGCGACCTCAAAGCAACCCAGCGACACGCAAAACAGGCCGTGTACTCCCTCGCTCAACGCCGCGCTTTGGCTTCTCACAAAAACCCAAGCACCTGCTCGTGACATGCAGCCTGAGGAGATCAGGTTCCTGCCAGGCAGCGTCCCGGGCCGCCCTCCTCTCTTTCATTCCCCAGAACACGCACTCGTTCTTGCCTCAGCTGTCTCCTCTGCTGGGGCCATAGTCCTCGTGGTTTCACCTTTACAGAGAGGGTGTTGCTGGACATCGGTCTAGGGCATTCTCTGGGGGGCGCTCAACCAGAGCTTGTTAGAGCCTCTTTTTCTTTTCTTTTAAAAAAAAAATTATGGTTTATTTTGAGAGACAGAGACAGAGAGTGAGTGGAGTGGGGCAGAGAGAGAGGGAGACACAGAATCTGAAGCAGCTCCAGGCTCTGAGCTGTCAGCACAGAGCCCGACGCGGGGCCCGAACCCACGAACCGTGAGATCATGACCTGAGCCGAAGTCGGACGCTTAACCGACTGAGCCCCCCAGGCGCCCCCACAGCGCCTCTTTTTCACTTGGTGACTGCTCCTTGTCTGTTTCCTGTTCTCTCCACTCTCCGCCACTGGATCGAGAGGCTGAGGCGTTGGCATCCCCGGTTCCCAGGGTTCCCGCCAAGTACTGGACTTGGTGAATGCTCGCAGTGAATTTTAAAGTTTCCTAATGGAGTTCATGACGCAATGTTTTCTTCAACCGCTAATACACTTTTTTTTTTTTAAACTGCACTATTGTAGGTGAATGTGCGGGTGGGGAGTAGAGTATGAGTTCAGTGTTTGCCACACTATGGAATCAAAGTCCAATGGAACCAGGTCCAATGGTAGGAGGAGAAATAAACCCTCAGGGAGGAAAGACGCAGCGCCTCCCCCCATAAGGAGGGGCCGTGCAGTGTGGTAGAGCCAATGAGGTGCCTGGATGACAACCAGGGGGAGAGGGGGTGACTCCGTCCTATTTCTTCCCAGGTGCTTGTCCCCGACTACATTATTCTCCGTAACTTAGTCCTTGACAGCCTTAAGAAGTAGGTATTATATATATGTGTGTGTGTGTATATATATATAATTATATATTATATTAATAATATAATTAATATAATATACAATTAGTATATTATTTGTAACATAACTACACGTTAATATAATAATTGTATAAACATATATAGGTTGTATAAATATAAAATGATATATCTATGAAATAAATATTTCATGAAGGAAGGAGTTGAGTGTGAGGGATTATATGGACCTGGTGTGGTGTCCAGCGCACCAGAGATGGCCAGTCAGTGCCGGCTCCCTACACAAACAATTCGGGTTCTGCTGTGTGGTGCTTGTATAGACACGGGATGCATTACAATTCTAAAACTCTACTACGATGAATGAAAGCCAGGTGATTGCTGAGATTCTAAAAATGCTTCTCCGTAGAGGAACTCACCTCGGGGGAATCTCACTGTGACACCACCGATCACATTATAATGCGGCCCCGACAGCAGAAAGCTCGAAAGGGGTGAGCGCAGAGCAGATGTCCCCCTTCATCGCTTCCCGGTGGCCTTGCGCTCCCTGTGAGCGGAGCCGGTGGGGTGGTTCCTGTGCTGTGATCTGGGCCCCGGTCCCGGAACACAGATGAGTCGCAGTCGGGACTTGGCGCTGCCCGGCGCTGGAGTTCTTCCTGGCTTCCCCAGCTCCTTCCCAAGGGGGCTCCTTATATTGATTTAAAGCCATATATGTGATTATTGAAGAGCAAAGTAAATGTTTACAGGTATTCAAGCAACTTCTGTGGGTAACAATTAGCAATTTCTGTCCTGGGTTCAAAAAAAAAAACTTAAACCTCCCCTCCCCCCCTTGGGCCCCTGGCAAATCGATAAAAGAACCTGCACTTTTCTCGTTTACAGTTAATTAGCCTGACTGCCTGTGGCACTGACAGCAGTTCTGGAGGCATGACTGCACAGGATTTGGAAATGGGAGAACAGGCTCAGAGAGGTTGACGCAGCCGCCCAGGACACACAGCTTTCAAGCGGCTGGAAGTGCTCGGACCACAGTGTTTCTGACCCCCACGACCTGCCAGCTCTGTGTTCGTGTCCTGTGGCCGCTGTCACCAGTCGCCACAAACGGATTATCTCCCTGCCCTTGAGGCCCGTGGGTCATACCCTTCTGCAGGCTCCACGGGAGAATCGGTTTCTCGCCTTGCCCCCATTTAGAGCCCGTCTAGCGCTCCTGGGTTCCTCCTCCGGCCCCACCGCCAGCTCCGGTGTCCCCTGTGCCTTTTTCCACAGCCACCCCGCTGCCCCCCAGCTCCCCTGACGCAGGCGGGTCGCTGCTGAACGCGGTCTCGCACACGGCCCCGCGCGGAGGCTCCGGGGCGCCAGCGCACACGGCAGATTCGGTTCCTGTTCGCCGACCTGAGGTTTCTGGGAACATGGGGGTCTTCGAGGACCCGGGGCGAGACTCCACGCACGCCCGAGCCCTCGCGACTCGGTCGGGACCCAGAGACCCAGAGTGCTGTGTGTCCGGAAGTATCAAGCGAGCGGCTGGCCCAGCCCTGGTTCGAACTCGGGATTTCTGCCTCCACGTGCGTGCGTTCACCAGGATCTTGGCGTGAAGAAGAGAACGTTTCTTCCTGACTCGTTTCAGCAGAATGGGTCTCCGGTCGCGAGCAGAAGCTCCTGCGGGCCTGCAGGGCCCCGAGCAGCAGCACCGTCCCCTGACCGCCCTCCCCCCGCAGAGGCGGACGGAGGGGCCAGCGAAGCCGGGTGCTGGTCCCTGACACCCCCAGCTCCCGGGGCTCCGGGAGCTGAGTGCAGGGCCGCCACCACTGTGGCAGCATTGCCTCCGGATAAGACTGCTTCCCAGGGACAGGCGCCGGGTTTCGGTGCAGAGTCCAGCATGGCCCTGCCTGCTGTCAAGGCTGAACCTGAACCTGGGATCTGGCTTCTCATGAGGGGCTGACTGTGCCTGACTCTGAAGTGGGGGCGCGCAAGGGCATCAGCCCTCCCCCAGCCCACCCGGTGCATTCAGTCGGGGCCAATCTGGGCAGAGTCCCAGGTGGGGCACCTCCTGGTCTCCCTTCCTACCCCCCCGCCCCCCAACAAAGGGTTTGAAGAAAACTCATATCCGCAGAGCGTGGGGGACACGCACTCCATGCCTGTCACTCACATCATATTTGAATTTCACAAGAACAGCGAAAGTAAATGTGTGAGACGTTTTCTATTCAGTTTCCAAGCGCTTTCTTAAGAGTGACTTCTGACAACTGCCATTAAAAGGAAATAGACACAGTATGAAAAACTCCTGAAATCTCATAATATAAAAATTACTTGATTTCCTCTGCTGTGCTGCTGGTTTAGAAGGAAAAAAAAAAGCTCTTTTTCCTATTTCCAGCTACGATGGTCCTTGAATTCATATTACTTATGTCCGGTGGTCTTGATGCTCAGTATATTTAAGTGCCTAATGGAGTCAACAATGGAAGCAAAGAACATACTTCCCGTGTCCACAGATGTCATTTGAAAACAATGGCACTGCAGTGGGAATAATTATTTACCAGCTGTAATTCAGGGCACCTATTTCTTGTGCTGTGTCTATGAGAACAGTTCCCTCTCTCTCTCGCTCTCTCCCTGTCCACCAAGCTCTGCAAACCATAAATCATGATTCAGACCTTTCTGTACAAACAGCAGCCGCAGCCCCTCAGAAATCCGTGGGCAGCTTGCCTTTTGTGTCAGATTCCCTTGTCCTATATTTTCTCCCTCCCCCACGGCACCCTCTCTGCATCCCACCTCCTCGGGGGTGCTTCCCCCCAGAGGGAAGAGGTCTTGGGGGATGGGCTCCAGGGCAGAGCCCGTGGACGCATGGCGGGGCTCTCCCCTGCTCAAGTGCATGCAGAGATCCGGTTTTCAGTATCACTGGGTCCTTTGTAAACTGAGTGTTTTGTCTTACGCATTTTAACACAACATTCAGCATAGGGTTAACAGCTTCAGCGGGCTGCTGGAGGGGGCGCCGTTGGACTGAAGGGTGGTTAGCCTCGGTGGGGGGCCGTAGGTCTGTGCCGGGACTCCGGGCGACAGCGCTGAGCCTCGGTGAGCAGCCGGGCTTGCCCTCTTCTCTGGTCCAAGAGCTCGTTCCCTTCCCAGTGCAGTAGACCTTGAGCGCGTCCCTACTGCAGTGCTCTCCTCTGGGGACCCTGAGAGAGAGCAAAGCTGGAAAAAGCACTGTGCCTTCTCCCCAGGGACTGGATGCCATGGAGGGCAGCTGCGCACGTGCGCGCACACACACACACAGACACACACACACACACACACAACTTCTGTGCAGAAGGCAGAGATGAACAAACATCACAATCGTGATCGAAATTCTTCTGTAAAAGGGGATCTGGGAATGAGAAGAGGAAGGGCTCCGTCCCAGTGTGGGAGGAGGTTGATCTGTTTCATGGTAGGAGGGAGGGCATTTCATATACAGGATACATAAGTTTAAAGGAAGAGCTTGTGTGTGTGTGCATGTGTGTACGTGTACCTGCACGTGTGTGCATGCATATGCTGTTTGCATGTGCCTGTGTGTGTGTGTGTGTGTGTGTGTCTGTGAAACAGGAACAAAAAGCCAAGTGGTAGGAGATAAAGTGTGAAGACAGGGCAGGGGGAAGGCTGGGAGAGCAGGTTTCTGCTGCAGGAGGGGCAGTCTGGAAGGCTGGAGGGTGGGGGTGCTGTAGGACAGGGGTGGGGCTGACGAAAGGGGGGACTGTCTGCGATGAAGAGCTGAGCTACCGGGTCAGGTGCCCCCGGAGACGGGGGCTGAGACAGAGGAGGGTGTGAATGGCGCGGCGGCCCTGTCCCTGGGGACGGCTCGGTGGCTGCCCATTTACTTACTCTGCGAACACCCGCTGCATCCCTGCTGGGCGTCCAGGTGCTCGGCGTGGGAGGTACCGCCCCTCTTGCCACCCTGGGGCCCAGACGCCGTGGCAGCGGGCATCTCAGAAGCTTTAAGATCAGCACCCACCAGAGACACACATGAGCACACTCACGTGAGCGCGACGCTAACTGTGCTCACAGGCTGTGCAGTGCATGTGCAGCCGAGCAGAAAGGCCTGGTGTCGGAGGCGTTAAGGAGGGAGTTTCCAGATTCTTCCTTGTCTTCTCAGCTCCGTCCTCTTGAGTTGTCCCTTCTCCCCGTTGGACCCGGCAGCTCCCAGCCTCCCTGCATTTTGCAGAGTCCCAACCTGACAAGAGCGTGAAGACACCAGCACCCACAGCCCACAGTTGCTGTGTCCCCAGGCGTGGGACCCTTGTGCGCGCGGCACACACGTGCGCAGACTCCTCCATGACTGGGCTGCAGCAGCGCTGGAACATTTCTGAATGAACGAGCGCGTGCAGAACAGCACGTCTGTGCTCACGGAAGGAAGCTCGCACTGGGAAACCGCGAAAACCTCCCTAGGGGTGGGGGTGGGGAAGCACTATGGAACAGGCTCGTGACTGACGCCTAGGTTCAGCCTAGAAGGGTTCCTGGGCTCCCTGTAGCCCACGTGTGCATAATTACCCTGTGACCCTGTGATAATCACACCTGCTTGTTTGTAAATGTTATCACTGCAAGGCGACAGCCGGATGGAAAGACCTGCGATTCTCAACAATAGTCAGTGAATGTTTGCCCGTTCAGGGAGGCTGGCCTTTTGAGTGGACGAGTGGGGGGGGGAGGGGGGCTCAGCAGCCCCTCTCAAGGGGTGCCTGCTCTTCCCGCAGCTCACGAATTCCAGCTCACTTCATTTGTGTTAATAGATACATATTTTAAGAAATGGTGGAAAGGCCCAGCTGGTGTCCGAGTGCCAAGGAAACAGGGAAGTACTGTTCATATAAAAAGGTCAGACGGGAGGCTGAGTACACCAGGCGGCTGAAACTCCCCTGTGCCCGAAGAGGTTAGAGGAAGCGGAGAAAAGAGCACAGAGCCACGTGTCGCATGGCAGAGGGCTCGGGGCTGATTAAACAGAGGTTCGGGCTGCGAGGAATCAGTTGAGCAGAAATGAGGAGGAGCCTGTCGTGGGGGACGTGTCTCAGCTGTGAGCTCCACCACCACCTCCACTGACACCGACACCACGCAGGGCACCCTCTCCTCAGTTTTCAGAAAAAGAAACTGCTTTCTCCAGCTTTGGCTCCTCTTTGTCACCACCACCGGCATTTGGGAGGATTTGAGTCTGTCTCCAGATACAAACTCGGGGCTGCTCAGGTTAAAATTTGAGCATACGGTCTGCTGAAGTGCGGTACCCGAGCCGAATGACAGTTTCAATTATGTTCAAAGTAGTCTTTAAAGAATAAATAAATGAACACATAAGTGATAGAACAAATAAATAATTGTGGAGGCTTGGAAACATTTTCCCAAAATTCCTTGACACGCTTTTGATAGGGAGATGGAGTTGCTGTCCTGTTCTGCATGGACAAGCAGTGGGGATGCTGGCTGTCCCATCTCGGCCCGGGCTTCAAGGAACTGTTAAGTTCTGCTTTCCACCTCTTGGGACACGGCGTGTGGGACCCCAGCTGCCCTTCTGTGAAGCAGCTCAGGCTGCCTTGTGGAGAGGCCCACCCGGACAGGACCCAGCAGCTGGACCCAACTTGCCAGCTCTGTGAGGCACCACCTTAGAAGCAGGTTCACATGAATGATGCCATGTGGAGCAGAGCCAAGCTTCCCGGCTAAGCCCCTGCTTAGCAAAAGAATGAACAAAAGAAATGAGTGTTGTTTTAAGACACTAAGCTTCGGAGTGATTTGTTCTGCATCAAGAAATCACTAAGTCTGATTTAGGAATAGATTTGATGCTGTGGAACAGACTGTAATAGTCTAGAACTGTGGCTTGACTGTGGTTTTCACAGATACTTTATTCCTGAAGCACAGGCTACATGGCCTTGGTGGTCGGATGTGGTCAGAGCTTAGAACGTTGGGTTCCTCACTTGGAAAGAGAAGGGTCCATTTCCTGCTTCTGTCTTGAGCATGAAGTGCCAAAGGCAATGCCTTTGACAGAGAGCATTCCTCGACAAAGGGTGGGTCTCTCTTCTCCTCCCAACCTCACTCCCCACCCTTAGGGGATTGGTGGTTAATATTTTGGCTTGTTTTCAGAACTGACCTAGACAGGTGACTTGGTGCCAGTCATCGTCTCAGAGAAGAGGACGGGGGTGCTCGGGTTCAGGGGTGGCAGAGAAACAGTCTCCTGTAGTTTGGACTTATTCCCATAAACAATTTGCACAAACCCCCTTCAACAAGAAGCTACAGGAAAAAAAAATATTTTTGGAGAAGTAGTCCAAAGGTGGAATAAAAAAAAAAAAAAAAAAAAGCATATTCCGAAGTGACGCGAATTTCCAAGAAGGGCAGGTCCCATGACCAAACATAGATCTCAGGTTGTTTGTTCTTCCACATTCGCTTTTTTTTTTTTCTCCCACATTTGCTTTTTAAAGGAAGGGGCTTTATAAACAAGAACACTGGCTGGAGATGGGAAATTCACGGTGTCCCCCCCGCCCCACCTCCCGGGACCGCTGTAGAGCTTGTTCTGTGCTCGCTTTCTCCTTCTTCCTCAGTCAATGCCAAGGTGATCAATGGTATTCTGGGCCAGTGTTTTAGAACAGGATGGAGTCCTAGGTGGCAGGAGTAGCTTTGTGCCATTATTGTAGCTTCGATAGTTAAGACTTCCTAAACCTTCTGGTTCACCGTCTTCCAGAAAGGACATTTTGAGCACAAAGCGCATGACAGTCTGTGGGAGGGACTCATCAGTGTGCCTCAGTGCTGGCTTCTAACTCTCACCCGTCCTGCGGATGGGCATCCGCTCATCCAACAATGGCTGTGTGGTCTGAACACGGGGGGCCGTACAGACGGTGTGGAGGGAGTTGTCTAATCTGTAAAGGTTGGAGCTGGGCTGGAATACAACATTCCCCAAAGGATGATCTCAGGAGTACCGGTGCCAGAGTGTAGACAGCAGTTCTCAGGTGGACACGTCCTGTCCTTCTGCTGCAGGACTTTCTAGAGCCTTTAAAATGCAGTGGCCTGTGATGTTCATGTTGTCCTGAACATCCATGATCAATGTCCGAGTCTGACTTGAAAGACTGGGGGCCTCATGGGTATCAATTGGGAAGCCCTAATCTCCTGGGTCTGAGGATGTTATTAAATTTTAAAAAATTATAGAGAAGGACAGTTTTATATTTATCTTCTCTTTGTCTCTCTTCATGGGTCTCCTATAAGTGGTCTCTGGGGGTTCCTGCCCCTCGCTTTCCATGTTACCCAGGCTTGGGCTCTGCTTCCCACTGGCTTAGGTTTCCTCCTCTGCTAGAAGGACCCTAATCCCGCTGACCTGTCCCTTCCACCCTGCCTCTTCATCAAACATTGTCTTCCAAGTGTCTCATTGCCTCAAAGCCCAGCCCTGCCTGTCAGTTTCTCCTTAAGACTTCAGAGATGTCTGTCGCCATTGTGCTAGGGGGATTCTGGTATCTTTGTGCCTGCTCTGGTGATCATGGGGTCTACCCATGCGGACCCACTGAAGATCTGCAGCTAGAGCTTCACTGTTTCTCTCCTTGGACCCAAGCGTTTGGGAATTTAGGAGTCTCCTTCTGGAAAGAGCCAGATAGTAAATATTTTCAACTTTGCCGGCTGTCTGGTTCTTTGTAACCAGTCAGCTGCTATCACAGTGTGGAGTGACCACAGGTAGTAGGTAGTAGGGGTGTGGCCACATGTGGCCTGAGAGCCATAGTTTGCCAATCCTTGCTCTAGAATGTATCATGGGTCCCCCTGGAGCACTCCACTATCCACCAAATCATTATCTTTCCTCTCAGCCACAGGCTGGATACCAAGCTATAGAACTTGATTTCCATTTTATTTCACCTGAGGATTGGAGCCTGTGCTTGAACTCTAACCCCAAGGCATAGGGCCTTAACTCCCGGCTGGCCTTTGAGGGCCAGTGAGTGGAAATGGACAAGGAGGAGATTTGGATGCAATATTCTGACTAATCCTTAAGACTGTCCATCAGTGGTAGCTCATTTGAATGACCATGGGTGAGGGGTCAGT
The DNA here is from genome assembly GCA_017311185.1 of Proteles cristata cristata. NCBI lineage: Eukaryota > Metazoa > Chordata > Mammalia > Carnivora > Hyaenidae > Proteles > Proteles cristata. The sequence goes on along the minus strand of JAESUZ010002284.1, from coordinate 256,275 downwards.
ACCCTGATGTGCGACGGGTGGGTGGTGGTCATCCAGCAATGGTTTCAGGTTATTTTGTTCCGGAAATTACAGATAGGCTCTGATGGGCTCTGAAGGCAATTCCAGTGCCTGACCTTCGGATGTGGATTCAGAGCCTGGCTTCCATCCTCCTCGCTCCTACATCCCCCTGAATAGAGCCCTCTCTAGGCGGCAGCTGGGTGTGTGGCCGCTGCATTTCCGTGCCCAGCGCTAACTTGCCTTACTTAGTTCCCCCTGCCCTGATCAAATAGGAACAGATGCCTGTTAGAAAAATGAATTGAAGCTGGGAATATAATATTGAGTTATTTTGATGGACTCCAAAGCCTGATGCAGTCACACCTGGCAGCCACAGCCTCCGCTTTGTCTGGCTGCTTATTAGCTTTGGAGTGAGCTAGGACAGAATCCCTTCCTGCTCCAGGGACTGCTTCCCAGCCCCGAGAGCCTCTCACCCTCTGCATCTCTAGCCAAGGTTACGTGTGATGCAAGGGTGGAGGCGTACTGGGCACAAAGCTCCTTTGTTGCCTCTGCTGCTACTTCATGGACCTGGTTTGTCCTGAATTCACTCTTCTAGTGCATCTCAGCAACCTGGCTGGTGGACATCAATGGACTGGATCTGAAGCACAACAGTTGTCTCTGGAAGCGTGTCAGGACTGTGAAGGGTCTGAGTTTGTACTCTACTGGCAAGCGCACAAGTTAGCCTGGCACAGTTTCCTGGAAGCTGGAATGAGATACAACACTCCCAGCCTAGAGACAAAGGAGTTTATTAAACATGGCGGAGAAGTTCCCCTTGCCTGCAAGGGCCATGGGCACGAGGCAAGTAAGTCTGGATGGATGATGGATGCTGTTCACAGAGTAGGTGTTTAATAGCTGAAGAACTTGAACTTAGGGGACCTGAATCTTTTGGTAATGGCAGTAGGCAAGCCTGCTCTTTGCTATGGAGGGCGAGACTACTTCTATAGCGAGTTTCTCAACCTAGGCTTCATGAACATTTTGGGTTGGATAATTCTCTGTTGGTGAGGACTTTCCTGTGCACTATAGGTTGTTTGCTTGGCAGTATTTCTGACATCTACATGCCAGATGACATTAGCATTCTTATCCCAATTGTGACAAGCAGAAATGTCACCAGACATTGCCAAGTGTCCGCTGAGGGCAACACTGCCCCTGATTGGGAATCACTGCTCTGTACTATGCACAAACATGTACTTACTCTTTAAACAGCCTTGAGAAGAAAGGGCATGCTTAGAACAAAAGGAAGTCAGTGTCTCTGATCACAAAGCAAGTAGAAACATAAGAGACCAATAAAGAACTGTCAACAACATGCAGGTGAATGTCATGTTATTGGGTGGGACTGGATGGCAGTGATGGTCAGCATCTGGCCTATGGCCCAGAGGTGGACTTTAAGACACACGCAGGAGCTGTATACCCACCCTGAATGCAAGACATTTCTTTGCTCTTATGGATGAAGAGAAAGGAATTCGCTAGACTTTTATTTTTACATGTGATAAAGGCCTACTTACCAGTACCCTCCTAAGCTATTAAGGGCCAATAAAGTCTGGCGTTTCAATCAGAGAGACATCAGATGACAACATGCCAAATGTTGAAACTCAACCATCTGCTGAGTATTACCATCACAGTAGATTTCTAAGATATAAGAATAAGTCTGAATTTTGTTGAAAATACAATCATTGTTATTTTTTGGTGGTCAGGTTTTAAGTTTGATAGATTGCTTTTGTGATCATCCTACCGTGTACATCTGTGGTGTGAAGTGCTCGATTGCTTTCTGCTGACAATGGTAGAGTGTAAGTGTGACCAGCGTGAGGTGCTGCTGACCACAGCCACTGCCGTGAAGGTGGGTTGGTGGTCTCGATGATGAGGGTGATGCTGCCTGCATTGTGTTTTATGATTACAAATGTAAATTTACACCTCAACTGAGTGACAGACTTTTAACCTAGGAAAACCATTGGGAGATTTTAACTTCAAGCTTTATCTATTATACTTGATTTTGAAAGTTGATATTCAGATATTGACAGTAAATCTAAATAATGTGATTTGTCCACATTGCTGGTATTTTTGTGCTGACTGGATATGATGGTAGCCTGTGACTCATGTGACTATCAAGTGCTCACACTTAGGGATCTAGCAATGACATTGACAGAGGCATTTGGTTAATTTCCTTCTAATGGCGAAACATGAGCTACATAGTCTGGCCAAATGCTGAGGCTTCTGCCTACTCTACTGAGGACTAATACAGGCTCTCCTGAGAAGCCTGGCTGGTCCACATAACTGGGCACCATGACCAACCTCCCTCTGCAGGTGAGGTGGTCAAGATGGATGCCTTGAGTAGCTTGATGTCTTTTGAGTTGCTTCATGTTTTTACCCGCTGCTCTTCTTGACTTTGGTGATAAAATATTATTTATTCAGATTTGTCCTTATTAATATAGGTTTTATTCCATAACTTCTTTTTGTTAACCTGTCAGTGAGTAGTGTTGCCATTTAAGTTAATTATGTATTTTCTTTTCTTAAAACGCAATACGGAAACTTAAGGACACACACACTACAGTTTAAATGGTATTCCCTACTCTTCCCTTGACCATGGGGTGCCAAGACATTTGGTCAAACATTTTTCTGAATGTGTCTGTGAAGGTGTTTCTGGATGAGATAAACATTCGAATAGGTAGACTCAGTTAAACAGATTGCCATCCCTAATGGGGGTGACCCTTATCCAATCAACTGAGGGTCTTAATGGCACGAAATGGCTGCATAAGAAGGAATTTCACCTTCCTGACTGAGCTGAACATTGGTTTTCTCCTGCCCTGGGATTGAGATTTATACCATTGGCTCTGCTGATTCTCAGGCCTTCAAATTTGAACTAGAACTACACTACTGGGTCTCCTGGGGCTCCAGCTTAGTGACTGCAGATGATGGGTCTTCTCAGGTTCCATAGTTGTATAAGCCACTTCTTTATCATAAACCAATCTCTTTCTCTCTCTTGCTCACTTCTTCTATCTCTGTTCATATTACTCTATTACAAGCAAATAGCTATATTGATATCATCTATATCTATATCTCCTTTTGGCTCAGTTCCTCTGGAGAACACTGGCTGATATCCTCTGACTGATAAAAGAGACCATTTAGGGAAATAGAAGCGAGAGAGTGGGAATGTACTTTAGGGAAAAGGGAAACATCAACAAAGGTTTTCTTACTATGTGGATTACCACTGAGAAAGGCTGAATGTCAGCCCACTGGAGGCTTGAGGAACCATGATTCACATTCCTTTTACTGGAGGACAAGTGGCATGAGGCCGTTTTCCCATGGATTTGCATCTCCCAAGAAAGAGTAGTGAAGATAGAAAAGATTCTCCCAAGGATTGGCCTGGGACATGCGTTTTCCCACTTCTAAACTATGTCCTGTCTGCATGTAACTCAGTCAGCGCCTCCTGCAGCTTTGGGATGCAGAGAAACCAGATGCTGAGATACTAGTGCTCTCAGCCTGGAAGCACTTGTAATGACATGTGGAGCTGTCCAGAACCCTAGTGCTGAAGTTTCCTGGGCCAGAAGGATGTGGTGGGTTATCCATCCAGAGGATCTTTACTACATAGGTGTAATAAAACTACCTGCTTACTTAAAAAAAAATTAATGTTTATTTTTGAGAGAGAGAGAGACAGAGACAGAGCAAAAGCTGGAGAGGGGCAGAGGGAAAGAGAGGGAGACACAGAATCCAAAGCAGGCTCCAGGCTTTGAGCTGTTAGCACAGAACCTGATACGGGGCTCGAATCCATGAACCGCAATATCATGGCCCGAGCTGAAGTTGGATACTTAACCAAGTGAGCACCTAGGCGCCCCTAAAACTATCTGGTTACTTTTAAGATTATAGGGCAAAGTTTTATAATATAATGGAAAGCTCCATGAGGACATAGGGCTTTAAAAAAAGTTTTGTTTATGGACGGATCTCCTGTGCCCGATACATAAAGAAAACAATACATTTTTACTGAATGAATAAATATAAAATCAGGTGTGTGAGCTCACGTTATCCTTTTATAAAGCAAATAATGAGGCTTTTCTGTGTGTTGCCAAGAAGAAGTCTACTTCAGCAGTTTATTGTCTCTAATTCTTTGTCACTGGATTTCTTTTCTTCCTGAAAAGGAAAAGGGGTGGGAAAGATGGGCCATGGGTTCTTGTGCTCACCTGGAGCAATTACTCTAAACCGTCCCCACATGTAGGGCTACTGCTGAGCTCTGACCGGACAGTCTTCGCCTGCAGGTGATGATCTTGGAACTGGAGGCAATGAGATACAAAGACACAGGGGTCATTGGAAAGTCTTAACAAGGGTGATGGGGAACCACTTTCTTTATATATGAGAGTGGCAAGTTTGCATGTGCACCTGGCTATTTAATTTTTACAATCCAAATTTGCAATAATTAGTGTCTATAAAGTTTAATCAGAATATGAATGAGAGTGGCTTTGCCTTGTTTCCTATCCTCTTTCTTCCTTGGGTCATGGATGGAAATCTCTCAGCGCACAGGCCAGTGGGCTACGAATGCATTTTTTTCCCAGGAAAAGACCCTGTGTAAGCTTAAAGGAGCTTATTAAATTAGTATGTGGGATCTGATTTCATCCACATAATAAAAGCTGCAGCTGCTTTTAAAGAAATGAAATTGTATTGCACACGGTGTTCAATCTTCAGTCATACCCACACAGGTGCTCTGTTGGAGAGAGGATGGCTCCCAGAGGGCCTTCTTCACGGAGGGACATCAGCCAGGAGACAAATGAGCCTTCCTGCTTTTTATACTATACATGTTGGCTCTTTGCTCGTGGAGGTTGGAAGTCATGGATTTCATTACTGCAGTGTATTGAGGGCCAGGGAAAAAAAAATCCAATTTGCTACTGCCTCAATGACTTTGTGTTTTAATCAAATGGATAAGAAAGAGTCATTAACTGATGCTCAGACTGATTAAAATTCCAGTGAGAAGGAAAAGAAATGAGATTGTGACACAGCCTTAGAAGGTCACTCGCTCTCCCATAGTTCTGAGCCTCCCTTGTTCGTTGTTAACCATTATTGAGCACCCTCAGCAGCTGTGGGCAATGGGGGTGGCAATCGTGACGTCCATCACTGTGCCCAGGGGCTCTGGCCATGAAGGAAGGTGACTGCCCTCCCTGGCATGATCCAGTGAGTGGACTATATAAATCCCCTTCAATACACTGATTAAAAAAAAAAAAAAGCTTCCTTTTCCTTGCACTCATGAATCTTGATTTAAAATCACAGGAACTTGTAAAGATGTGGCCATGGTACTGATTACCTGTATCTTGCAGGGTCATTGGAGGTGCAGAAGGCAGCAGCAAATGCATCTGAAAGCACTCTGAAAGCTATCAAGTGCTACTCAAATTTAAATGCCTGTTATTATTGTTATTATTATTATTTTTATCCCTCTCATTACTCTGGTTACTGCCACGGCTACTGTGAAGTTTTAAGATTGCACAAACTTTTCCACATGGCTTGTTTGCTTGACAGGCAGAGATCAGAGGGGCGGTTGGTGAGCAGGAGCATTTCCTATGGCAGAATTTCTCGCAGCTGTCTCTGGGTGTAGCCCCAGGACCCTGGGAGAATTCATCCACAGAAGGGGATGGATTCCTGATCAGTTTCACTGATGCCTCCATGAGGAGGTGAAGCAGACACTTGTGCCTCGGCGTACGTTAGTTGCCTGCTTTCTTTGTTCATTCTCTCACGCCCTCCTTCCTGATCCCATCGATAGTGAGTGGCTCCTATGTGTCAGACACCATGCTTCCTGATAGTCATATTTCCCATGATCCAAGAGGGGACAAAGAGGAGCATCCATTTCTTAGTGTGTAGTGAGAGCCTCCAGGGGCTGGTAAGATTGGCCCTACTCACAGGGCAGTGCAGTTAGGGACCTGTGCAGGCTGGGAAGTGGGCCAGACCTGTGGAGACATGGGGAGAGGGCAGACCATCTTTAGGGAGTGAGCAGGAAATGCATGACTAGAATAAAGATCAGAAACAGGTTGCAGAGAGGATGGACAGTTTTTAAAAAGTAAAACAGAAACAGAGGGTAGATATAACAGTCAGGCAAAATGCAAATTCGACTCAGAGGCCAAGGTCAGTGGGAAAACCAGAATAGAGCCCTAAAGGGTATAGTGTCCCACAGACTTGCTGCCTCTGAATAGTGAGCTGGGCTTAACTATGGGGACCCCTCGGAAAACTACAAATAGAACTACCACAGGATCCAGCAGTCCTACTTTTGGAAATACACCCAAAGGAAACTAAAATCATTATCTGGAAGAGAAATCTGTACCCCCATAGCAGCATTATCACCATAACCAAGACATGGAAACAGCTTAAGTGCCCACCGATGATTGACTTGATAAAGAGAATGTGCCATGCGCGCGTGCGCGCGCACACACACACACACACACACACACACACACACCACATGCATACACAATGGAATACTATTCAGCCCTTAAAAAAATCAAGATCCAGGTGCCTGGGTGTCATAGTTAGTTAAGCATCTGACTTCGGCTCAGGTCATGATCTTACAGTTTGTGACTTTGAGCCCCCACATTGGGCTCTGTGCTGACAGCTCAGAGCCTGGAGCCTGCTTTGGATTCTGTGTCTCCCTCTCTCTCTGTCCCTCTCCCACTTGTGCTCTGTGTCTCTCTGTCTCTCAAAAATGAATAAACATTAAACAAAAAAATTAAAAAAAAATCGAGATCCTGCCATTTGTGATAACATGGATGGACCTTGAGAGCATTATGCTAAGTGAGATAGACAGAGAAAGACAAATACTGCATGATCTCACTCATCGGTGGATTAAAAAAAAAAAAAAAGCAAAATTCACAGCAAAAGAGATTTGTGGTTACCAAAAGTGATGGATGGGGAGGATTGGAGGCAGATGGCCAAAAGCACTACCTTCCAGTTACAAGATAAGTAAGTCCTAGGGAGGCAGTGTATGGCTTGATGACACACAGAGCTAACACTGCTGGATGGTGTATTTGAAAGCTGCTAAGAGAGGAGATCGTGAGTTCTCAAAGAGAAAAAAAAAACAATGTTTTTCCCTTTTCTTCTTCTTTTTTTTGTATCTATGTGAGATGATGGGTGTTAACTAAACACTGCGGTGATCATTTCACAATATATGCAAGTCGCTATACTGTACATCTTAAACTTACACAGCACTGTATGTTGATTATATCTTAATAAAGCCAGAAAAAAAAAAAAACAACCCTGGCTCGGAGCTCAGAGGGGCCAGTGGGGGGCCAGTGGGGGAGGGGCCAGTGTGGAAAGCCATGAGCAGGTGGGTATCTGCTCTCCATTTCCCGGGCCAGAGAAACAGCCTGTCCAACTCCGTAGTATGATCTAGATACAAGCAACAGGGGCTTTTTCACTCATGTGTTCAGGTTCCATCTTGGAAATCTGTGAAATGACCCTTCCACCTTCCTTCCTCCTTCGTCGCCGGGCATCCTTGTTGGCCTGCAGTCTTCAGCTTAAACCCAAGTCAGGGGGTGTGATGTCTCTAAGGCGACCATGCAGCAGGTAGAGGAGCACTTTCTTTAGGAGGCTCCAAATCATTTGTCTTCCTCAGGGAGGACAGCGTGGTTCTCATATTTCAGGATTTGATTTAAATAACCAAGCCTCATATAATAACTTTGCTAATTAAAAAAATTGATTCCTATCTAGAATCTTATTTTTGTTGTTGTTGTTGTTTTAATGTTTATTTATGTTTTTGAGAGAGGGAGAGACAGAGCATCAGCAGGGGAGGGGCAGAGAGAAAGAGAGGGAGACACAGAATCTGAAACAGGCTCCAGGCTCTGAGCTAGGTGTCAGCACAGAGCCCAATGCGGGGCTCGAACTCACAAACTGCAAGATCATGGCCTGAGCTGAAGTCAGATGCTTAACTGAATGAACCACCCAGGCGCCCCTAGAATCTTATTTTTAAAAAATTACACAGGAACACTAAAATGATTGTGAGGTGGGGACTCACATGCTGAGTAGGCGCCTGCTGCCACCAGCCACCAGCCGGGAGTGACCTGGGACCAGCCCTTCTGGACCCTAAGTGGGGAGTTTGATTCTCTTGAGGGGGAGGCGAAGAGCACTGTCCTAGCCAGAGGGCTGTTTTGTGCTGTATTTGTGTCTCAGTGACAGTATCTGTGGCCGCCATGTTGCACGCGTGTCGTGCTGAGGGGGCATCGGCATCAGGCCCGCGGCAGAGACACACTGTGTCAGAGGGGTGCCAAACCTCAGGACGGATAAAATGTGGGTGTTCTAGGGGCCCCCGGCTGGCTCTGTCCGTTGGACATCTGGCTCTTGATTTCAGCTCAGGTCATGATCTCACAGTTCATGAGTTCGAGCCCCATGTCAGGCTTTGCGCTGACAGTGTGGAGCCTGCTTGGGATTTTCTCTCTTCTCTCTGTGTGCCCTTCGCTCACTGCTTGTGCGTGCTCTCTCTCTCTCTCAAAATAAACATTTTTAAAAATGTGGTTGTTCTATTAGTTTGTTCTAACAGTAACAATGGAAAAAAGCAAGCACTCACATCATGTTTACTCTGTGCCAGGCACTGTTTTGTGTGCTCATATGATCGTTTATACAGTTCACCAAAATAGAGACTCTCACCTGTTTGCTTAATTCTCCATTCTCCAGGTGATGCATGGTGTGTCTTATTGAATGAAAATATTATAGTTTTATTTTTATCCATCTTTCTCATGAGTCAGGCTTCCACACCAACCTTAACACTAAAGTGTCAAATTCACCCAGGTAGACAAAATGCATGGCCTGTAGCTTCTGATGAATGAATGACCCATAGGTGCGATCCTTTCCGATCTGTCTCTTCTCTGGTTAACTGCAAGGCTGTGAATTTGGCCGTGTGGTAGAAGCCCGTTCCCTCAGGGAGGAGTTGGGAGTTCTGTTCAGTTTTTGAGACCCCTCCAATTTCTTTGAACCCTCCTCCAGAGCATCTTCAGGGCCTTGGGCTTTCTAGTGCAGTTGTGGTGGGGGGTGTCTTAGGGGGTGATGGGGCTCAGTAGGGAGAAGTGTCCTGGGCCCATTTACTATCCAGAGGATGAGGCCCTGTTCATTAGGTACCTTCCCTCTTCTGAAGTCCAAGATCAGAACCGTGGTGGCCATGCCAAGAAGAAATCACCTGCTCTCGTCTCTGCAGCCCCGTGGGGAAGTAGCTGACTGGTCTCCCTCCCGGTCTGTCATGGTACTCAGTGTTCCAAGGAGCCTCCTAGGATCAGACAGGTGCCTCAGTCAGCCATGCTGAGAGCAGCTCCATCTCATCTTAGAGCTAGACTCACATGAGCCAAGCCAGCAAGACTGATGTGTAGAACCAGCTGGTGATTTGTTTAATTGGCAGTGACAATTCTGGCACAGCAGGTGCATCGTGTGGGTGGCTTAAAGTGGATGTCTACACACTTTATATCCACAGGCAGTGAGACCCAAAGCTGGTTGGCTGAGTGGTTCAGTGGCGCCAGGCTTAGCATCCATTTTACAGTGGGAACCCTCCACCCACTGGGAGGGAGGCCACCCAACCTTGCAGGGCCTTTCCCTGCCATGGCCAGCTTCTTTCTGGGCCTCGTTCCTACCTGCCTTCTGACTGGCATCCTGCATCCCTTCTCACATCTGCTCCCTTCTGCTGAGTTGGCTCCGGGAGGCCCATGGCCTGGGAGCTTCCGCTCTTCGAGGTGATTCCAGTCCCTCTGCTCTATTTGTTGCAGACCTCGCAGACCTCAGGGTGAGATCTCATGGGCCTTCCCATGTCTCAGTTACTGGGGGATGTGTGGACCAGCCCCAGGATGAGGAAGTAAGGAAATGTGAACAGGGAAACAGTATGCTCCATTGGAGCGCCGTTGTGCGTATGTTGGTTCTTCACCGACAGATTTCCTTTCCCAGATGATTTCCAGGCCTCCCTTCCAGTGCTGTCGGAATATAATCACGGTCATCGCCATGATGCCCTCATGTATCGGAGGGCACGGGGGTTGCCGAGGAACAGAACTCCGGGGTCCACAGTGAGTCGTTGGAGGCCTCCCAGGAGGCAGCTCCAGGTTCTTGTCCCCACCCTGTCCTGGCCAACGAGGAAGGGCCCCGGGCGTGGCAGGCAGGTGAACCAGTGTGACAGGATTGGAAAGCTGGAGAAAGCTGCCTCTGTGTCGGGACTTCTCAGGTGTGCTCACGTATCTGCTTTCCGTGATTAAAAGCCCATGTTAATTTTTTTCTTCGATAGTCTGCCATCAGTCGACGAGGTCAGCTGACCACTGCCCTCAACGACACCTTCATAGAGCTCATTTCGTTTTCAGTTTTAAAAAGTGGTTCACACATGCTTTTTCTCCCCCTTCTGAATTGTCTGTTGTGCAAAGGAAATGTGCTCATCCTGACGTAAGGGAGGTGTGCCTCTTCAGTACCACCAGGGATATTTCTACTGGGGGCTCCAGCTCACATCCTTGGTCCTCATTACTGTTATTTACAACATATCCGATGGGTTGTTTCACGTCTGTAGCATTTGTCATCCATAGCAGCGGTGATACAGTGTATGGTTCACTTCCCCAGGGTTTTGGGCCCCCACCGTGCTTCTTCTTATTTCTTTTTATTTTTTTAAGTTTTTTTTATTTATTTTGAGAAAGAGAAAGAGATCACAAGCTGGGGAGGGGCAGAGAGAAGGAGAGAGAATCTCAAGCAGGCTCCCCACCATCAGCACAGAGCCCGATGTGGGGCTTGAACTCACAAACTGTGACATCATGACCTGAGCCGACATCAAGAGTCAGACACTTAACTGACCCCACTACCCAGGCGCCTTACCACTGTTTTGTTTTGTATTATTTTGCTCAAAGAGTTCAGTGTTTCTCTTTTTAAATCATTTGTACCTGCCCTGTAAACATTTTAATGAGCATATGCCTTTTCTTATTACATTGTTTTTTTTTTTCAACTTAGCAAAAATCAATTTCCCCTTCACCCATTATCCCCCTACCCAATGTATGAAACAAAACCCAACAATACCCATCGGCCTTGCAAACAGCAAAATGAGTGACAGAGCTACTATTATGGGGTGGGACTGTTCTTTTTTTAAAATTTTATGTTTATTTTTGAGACAGAAACAGAGCATGAGTGGGGGAGGGGCAGAGAGAAAGGGAGACACAGAATCCAAAGCAGGATCCAGGCTCTGAGCTGTCAGCACAGAGCCCGACATGCGGCTTGAACCCATGAACCATGAGATCATGACCTGAGCCAAAGTTGGATGCTTACCTGACTGAGCCACCCAGGCACCCCTGGGGCAGAGCTGTTCTTAACCAGCTTTTCTGCTTCTGAAATTTCAGTAGAAATTCTATCTTAGGTTTGACAGATACCAAAAGTTCTGAGGGAGCATATCTACTTTTATTTTCATTTTATAGTGATGAATCATGAGATATTCAAGAAGATCTATAACATAGCTTTTTTGAACATTGTGACCACAGGAATAAAACTCTTTTTGTTCTTTTACTTTTGATGTAAAAACATTAGTATATCATAGTGTCTCTACTTAGCCTTTAAAGCTCTCTGAACATCTAACCATTTTCATTAGCACAGCAAATGATATTTATTTTATGGAAAAGCATAGCAATGAACTTACTGGTCCAAGAATCCCTATCATGGATTGGCCAGACCTAAATATTTAATTACCTGTGATGTTTAATACAAAGGAGAACTTTAGATAGTAAAGTTGTATTTCCATTTGCTGTTCTATCTGCTCATCAATGGTTTTGGAAAGATTTGGGAATGGATCCATAGTGTTAACGCATGAAACACGTGTTTCTTTTAAAATTAGACACCCTGGTGTGAAGCGTAAGAGTTACAAGCTCAAATGTAAGAATATAGTAATTAAAATGCTCACCCAGGCCACCCTTGCTTTCCCCTCCTCCTTCTTACCTGGGTTGTTGAGGTAGTTCTGAGATGCTCCCTTCTGGTTCCTTCTCCCAGTTTCTGGGAGATCCCTGATTTTGAAGTGTCTCTTTGACCGCATGTAGCCCCCCCACACACCCCTGATTATGATAGCTCCCTAATTTTCAATGGTCCTTTCCAAAATCCTTAGCCAGAACTCAAGGGCACCCACGCTCCCACCCACCTGGTCTCTGAACTTCCTCACACACCTGGGTGTGTCTTCATCCACCTTGAGGCCAGCACCTGATGCTCACTTACACTCCAATCTCAGTCTGGTGTTGAATCCTAGGAATCCCTGGGAGTCTGTTCAGTGCCTTTATCTGTACATCTACAGTGATGCCACACTGTATACTGTGAGCAGCTCATTCTCCATGAAATCCTCATCACTATTTTGTTATATTTCCTCATCTTCCTGCCATGTATCCATATCTGTATCTATCTGCCTGTCTATCTATCTATCTATCTATCTGTCTATCTATCTATCATCTATCTATCTATCTATTGTATGTATATAGTATAGTTTATGTGTAGAGTAAATTGTCAAAGTTTTTGAGCTCAAAGCTCTGGACTTGACTTTACGTATGCTTTGGGCTGAATTATGTCCTCCTCAGATTCATATGTTGGAGCTTCAACCGCCATTGTCACCGTATTTGGAGACAGAGCTTTTAGGAAGTAATTAAGTTTAAATGAGGTCATCAGGTGGGTGTCCTAATCCAATAAACTTGGCGGTTTTATAAGAAGGGAAGGAGAGGGGCGCCTGGGTGGCTCAGTTGGTTAAGCATCCGACTTTCGCTTAGGTCATGATCTCGCGGTTCGTGGGTTCGAGCCCCGTGTCAGGCTCTGTGCTGACTGCCAGCTCAGAGCCTGGAGCCTGTTTCAGTCTGTGACTCCCTCTCTCTCTGACCCTCCCCTGCTCACGCTGTCTCTCTCTCTCTCCTAGAGATAAATAAAAACCATTAAAAAATTTAAAAAAAAAAAAAGAAGGGAAGGAGAAAGAGCTCTCTGTTTCTCTCCCCACACCCGTGCTCCAAGGAAAGACCATGCAAAAACACACAAAGAGGTGGCCATCTACCAGCCAAGAAAAGAACCCTGGCCACACCAGACCACACCAGCATGGTGATGTCAGGCTCCCCACCTCTAGAACTGGGAGCAGTAACTTTGTGTTGTTGCAGTCTGTGGTGTTTGTTACGGCTGCCTGAGCTGACTAATACACCACGGGCAGTAAATCATTCAGCATTCATTCAACAAGTGAGGACGCTATGCACAGGGGTGGAGGCCATTTATTCCCATCATTAGATTTGGGAAGTAACCCTGGTGCTGAAACACAGTTTCTGATTTTCCTATTTATGTTTCTTTCCTGCGGACGCGTCTGACCTTTGGCCATCACCGGCTCACAGATTGCTCAGAATCACAAGGTCTGTGATGAAGCCAGTGGCAATAATTCAAAGGATTTGTTTTCCTGCTCCAGCTCTATCCATCTGATTACATTGTAACCAATATTTGCTGCCATCCTTGTGGACCGAATTTGTTCATAAACTACAAAGAAATTGCCCAGCCGTGGAGGAAATCAACTTGTTAAGTGGGCTGTGTTTTTTTCTCCCTAAGCAGCAGAGAACCTGTAAAACACTCTGTTGTGCTAAAAAAGAAAAAAAAAAGAAAAAGAAAGAAAGAAAAGAAAGAAAAAAGAAAAAGAAAAGAAAAAGAGAGGGGGAAGGGACGTCCAGGCACTGAAGAAATGTTCTTGGAAACTAAGTTCTCAGACTGTTCATGTGACATCCTCCCCTGCTTATTTTAATAGGGGGTGTGGTGGTGTAACTGTCTTTCTCCCTCTTGGGACATTTTTCAAGGACGTATCGGTGAAGAAAAACAGCTCCATCAGCAAAGGCACGCGCGTGTCTGCTGGAATCGATCCACCCCCAAGGCAGCTGACTTGGTCAGCACATCCCAGCAACCGGGGTGGGTGTCAGGCTCCGGGTCAGCTGCTCACCCTCAGATGCGAGCCACTCTCTGTGTTGAAGAGACAGACATGGGTGCTTGCTTAGGTCATCTCTCTGTGTCATGAAGTGAAAGGGGAGTGCACATCTTTTCCACATGCTTTGGAAGAAATCCAGTGGCCGTATGACCGAGATCCTCCAGCCAGGACTGGGCCACCCATGGTCCCCGCCATGAGGGCACCAGGTGCCCAGGCCAGCACAAACCATCCCTGTCACCCCGAGTGCACATCTGTCTCCGGCACGGAGTGGCAGTCGTGCAGGAAGCTTTCCGACCTCTCTGCCATCAGTGCCCTGGCTCCTCCTAAGCCTGTCCCTCCTACTGCCCTCACCCTATCCCGGTCCACCCTGGACCAGTGCCGCCATTTGCCACAGGTGGCCCCCTGGGCTCTGGGTACCTAAAGGATAATACATACCTGCTATAGAATATTTTCTTTTTGCCTATTGGGACTCCATAGGGGCTGGGAAAGTTGTCATCTCTGGTATGGCTCAAAAAAGAACATTCCAAAATTCTGACTAAAGACAGAGAACGCTCCCTTCCACCCCTGCAGCAAGCCACCATCTCTTCCCCACCTTCTGCGTCTTCCCGGTGCCGCAGCTGCTGCCCATATGAGATGCCTCCGGGCCCAGGAAGCACAAGGGGAGGGGCAGACTTACCTTGGTTCTGGGCCCTTCCGTCCTGACCCTGAGATGCATGCACTGGTTCACCTTGGCCCTTGTCATTCTCTCTCCACACACACCATGCATTCCTGGCGTGACCTGGCATTTCACCACGGACACAATGGTTCAAATCCATTTCACGACTGGCGTCCCCTGGCTGCACAAATATCATTTTAGATAATAAATAATATCTAGGGGCAAATGGAAGCTCAGATATTCTTGGGCAAAAGGGAATGCTGGCTGTCCAGTGAAGAGAAAAAGGAAATATAGAAGCCTAGGAGGAAAATGGGAAACAGAAACAGCTTTAAACCAGTCACGCACATGCACACACGCACACACACAATACACGTACACACACACACATGCACACACACACACAGACACGCCTGCACACACACACAGTCTCACTAGAGTCTGGGACAGCCATGCGATTTCACCTGAAACACCATAAGCAACACCTGCCTCCTTCTTCCTGCATCTGAGCGATTGGGTGCTGCTGGCCGTGCTGGGGCAGGGGGTGCTCCTCACGCATCCCTCTCGCTCAGAGCCTCTCCTCAGCCTGTGTGTGGAGAGATCGGAGACGAGAGGCTCATTCTTCCGTGCTCCGTTGGCCTTCTCTCTCAGGCACCGGCTCTCTCGCAGAGCTCCCTAAAGTACCTGCCAGGCACTGCCCTCTCGTTAGGAGTTACGAAATCCGCGTGGAGTGAGCTCCTGAGTTTGGCCAGGATATGAGAGACACAGGTCCTTGGCAAGCATGTGCCCCCCCACCCCCAGATGATGGAATTAAGAACTGCTCACAGTCCCTCAAACCAGCTAAATACAGCTCCGAGATCTTTCTGGTACAATACAAAATCATTCAAATCACTTTTGAATGTACGCAAGGCTTTCCTTTTCTCTGAAGTTGTTTCTTTCAGGCAGAAAATTATTTTGTTAGGGTCTTGGGAGAAAGAGCAGATGGAAGTGGCTAGATTACAGCCCCTCTGTGCAAGCCAAATAATTCACAGCAACACTGAAATTGCTTTATTCTTTCTCTGAATACGGGAGGGATAAATCATGAGGTTGTAAATTTGTAACAGTAATAGTGCAGCTACGAACTCATCACCGCCAACACCGTCATTTTCGGGGCTCCCAGAGACGTGGCTGAGGGCGGGGGAAGTCATGGCTGAGGATGGGGAGGCGTGGCTGAGGGCGGGGTGGCCGGAGGCGTGGCTGAGGGTGGGGGAGGCGGCGGCTGAGGGTGGGGAGGCGTGGCTGAGGGATGGCTGAGGATGGCTGAAAGGGCGGCTGAGGCGTGGCTGAGGCAGGGGCGTGGCTGAGGGTGGGGAGGGTGGCGTGGCTGAGGATGGGAGGCGTGGCTGAGGGTGGGGAGGCGTGGCTGAGAATGGGGAGGCGTGGCTGAGGGTGGGGAGGCGTGGCTGAGAATGGGGAGGCGTGGCTGAGGGTGGGGAGGCGAGGTTGCAGGTGGCAGGGTCTCGGGGTCCTGGGGCTGCCTGCTCCGGGAAGAGGGTGTTTTCTTCAAGCTCCCAGGCAACAGCCACGTGTAAATGTGAAAGTGTGAGCCTGGCGTTTCCTCAAGTTCCACCCTGAATTTCTGTATTTGGGTCACAGCCAGAAGGGAACAGACTCCAAGAAAGGCTTGAGTCCCACAAACCTGCCAAGTGACTCTCCACAGAGCGGTCACCTTTAACTGAAGGAAGTGGCTGTCTGGTGGCAGAGGCTGGGTGAGCCCCTCGGTGCTTGCCGGGAGCCCCAGCGTGCGGTGGTGACGCTAAGCCGTCCCCATGCCGCTCGATCAAGCACAGGCCCTTCCTGGACCCTCAGGTGGTGTTAGGCCTGATCAGCCCGCATGCCCTGGGCGGCTCATCATTTCAAACTGAACTGTCTCCTGTGTCTTTATAAGATTTCCTTTTTCGGGGCGCCTGGGTGGCTTAGTCGGTTTAGCGTCCGACTTTCGCTTAGGTCATGATCTCGCGGTTCGTGGGTTCGACCCCGCGTCGGGCTCTGTCCTGACTGCCAGCTCAGAGCCTGGAGCCTGTTTCAGAGTCTGTGACTCCCTCTCTCTTTGACCCTCCCCTGCTCACACTCTCTTTCTATCTCTCCTAGAAATAAAAAAAATTTAAAAAATAAAAAAAAAAATAAGATTTCCTTTTTCTTTTTAACTACATGGCAGGTTTGTTTTCTGTGTTTTTTTGCTTTTGTTTTGTTTTTTTAAATCTTTATTTATTTTTGAGAAAGAGAGAGACAGAGTGCAAGCAGGGGAGGGGCAGAGAGAGGGAGACACACAGAATCTGAAGCAGGCTCCAGGCTCTGGGCTGACCTGAGGCTTGAACTCATGAAACGTTGAGATCATGACCTGAGCCAAAGTCGGATGCTTAACTGCTTAACCCAGGCGCCCCTGTTTTGTTTTGTTTTGTATTAGAAACAGCATACAGAGCGGTGGGCAGTGGGAGGCAGAGGCAGGTAGTGAGCTGTCTATCAGGGAGGCGCCCTGGTTGGGAATCTGGGTTTAAAGCATGGGGGGTGAGGATCTGGGTCTCCCTTCTTGCTGCTGCTGGAGTGGGTGGCAGATCCTGGTAACGTGGAACTGTCAGGGAAAGCGTGGGCTAAGGGGTGGCCCGGCCGTGTGCCCTGGAGCCGGGGTCTACTTCTGGGTGGAGGGAGGCATGGCAGCCGGCCTTCCCAGGGCCCTCCCTTCAGGGTCTCCTCCTTGCCCATCCCGGGGGGGAGCAAAGAGGGAGCGGACGGGGATGATGCGAGCCGCCGTAGCTGCAGTCCAGCTCAGGCGCAGAGTCTTGGGTGTCCCAGCAGCCCCTGCCCAGTGGGATAAAGCCCACACCCCACTGGCCCGTGTTCCTCATTCTCGCTAAGCACGGACATTCACTCTCAGCCCCCGGCAGGTGACAGGAGCGGGGCACTACTTGGCAATCATACCTGACACATTTTGTCCTCGTGATTTCCTTTTACTCTGTTTCTTCGGCCATTAACTTGGATAAGGAGTGAGACCAAGGCCCATGGCCCCGGGAACGGACGACACACAGATTTACAGTCGTGGCTCTGTGCTTGAGAGCTGTCTTGGGGAACTCTAGCGTTAGATTGCAAGAGGTTTTGAGGACAAGGACAGATTTTATGTGTTCATTTATTTATTGTGTTTTGGGTTTTGAATGCCAAAGCTTGGCCTTCACTGTAAAGAGTGACGTCCAGAAGCCTCAGAGTGTCAAGGCTCTGCCGTTTGTCACAGACAGTGGGAGCGGGGGTGTTTGCACAGTTCCCTTGCATGGACGGGGCACAGATCCTCAGACCCGGGGACACTGGGAGGCACAGTCCCTGTTGGAGAGGGGCATCCGTGCGCCACAACCACCACTGAACAAGGCAGATCTAAGCAGAGATGGATGGCGTCACACCCCCTACCCTTGACCCAGGTCTCAAGCCCTCACCCTGGACACAGAGGGGTGTCTGAAGGTTTGCCAAAACATCCATCACCCCAGGACACAGGTGCTGATGGAGAATGGCCAGTATTTATTGTGTTTCGGGTTTTGAATGCCAAAGCTTGGCCTTCACTATAAAGAGTGACGTCCAGAAGCCTCAGAGCATCAAGGCTCTGGCGTTTGTCACAGACAGTGGACATATGGGCTCAGGACCAGAGGCCATCGGAGCACCCACGAAGGAGCACCTGCTAATGTAGGAGCACTGGAGAGGGAGCAAAACAGAGGCTATGGGAGCATCATTGGGTGCTCCCATCATTGTGCAGAAGGCACCTGCTGTGGACGCCAGCCAGGACCTGAAATAGCCACAGACCAAATTGTCCCTCTTCTTGGCCCCAGGATGTCATTACAAAAGTTCATTGAGCCCAGATGTTACACAGGAAGGAAGGAGAGGTGGGTGGGGTGGGCTACACAGGTGCTCAGAACCAAGCGAAGTCCGTGAAGTCCATGATAGAGCTAGAACTGCCCATTTTTGAGCTTCCAAGTTTGTGACCATAAATTTCGACCTTACCGCATTGCTAACTGACACACAACTATCTTATCCGCCATTGGACTGGACAAGATTTTCCATCAATCCTAGAGTCTTCCAGGTCTGGCAAGATAATTCTCAATTAGCTTGATACACGATGTATTTTGCATCAAGCGTACTCACCGTGGACATCAGTGGTGCTCGGCTTCAGGAAAAGCAAACATAGGCCAAGGGAAGGATCCGAAGCTGGTTCTCAGTGGCCGTGCAGCACTATCCAAACTCTAAGAAGCACCCTGTGTGTGGTGTTAGAGCCAGAGGTCTCGGGTACCATAGGAAAGAGGGCCTTTGGCTGTAGAGAGTAGGAATGTCCATGAGTCTTCTGAAGTAGCCCTGTAGGGCTTGACAGGCACCACTTTGCCTTTTGGGTCCCATCAACTACAGGGCACCATCTTTGATTGAAGACCATGGTCTTGCCTCCTGTCAGCCTCCCCCTTCCCAGGGCTGCTCTACCTGCTTCCCTCAGACCACCTGGGTCTTGTTCACGTACCCCAGCAGGTCAGCCAAGCCTCCCCGTGGCCGCCAGCTCATCTGCTGGCCCTCTGTGTCTTGGGGGTACCCTGGGCTCCCTTGCTCTTCATAATTGACTCAGTTCTTCCTTCTTCCTTCTTTCTGGCTTGCATGGCCCTGTCTGGTGTCAGAGTGCAGGCTTCCCATCCACTCTGTTCGTTTGCAGCCTGAATGCTGGCTCTGAGAATAGTCCTGGCTCAGGGCCTGGAAGAAATCACCCAGTCAGAACCTCAACAGAACAACTCACAAGGCTGCTTAGTGAGCATAAAATTGAAGCCAAGGGAGCCGGATATTCTTACAGGATGTCTCCAAGGTGCTACGGTAGCAAGATACAGTGCCCTTTCCAACTCTGGGGCTATTTGCAGAAGATGAAGTGGGAGGGGACATCTAAAATTGGGGCATCCGTCCTCCCCGACAGGGCCAGGAGAGCACGAACACACACCTCCTTCCCCTGCCTCCTTATACAATATCCAACCGCTCCCCCCAGGCTGCAGCAGAGTGCGCACTTGAGGAGTGCACTTCATCCGTCTTCTTGGCATGGCATCTGGAGGAGCCTAAATTGAATCAGTGATACATTCACAGATCTTGTCATCCAATGGATTGCTTTGGGAAGATTTCTGCTGATGAGTGAATCTGACCTCTAGTGTCAAGTCCCGGATTTCCCAACAGGGAGTGACACCTGCTGACCCACGTTCCCATCCTGGATGGGGACAGGTGGTCTGTTCCCCTTGGGATCACGGGCCCTGCGTCTGCCCCTCTGTCTATTAGCTCCCAATGCAGGAGGTATGACTTCCTCAGAGAGGTGGTCCTTGTCTCCTGACTAGGAAAGATCCTCTGATACTGACCCACACAGCACTGCCGTCACCGCGCCCCCCCATCCACACCCCCTGCCATAGTGCTCAGCTGCCATAATTGTACCCACATATGGGGTTTTATTTGGTTAATGTGTGTATTAATTTCCTACGGCTGTTGTAACAAAGTACCACAAACTGGGAACAACAGAAATTTATTGTCTCTTGGTCGGGGAGACCACAAGTCTGAAGTCAAGGTGTCAGCAAGGTAGTGCTCCCTCTGGAGGTGCGAGGGAGGGGTCTGTTCCGGGCATTTCTCCTGGCTCCCTGTGGCCTCAGGTGTCCCTGGCTTGGAGATGCATCTCCCCATCCTCTGTCTTCACATGGCACTTCTCTGTTCTGGAATCTCCCATTTCATAAGGTCACCAGTCATCGTGAATTAGGGCCCAAACCCAATGGACTTATTTTAAGTTGATCTTGTAGAGACTCTGTTTCCAGATAAGGGCACGTGCTGAGGTCCTGGCTGTTAGGACGTCAACATATGAAAATTTAGGGGCCACCAGTCATCCAAAAGCAGTATGTCGCCTCCGTGAAAGCAGGGGACTTGTTTGTTGTTACTTTCAGGGTTGCCTGTGAACCTAGCAAGGTGCCTGGGATAGAGGGAGTGCCTCACAGCTTTTGCTGAAGGTATGAATTAACAGAAGGATGGACGAATGAACGCTGATTATCACCCCGCTGCCCTCGTGCACCTGCGGCAACCTTGAAACAACCGCTCACAGGTGTTTTGAGAGCGCTCCAACCACACAAGATTCGGGCATCGTCCTATCTGTCCTGCCTTTTGCTGCTGGAGAATCTGAGCTTGAGGGAAAATGCAGTGAATTAGCTCTGCTCTCCTCTCCCCTGGATTAATGAACAGTGGAGACAAGTAGACCAACAGAGTTTGGCGTTGGTCACGGTGGGTTTGGCAGATTTAGCAGATCAAAATGGAGGATGCCCAGCTAAATGTGAATTTCCCAAATATTGCATAAAATATGCTAAAACTATGCCTTATTTATCTGAAATCCAAACTTAACTGGGCACCTTGTGGTTAGTCTGGCAACCCTGGCTGTGCTTGGCATCTTGGTGGTGCACTAGAGTTTTGAAAATGGCAGGAGATTCCTCTGGGGACCAGAGTAAGAGGTAGGAGAATGGGGACCTTGTGTGCGGAGAGGTGACAGGGCAGCGCTCCGGCTGGATCTGGTGTGTCTCTTTTCTTCTGTATCCAGTTCCTGCGATTTAGGTACAAACACCTTCAGATAACCTTCTCCTCACCACGTCCCCCTCTCCTTCATCCTGTTTCCTCTCTCTCTCTGCCTTTTCCTTGCTTCCTCTAAGGTAATAGACTTTCTTGAGCGAGTAAGTGGTGTGTACCTACACAGTGCTTACACTAAGTACTGCCTGAACAGTTGTAGGATTTTCTGCTCCGTTCTCTCTGTAGGCAACCGGCCTCACGTCAGAGGCCCAGGGCTCACCTGTGATTCCAGGACATGTGCCCACATGCACTGACCTCTCATTGTTCATGGAAGCATGTTCTCCAGACTCACGGCTAATCTGGGTCTAAATATCCTCTCCGTCTCTTCCTAGCAAGGTAACTAAGCCTATTGTAATTCTCATCTACATAATGGCAATAGCAATAAACCAACATCATATATTGTGAGGGTTAAATCCAATAATTATATTAGGGTGCCATGGATCTGGCACATAATAAGCATTTAAAGATATTAACTGTCATTGTCATCATCGCTGCCACCATCTCCATTATCACCACCATCATCACCATCAGCTGCAGCATCGTCACCACCACCGTCACCCTCATATCCATCGTCACCAGGATCACTGTCACCAACAGTATTTCCCACCTCCATTGTCATCACCATCATTTTTATCATTGTCACCATCATCACTGTCATATCCATTATTACCATCATCATTGTAGAATAATGGTCATCACCATCATATCCATCATCACCATCCTCATGTAACATCATGGTTGTTACCATCACCATCATCACCACTTTACCCATATTACCCTTACGCCTCCCTCCCTGCCTCTTCAAACTTGATCTGGTTCTTCAAATCCTTATTTCACTGTTGTGGGGGGTACAGTGCTTTCCCCAACATTTTGATAAATTCTCTGGAGGGATACCTCCTCAGGGCTGCTGTTGGTCCAGCAGGAACCTGCTTCTACTGACGAGTCGAGTGTAGCAATTATCTTACCCAGTTAGCATATGTGATCTTCTATCTGAATAGCTTTGATCTTGACATGAAATTCGTCACTCACCCAAGCATTTCAGTATGTAGATGACTTTATAGAAACTTTGGGGAGCATGAGAGTTAATATTGTACCAACGCAAACTGAATTTTCCAAAATTTTCCAAAAAGCTCTGCACTTTTTCAGTTCAGTCCCCACTAGTCTGCCACATTGTCTCCAACCTTCACCTTCCCTGCTTTCTTTCTCTTTCTCTCACCCTGGACCCCAAACTCCTGTTCGTTTCTGCTGAATCTCCTAAAGACTTTTACCCTGAGTCTTGTGTTTCTTCCAGGCAGCTTATCAAAATGTTTTCCTAAACACACTTCCCTTTCTGAAAGAGTCTGGTGCCAGCTAGGCTCAAATGGTAAGTTTCACTCAACTACAACTACTTTGAAACATTCAGGGAAGAGCTTGAGCTGCCTTCTTCTAAGGTACATCCTCCCTTTTTGTCTGCAAAACTGTTCTATTTCACTTTCGCTTCCAGCGTGTGGCACAGTCACCTGCATCTCAGAAACTCAGTGTCCTCTTTAAAGAAGATTCCAGAAACATCTTTCCCTATATGGTTAATTCAATTATCCATGCTGCATCATGTCTGATCTCTAATTATCGTCACACATTTTTAATTGTACTTCGTGAACAAAAAGCAATGGAAGAAAAGAACCCCATCCAAAAAAGACAAACAAACAAACAAACAAACAAACAAAACCCTTTTCAAGACAAAGTTGGGGAAATGGACAGATTTAAGTGTGTGCTGGCTGAGGAGCCAGACTGAAGCTGCCACGGACGATGGACTTCTCTCCGTGAAGTGGCAGCTGGACAGGGTGGCCTGGAAACTTTCCTGTGATTTAGTTCTGAGGCTCACATGTCAGCCTTATTGTTGGAGATTGGATTTGCTTCTGCAGGAGCAGTGAGGATTCAGGGCGCTGGCGCTGAGCCCTATCGATCTGTTTGGGTGATTTTAGCTCCTGAAGCCAAGGGATGTTCTCGAGGCTTCAGCATGAAAATCGCTCATTCTGACACCTTGGAACCATCCCCCACCTTACACAAGTGTGTCCAAGAAAAATAATGGCCCTTATGACTATGAGGGAATATACCTTTGGGTCAACTGAGGTTTCCAAACTTCATTATTACTCTAATATTTTGACATTGAAGAATTGGACTCTAACATTGGGCTTGGGGTTAATGCCAAAGGACTCTAGAAACGTTATAAATAAGGCTTTTATGGGGTCCATTTCTTTAATTAGGGAGGCTGTGTAATTCCCAGCTCGGCAGCACAGTAGATAGAGTTATGGTGAATTTTCACTCAGTGTGAAATCAACCGTGGCATTGCATTCCCACTAAATGCAGTTTGACGACTTAAGCTGGCATTAGCTTGAAGCAAAAGTATTCAGCTCGTGGGGCAGAGAAAGGAGAGGCAGAGCACAGTGCTGCATGGGAGACAAGGTGCTTCCCGTCTCCATCCTATCCCTTCTTACCCGACTCGCTTCCACTCTCCTCCTTGGGCCTGATTTGCGGAATCTGGGGCAAATCTGGAAGTTGCCCTCGGGGAACAAACTATATACAAGAGGCTTCCAGAAGGTGGGATCCAAAAGGGAAGGGATCAGTGGGATGTTCTCATGGAACCACTGAGTCCAGGAGAAGAGGGAAGCTGGCTAGGATGGGGCTGAGGTCAGGGCTGGGTGACGGGTGTGCATGATGGGTCTCTGCTTCCCCTTGAAGCATTGATGCTTCTCAGCTGTGGTGGGATGAATGGTCCCCGTCATCCCCCCAAAATCCATGGCCAACTGGGACTTCAGAATGTGACCTTACATGGAATAAAAGTTTTTGCAGATGTAGCTAAGATCTCAAGATAAAATCACCCTGGATTAGAGTGGACCCTGCGTCCAATGGCAGTGTCCTTAGCAGGGAGAAGAGCAAGGGTATAGACAGGGAGGAGGAAGCCACGTGAAGACAGAGGCGGAAACTGGAGGGACGCGTCTGGAAGCCAAGGAGCCCCAAGGGCAACACCAGAAGCTACAGGACAGCGTGGAACCCCCAGAAGGAACCCACCTTGTTGACGACTTGATTTCGGATGCCTGGCTTCCAGAACTGTTAGAAAGTAGATTTCTGTTGATTGAGCCATCCAGAGAGGGAGCCTGGGGGCAGGAGACACCCTCGACGTAGCAAGACACCCTCGGCGCCCCTGAAAGGCTCAGAGCCCAGTGTGGGTCTGGCTTGGGGAAAGCTGAGATTGGGTTTGTCCCTCTCCTCTTCCCCCTTCTCTCTCCTTTCCATGAAGTGCCCAAGCCCCAGGACTTGGCTCCTCTGCTCCTCTTCACACCTCCGGGGGACCTAAAGGGTCGTGGGCACATCCAGTGAGACATGTGTCTAGAATTATTGCTGTGATTCCATTGTCAAGCTCTTGCTGAGAGCATGATTCATTCCTCTCTGTAAGAATAATTCACTCCTGGGGCGCCTGGGTGGCTTAGTCGGTGAAGCGTCCGACTTTCACTTAGGCCATGATCTCGCGGTTCGTGGGTTCGAGCCCCGCGTCGGGCTCTGTGCTGACTGCCAGCTCAGAGCCTGGAGCCTGTTCAGTCTGTGACTCCCTCTCTCTCTGACCCTCCCCTGCTCACTGTCTCTCTCTCTCTCTCTCTCTCTCTCTCCTAGAAATAAATAAAACATTAAAAAAAATTAAAAAAAAAAAAAAAGAATAATTCACTCCTATTCAGAGAATAGCTGAGAGACGCCCTCTCCCTAATATGCTCGTGGACATTGTTTTGTGGCCTCCTCAGAACTCCATGAGGTGGAATGACTTTTGTCCTTGCTTTGCCGTTGACAGCGCATGGGTCAAGCCTGTGGCCAACATAGTCCTGGGGAGGGGCGGAGGCAGGATTTGAACCCAGGTCCACAGAGACTGGATCCAAGGTAGTTGCTTTCTCCTTTCACACAGAGCATTCCATTAATCCACAGAGCCTTTCGGAAATAACCTCTCCTTGGCGATAAAATTATAAATGCTCACTACTGAAAATTTGGAACACACAGAAGGGTACCAAAAGACTGTAAACACCAACTATTTTCCCAGCACAGAAAAATCATTATTACATTTTGAAAAACTTAACGTTCTTCCAAACATCATATTATACCTTTCCAAAGTAGACATAAAACCATCTCGTGTACGTTTATTTTTCACCCCCTCTCCTCCTTAACAGTTTGTCATGAGCAAGGCCATGTCCTTTGGTACCGTTTGGAAGCACCACGGATGCGTGGGGCTCATCTTGAGGATACATTGGAACGCTTCACACCCAGGGTGACGCACTCAAACGGTGTCTAATCGTCCCTTCCAGAAGCAATCCCGTTGTGGTTGTCTTTGTCCATAAATGTTTGTCTGTGCTTTTGGCTGTTTTCTGGGGAGATTGTCCTCGAAAGGGGCTTTTCGAAGTGTTTCCAAAGGCAGCTTTGCCTCCTGGCTTCCATGTCCGTGCTTCTAGGGGTTATTTATTTTTCAAAACAAAATGTAAGGAGGTAGTACATCTTGAGATGCAGAGAGAAAGTCTAGGTAGAAGAAGCCTTAGTTGAAGGACGCCTCTGTTGATGTGTCTGCCATCCTCAGGCATCAAATCTCAGTGATTTGGAGTCTCATTTCCTCAAGCTTTTTGGAAGCTGACAGAGAGCAGTTCTCGCGAGTCTGGCAAGCTAAACAAGCTCTCGTGTGCCGAGAGCTCCAGAGGCCCACCCTTTCCCGACCAGGTTATTTCCATCGCTGCAGTGGCATGGATGTTCCCTGGTCCCTGCCTGGCGAGAGTGGCACGGAGCTTCCTAGGGGTGGGGTCCCTACCTACTGCATGGGAAGTGCACACCCCTGCAGGTAGGTCCACACCTGCTGTATCACTTCCCTGCTTGTAGATTTTCCCATAAACCCTATTTCCTGGGGCATCAAATCCTGCTAGTGCTGTGACTTGGAGCCTCTTTTGAGTGACAGGGATGGTAACTTTTGTGGCGCTTTCTCCAATTATAAAGCACCGGGTACCTACCTAATGTTGGGCGAGTGTTCCCGATTATTACCTGATCCTCTGGGGGACCAGCTTTTGCTCTGTGACCTCCTGGGGGTGGTGGGATAGCTGTTGGCTATGGAACACCGAAGAGAGTCTCATGGGGACGTGGGGATGAGACGAGTGACCGGTCTGTGAGATCACGGCTGGAAGCACGCACCTGCCCCCCACTGGGGAGTCATTAGTCAACATCAGTGAGTGCTTTCTTGTTCAAGGTCAAGGCGCTGCATGAGAGATTTCATATACAGATATGCTAGATACACGACTGCATTTGAATTTCAATAACGGTGATATTAGAAGTACTCATCATAATGAGAATTTTAAAATCACGAAGATTGGAAAATAGGAAAATATAAATTTCCTTCCAGATAATGGAATTGTGTACATAAATAGATTGTTGGAATTTATAATAAGCATAGCCAGGTTGATAATGTATAAATTTTTTTTTAAATTGCTGTATATAAGCCACAGAGGCAGGCTGGCTGCTCATCGAACAGACTGTTTTCTGGGATTGGGCTTTTGGAACTGCTTCAAATGAGGGGCAGGGGAGTGAAATGAAGGCTCCTCCTCTCAGCTCCCACCCCTCACCCCCCACCCTCTGCTCCCTTTTCTGCTTCTTCTCCCCTCCTACTCACCTTCCCACCTCTACCCCTCTCCTTTCCGGCCCCTCCTCCTGACGGCACCCTAGACCCCAGTGAACAGGGCTGGTCTAGTGCCTGGCTTTGGGAGGTGACGTGCAGGCTTCTGAGACACCCCTGCGTAAGGTGTCTAAACCCTCACCACCTGTTGCTGTGAAGTCGCCCCTGGGGGTAAATCGTGCGGATGAACTGCAACTGTCTAACCTAGGGCCACGAACACCGTGTCTAGAACACATCCAGGGACACGATGGCCACAAACACCTTGACAATCACTTTGCTCAGGTATGGATCTTCCCCAGAGGTTCCTGCGCAGGCACACAGATCCCTGCATACAGTGAGGCAAACCCCCCACTTCCCTTATACTTCGGTTGGGATTGCAAAGATTAGTCTTAATTATTCCTATTTACTTTGAGTTTCTCTAAGTAGTGGTTTTAACATCTACTAACGAGCAAGAACAGTACTTGTAATTGGGATAATCTTAGTGAAAGAAACCCAAGATTATATGAGTAATAATTCCATTAAAAGGGGCTTTCTATACATACAGGGAATCATTATGCTGAAATTAGAACTTTCTTCCTAATTCTCTTGACTTTTTAATCTTTGAATTGTGCCTAAGCATTATTTTATTGATGGTGGCAGGCTTTAACGTAATAATGTTCCCTTGTAAAGTAACCCATTATAGGTGCAGAATTTTAAACAGAGAAAACGTTCTTCAGATAATAGGGTTTTACAAGTACTTGAGCCTGTATCTTTGTAATAAAATGTACTGCATCCCCTAGACAGCACAATCTTTTTATGATATCCGTGGGGGTATTCGCAGATATTAAATTAGCTACAAGGGGGTTTTAAAAACGTTCTCCGAATGCTGTAAAAAGATACTGAGAAATTGAGAAACATACTGAGAATTACAGGAAAACAATTAACGATACCAGATAACCTACAAAGATTCAAGTGTGGTTCCCGTATATGAAGTTTGCTTATTTGGACTTGCCCGAGTAGAGGTAGCACGCACCATGTTTCAGCGTTTGTGTCCTGAGGTGGCTGTGTGACCGTGGAGCTGGTTCATGGAATTTCCCATCCGGGGGGGGTTTAGAGGATTTGAATTCATGCCATCTGCTCTGGCAGAGGCTGAGCTGATCACCTCCGCTGGGTCTGGTCTGTGAATTTCAGCTACCCACACTCCACCGTCTTTCTGTAGTTCCTGAATGTAATAGAATTGTGGGGATTATGACACACACTCCCATTGGAGCCTGGCTTTTGCTGTCCATTTGGGATTATCCAGAAGCTTAGTCAATTAGAAAATAAGCTGTCCATCATATTGATTTAAGAAGAGTAATTGACGTGTGGTATTTTGTCCCGCTGGAAATATGCAAAATGATTTCTTATGTTGTATTTAAATTTCTTTCACCATGATCACCTGCTGAAATAATAAATTCAAAATTAAGATGGTAGAAACCTCACCTAAAACTGATAGATTAAAAAAAATTAATGTTTATTTATTTTTGAGAGAGACAGACAGACAGAGCTCGAGCAAAGGAGGAGCAGAGAGAGAGGGAGACACAGAATCTGAAGCAGGATCCAAGCTCCGAGCCGTCAGCACAGAGCCCGATGCGGGGCTCGAAATCACAAACCGTGAGGTCACGACCTGAGCCGAAGTCGGACGCTTAACTGACTGAGCCCCCTAGGTGCCCCAAAACTGACAGATTTTTTGAGAACGAGGGGGATTTGAAAGATCCGGTGTACCTGGTTCTGCACCAGGCCAGTTTGGGAGGGTGGCTGTGCCTTCCTCCCATCTCCTGCCCGTATGGGGAATGGAGGGCCTGAGGCTGCAGGTTATTTCAGGAAGGATGCTGATGGGTTGACTGTGACACATGCCTGTATATCTGTTCAGGGTATGGTTAGAAGGGAGCCCTGACTAAAAGGCTCCAGGTTGCAAGGTGTGGACCTGGGTGCCCTGTCCTTTGTAGGATTTCTGGCCACAGCTGAGAGCAGTGAGGGGCTGTTCAGGGGTGTCTGCCCACAGGACGGAGCAGAGCCTCAGATGTTGAATTTGCTTCTGAACACTTTGCAAGGAGCCTCACATACAGTGTCGATAAATATTTGCTGAATGAATGATTAAATCAATTGTCTAGGGTGTTTCTCCTTTTCCTTAACCCTCCATTCGCTTAAAAAATATTTTCTCCTGATGTATAATGCACACACAGAGGAACGCATGCATAAATGTGGTGTTTAAGAAATGACACTGAAACATCCCCGTGAAACACCTTGTCACCGGCCACCCAAATCAGAGAAGCCTGTCTTGGTCCACTCAGGCCGCTATACGAAGTACCCGCCGGGGGGCTTATAAGCAACAGCAGGGTATTTCTCAGTGTCCTGGAGGGTGGAAGTCAGATATCCAGGTGCCAGTGCAGCACCAAGTGTTCCGATCGCAAGACTTTTCGCTCTGTCCTCACCTGGTAGAAGTGGGGAGTGGGGGTCTCTGGGTGTGAGCACCCTACTGTCATTGGTGAGGGCTCCCCCTTAGGAGCCTAATCACCTCCCCAAAGTCCCACCCCCTAACTACATCACCTTGCTTATTTCAACACCGGGATTCGGGGAGGACGCACACACGCAGACCATAGCAGGAATGTTTCCAGCCCTCCGGAAGCCCCCTTGTCCCTGCAGATCACAGCCCTTCCCCTCCCCTTAAAGACCGTTGTCAGCGCCTGTTTGCAGTTACACCTGGCAGGCTGCATCCTGAGCCCATGTGCTGTTCTCTGTAAATGAATCAGTCAGTGTGTGTCCTTCTGTGTCTGGCTTCTTCTGTTTCCCATCACATGAGTGACGGCCACTGGCCTTGCTGGGTGTGGTTCTTTAGTTCTCATGGCTGCTGTGCGACTGCACACAGATTATTCGGCTGTCCTGCTGTTAATGGACATCTGGGTTGTGGACATCATGCTTTGGCTCTTACAAAGGTCCCTCCCTCTCATCACCTGTGCCTGTGGCTGGGTAGAGGGTACAGTGCTGTGTGCTGGACTGTGCATAGAATAACCACAGACAGACACACATGTGTTTAGGGACACATGGCATCTTTCCCATTAACCCTGGACCTCCTACCTGGTGACCGCCACCATCAGCCCCCCACGTAAACTTCTGCACATTGGATCAGTGTTTTCAGAGCAAAGGACAGGCTCTGAGTGCCAGAGAGGGGAGGGAGCTGACCCAGGCTTTGCAGTGAGGGAGCTGCTAGTGACCTGGGGGCTCGGAGAAGTGCAGGCGTACTGGCCGTGATGGGAAGCATGATGGCAAATCTCACTGGCATCTGGAAGGATTTCAACCTGAGAACTGTGAGTAGCTTTATATCTATAAAACGTTTATAGGATTAAATTACAGGATTAAATTATAGTTTAGAAATGTACATAATTACAGCTTTATTTCCGTAACTTGGATATAAATTCTTGAATTTATTAATTACAATTTGTGTTTGACCTTTAATTTTAAAAATTAGTTTAGGGGCGCCTGGGGGGCTCCATCGGTTAAGTGTACAACTCTTGTTTTTTGCTTAGATCATGATCCCAGGGTCGTGAGATTGAGCCCTGTGTCTGGCTCTGCACTGACAGTGTGGAGCCTGCTTGGGATTCTCTGTCTCTGTCTCTCTCTCTGCCCCTCCTCTATTTGCAATCTCTCTCTCTCTCTCTCTCAAAATAAATAAATAAACTTTAAAAATATTTTCAAAAATTAGTTTAAATATTTTTGGAAAAAAACTTTATTTGGGAAAATTCAAGTATTTTAATATTATAAATTCTTTAAATTTTTAAATGTTTATTTATTTTTGAGAGAGAGACAGCCAGCATGAGCAAGTTGGAGAGGGACAGAGAGAGAGGGAGACAGGGAATCTGAAGCAGGCTCTAGGCTCTGAGCTGTCAGCACAGAGCCTGACACGGCACTCAAACTTGGGAACTCGAGATTATGACCTGAGCTGATGTCGGTCGCTTAACCGACTGAGCCACCCAGGTGCCCTAAAATTGTAAATTCTTAATATTATTTTAATACATTTATAGACTTCCACATTTTATTATTTAATTTATATTTTGGTGGAAGTTTATTCAAATGTATACATTCAAGTCACATTTTGTCGTATATTTTAATCTGAAATATTTATTATAAAGTAAAAAGTTACTTTAGATCATGGAGAATAAATGTAAGTTAATTTTTGTGTATGTATGGATACAGGGCTCAGAAATGAAAAGCTGAGAAAGAAATAAGAAGTTGTTCAGAGGGTACTCTGCTTAGATTGAAAAAAATAATCTGGAAACAAGGAAATTAAGCAGACTTTTGCCAAATGTGATGCACATGAAATTTGCACACAGGATATTATAAATCTTATAGTCAGATTTAATTACTGAAACAATAATGAAAATGAGCAAGAAAATTATTCTTACCAAATAGAAAAAGAGGTCAGATAAGATCTCTTTTATTTGGGAAGATTGAGGTTTTGATCAAACAATGAAAATGCAAAAGAGTAATTCTTATCAAATCTGCAAACAGAAGTCCAGACAGAGTCCCGCCTGCTGCCATGGTGAGGTGACACTAATGACATTGGTAAATTGAGCAAAAACACAGAGACCTCGGCACCTCGTCTTGATAACATGGGAACGTTTCTAGCAAACGCAGTCTGATTCAATTTGATGAATCAGATTTTCCCTTCGGTAAGTCGGACAGAAAACTTAGTATTTTACATCAAAATTATTTTTAGTGGAAGAAGAAAGTACAGGAACCAACGTTTATAGTTTAGATTTAAAGGCAAAGTATTTTATTTGTGTGTGTGGTGTAAGAAAGTGGTCCAGTCTTTCCTGGTTATTGTGACGTGAGTCACCGTAAGCCGCAGAGTCACCTGGGGACACCCTGTAGCAGGCAAGGCGGTGAGTTCTGCACACCAACCAGCATGAGTGCAGGAAGTTTCTGGAGATGGTGGAGCTGCAGGTCAGCCTGAAGAACTGACCCTCAGAAGAAAAGACGCTTCTTGGGCACCATCAGGCTTAAGTCCACTCCCTGCCCTACCTTCTCCATCTGGGTTTTGGAGGAGCATCAGCACTGTGATGAGGCCAAGGCTGTGGATAGTCCCCACGGGGACATGGAGGCGCTGAAGAAATTCAGCAAGAATAAAAGCTTAGTCCAGAAGCTGGATGAGAAGTATGATGCCTTTTGGCTTCAGACTCTCCGACCAAGCAGATTCCATGAATCCTGGTCCAGGACTGAGTAAGGCTGGCAAGGTCCCTGCTTTGCGGACCTACCATGATAACATGGTGGCCAAAGTGGATGAAGTGAAGTCCACAATCAACTCCCAGATGAAGAAGGCACTGTATCTGACTGTGGCCATTGGCCACATGAAGATGACAGATCATGAGCGTATGAACAGTACCCAGTCAGCGGTCAATTTCCTGGTGTCACTGCTCAAGAAGAATTGGGGAATGTCCAGGCTTTGTACATCAAGGGCACTATGGACAAGCCATAGTCCCTTCCCTAAGGCATAGCTTGACAGTCCCTAGTTTATAAACCCAAACAAACACACAAACAAAGTAAATAAGTAAGTAAAGGAATAAAGTAGCCCAGTTTCATTCTTTTGCATATCGCTGTCCAGTTTTCCCAACACCATTTGCTGAAGAGACTGTCTTCTTCCCGTTGGATATTCTGTCCTGCTTTGTCGAAGATGAGTTGACCATACAGTTGTGGATCCATTTCTGGGTTGTCCATCTGTTCATTTGATCTATGTGTCCTTTTTTGGGCAAGTACCATACTGTCTTGATGACTACAGCTTTGTAATGCAGCTTGAGGTCCAGAATTGTCATGCCCTCCAGCTTTGGTTTTCTTTTTCAAGACTACTATTCAGGATCTTTTTTGGTTCCATACACATTTTAGGATTGTTTATTCTAGCTCTGTGAAAAAAGCTGGTGGTGTTTTGATAGAGATTTCACTGAATGTGTAGACTCTTTTGGGTAGTATGGACATTTTAACAATATTTGATCTTCCAGTCTGTGAGCATAGAATGTTTTTCCATTTTTTTTGTGTCCTCTTCAATTTCTTTCATAAATCTTCTATAGTTTCCAAAGTACAGATCTTTTACCTCTTTGGCTGTGTTTATTCCTAGGTATCTTATGGTTTTGGGTGCAATTCTAAATGGTATCAGTTCCTTGATTTCTCTTTCTGCTTCTTCATTATTGGTGTATAGAAATGCAGCCAATTTCTGTACATTGATTTTGTATTCTGCAACTTTACTGAATTTGTGTATCAGTTCTAGCAACTTTTAGTGGAGTCTTTCGAGTTTTCTACGTAGAATTCTACATTGTCTGTGAATAGTGAAATTTTGACTCCTTCCTTGCCAATTTGGATGCCTTTTACTTCTTTTTGTTGTCTAATTGCTGTGGCTAGGACTTCAGTACTATGTTAAATAACAGTGTTGAATCACTAAATTGTACACCTGAAACTAATATTACACTGTATGTTAATAAACTTGAATTTATTTTATTTTATTTATTTTATGTTTTATTTATTTATTTATTTATTTTATTATTTATTTTTTTGAGAGAGACAGCGTGAGCAGGGGAGGGTCAGAGAGAGAGACGGAGACACAGAATCTGAAACAGGCTCCAGGCTCTGAGCTAGCTGTCAGCACAGAGCCTGATGCAGGGCTCGAACCCACGAATCATGAGATCATAACCTGACCCGAATTTGGACACTAAACCAACTAAGCCACACAGGCACCCCAACAAACTTGAATTTAATAAAAAGTAAGAAAAAAAGACAAAGTATTTTGTAGCTTGTCTACATTTTATGACTTAGCTTTGGCCAAGATGGTATTTGTGGCTGGAAGCATCCAAGTTCTTAATTATAAGAACACAAACATCCCATGCATGGCACCTGGTCGCTCAGTCAGTTAAGTGACTGACTGCAGCTCAGGTCATGATCTCACAGTTCATGAGTTTGAGCCCCGTGTTGGACTCTGTGCTGACAGCTCAGAACCTGGAGCTGCTTCAGATTCTGTGTCTCCCTCTCTCTCTGACCCTCCCCACTCACACTCTGTCTCTCTCTCTCTCAAAAATAAACACTAAAGAATTTTTTAAAGGAACACAAAACATCCCTTGCACATAAAAATCACAGAAATGTAATTATATGAAAAGAAATCTGTATAGCAAACGACCAACAGTATTCAAGAAAGACATGTGAACACTGAAATACGTGGAGGTAGTGTTCTTAAAAAATATTCTGTCCAATATTTAGCAAGAATGATTATGTGTTTTTT
Organism: Proteles cristata cristata; assembly: GCA_017311185.1. Taxonomy (NCBI): domain Eukaryota; kingdom Metazoa; phylum Chordata; class Mammalia; order Carnivora; family Hyaenidae; genus Proteles; species Proteles cristata. Next base: position 222,143 of record JAESUZ010002284.1, on the reverse strand, counting down.
TGTATGATGCCACTAATACAATATTTATAGAAAAAAATAGACACTTCCTAGTTTTGTACATATGATTTCAAAATTAGATGATAGAATGGTTGCATGTGGAATATAGAAAAAAATGGATGCATATGAACGTTACCAAGGATGGAAAATTCAAGTGAGATCCATATTTTAGTGGACAGTGAGAGAAAAAAAATCATACATAAATGGTTAAAAAAGTAATATTACTCGCTTAGACTAGGTTGTACCAAGAACAAATGTTCTGTTCAACAACTAACATTTCTGGTATGTGATGTTAACTGTTGTACAAAAGAAAACAGGGACATCAAAAGGAGTGCCTATATCATTGGTTTTATAGCTGTCGTAAAATGTATAGGTTTTGACTTAGGTAAGAGACAAGATAAACACTTTAAGTTTTGGGCATTGATTTAAAAGATAGTTGGGGGACTATGGTAAGGCACTAATAATACTATATTAGTCAAGAGGAGAGCTTACAAACCAGCATTTTATTTTTATTTCTTTATTTTTTATTAATTGTTAGAAATTTATATCCAAGTTAGTTAGCATATAGTGCAACAATGACCTCAAGAGTAGATTTCTTGGGGTGCCTGGGTGGCTTAGTCGGTTAAGCGTCCGACTTTCGCTTAGGTCATGATCTCGCGGTTCGTGGGTTCGAGCCCCGTGTCGGACTCTGTGCTGACTGCCAACTCAGAGCCTGGAGCCTGTTTCAGTCTGTGACTCCCTCTCTCTCTGACCCTCCCCTGCTCATGCAGTCTCTCTCTCTCTCTCTCCTAGAAATAAATAAAAAACATTAAAAAAAAAAGAGTAGATTTCTTAATGCCCCTTATCCATTTAGCCCATCCTCCCTCCCACAGCCCCTCTAGCAACCGTTTGTTTGTTCTCCATATTTAAGAACAAACCAGAATTTTAGCTGAAAATCCATTTGTTACTGGAAGTCATGACTCAATTATACCCATAGTGACATTTTTGGAGCAATGAATGCAATAATTGTATATGCTGTTTTCTGGATCTTCCCAAAGATGGAATATCTTATCACATTTGACCTCTCAATCATTCTCAAACACATGAAGGGAACACCAAATCGAGGCAAGTAGAGAAATCAGATTTTATTTTGACAAGATATAATATTTATTAGAAGAGTTAGGTAAAACAACAGATGACCCTCAAATAAAAATTAATATGGTCCTCAGCACACAAATAAAGGATATGTCGAATCTGCCTCCTGCACAGTCATGGGGTATGAACTCTTGCTTGCTGGTGATATGTAGCAAAAAGCATACACAAAATCCAAATCTATATTTAGGTATAAATAGTTTTAAAATGTTTTTATTTAAAAAAGTGGATTTTGCTCATGTGAAACATGCATGGAAGGTGCCATTCCAACAACACTTGAAAATGTAGAACCAAGAAATGAAAACGTTTGTATGCCGATGAAGAGTGTGTACTTTTTATGTTTGCTTTTGAGAGAGGGAGAGAGAGACAAAGAGAAAGGGCGGAGAGAGGGAGACACAGAATCTAAAGTAGCCTCCAGGCTCTGAGCTAGCTGTCAGCACAGAGCCCAACATGGGACTCAAACTCACAAACCATGAGATCATGACCTGAGCTAAAGTCAGACACTTAACCACTGAGCCACCTAGGCGCCCGGAAAAATGGTGTGTATTAATGATTCTAAAACTAATTACGCCGGAGGACCATGGGGGAGAAGAAGGGGGGAAATAGTGGGGGAGAGGCAGGGAGGCAAACCATGAGAGACTCTTGAATGTTGAGAACAAAGTGAGGGCTGATGGGGGTGGGGAGGAGGGGAAAGTGGGTGATGGGCATGGAGGAGGGCACTTGTGGGGATGAGCACTGGGTGTTATATGGAAACCAACTTGACAATGAACTATTTATAAAAAAATAAAACTAATTATGCCCATTGTGACATAGGACACAGTCTCAAATGAAGAGACATTTGAGTAAATTAAGCCGCATTATGTCAGTTTGGTTTCCTTCATAATGTTCCAGAATTCAACAACTTAAAAGAACTTACACAACTCAGTTAAGTAAGAATTAAGTAAATAAAATAAATGGAAGATTAAGGAATTAATGGATTGTATATTTGTATAGCTTATTTAAACAAACCGATACTGATGTTATTATGAACTCAAGCTCACCCTTTTTCAGAATTTCTTAGTTTTTACCAAACGTTCCTTTTCTGTTCCAGGATTCCATTCAGGATACCGTGTTTCATTTATCTTTTTCTTTTAATAGTTTATTGTAAAGTTGGTTTCCATATAACCCCCAGTGCTCATCCCCACAAGTGCCCTCTTCCGTGCCCATCACCCCCCTTCCCCTCCCCCCCACCCCCACCAGCCCTCAGTTTGTTCTCAGCATTCGTGTTTCATTTATCTTACCTCCTTAGGCTCTGCTGTTTTCCCAGACTTTCCTTGTTTTTGATGACCTTGACAGTTTTTTTTTAATGTTTTATTTATTTCTAGGAGAGAGAGACAGCGTGAGCAGGGAAGGGTCAGAGAGAGAGGGAGTCACAGACTGAAACAGGCTCCAGGCTCTGAGCTGGCAGTCAGCACAGAGCCCGACACGGGGCCCGAACCCACGAACCGCGAGATCATGACCCAAGCGAAAGTCGGATGCTTAACCGACTAAGCCACCCAGGCGCCCCGACCTTGACAGTTTTGAGGAATGCTGGTCAGGTATTTTGTAGAATGTCTTTCAACTGAGATGCATTTAATATTTTCCTCATGGTTATAGGTTTGGGGGAGAAAGACCACAGATGTCAAGTACCATTTGTACCACGTCATATCAAGGGGACACACTGTCAGCAGGACTTGTTACTGTTGATGGCAAGTTAGAACATGTGGGGAGGTCACAATTTTGTTTCTTTGCTGCAAAGTTAGCCCTAACCCTGCACACTGTACTCTTGGAAGGAAGCCACTCTGTGGAGGGAAGCCCATGCTTGAGTGGAGAGTTATGCCCTACGTCTTTGAGAACAGAGTATCTATTTACATGGGACACTTCCCTATTCTCCTCCACTAATTTATATATTCGATCGTTTATAAAATTTTTTAACATTTTACTTATTTCTGATAGAGAGAGACAGCATGGGGGGGGGTCAGAGAGAGGGAGAGGGAGACACAGAATCTGAAACAGGCTCCAGGCTTTGAGCTGTCAGCACAGAGCCCAAGGCGGGGCTCAAACCCATGAACTGTGAGGTCCGAAGTCGGATGCTTAACCAACTGAGCCACCTAGACGCCCCTCCATTATTTTTATAATATCAGTGTGAACTCATAGATATTTATTCTATACTTTCAGTCATAGTCTAATATTACTTTACTCACTTTGTTGCTCAAATTGGTCCAGCTTTGACCATTGAGGGCTCTTTTAATTGGCTCCGGTGACTCTTTGATACAGGTTTTTTTTTTTTAATGTTTGTTTATTTTTGAGAGACAGAGTATGCGCAGGGGAGGGGCAGAGAGGAAGGAGACACAGAATCCCAAGCAGACTCCAGTCTCTGAGCTAATATCTATATGAGCACAGAGCCCGGTGCAGAGCTCGAGCTCATGACGCGAGATCATGACCTGAGATGAAGTTGGATACTTAACCGACTGAGCCCCTCAGATGCCCCATCCCCTGGTCCTAGTTTTAATTAATTAATTATATTATTAGCACTTTCTACCTCTTGTACTATAAGATGCTCAAGGCTCCTCCTGTGTATTTCTTGCTCCAGTCCTAGAATCAACCATTTCTGCAAGGATCCCTGGGTTGTCTGATTACAGAGCAGTATTAGAAACCAGGATTAGGTGCTAGATGTGTTTATTGCTACGGGTGGTGGTGTTGCTAGATTCTCTCATCTGACAGAGCAAGGAAAAATATGTGAGTATATTACCTTGTGCATAAACACGTATCTGGAAATATTTCTTGGTGAAACTGCCTCTATCTACGTTAAGCCAACCATGAGTTTACGTCTCCACTCTCAACTGTTAAGACCTGGGTCATTCTAACATCCTAGCTGAAGCCAGAAGCTGAACTGACTGAGCCACCCAGGCTCCCCATCTTTTATCCATTCTAAAAATTGGGTTGTTTATTTTCTAATTTTTGGGTTTTAAGCTTCTTTGTGTTTTTTCAGTAGAAGTCTTTTATCAGATAGTCTTTAGAAAACATTTCCTCCCAGCCTGTGGTTTATATTTCTATTCTCTTAATAGTGTCTTTTTACACAACAGAAGTTTTTAATTTTAATAAAGCCCAAATTATGAATTTAGTTTTCCTTTCATGGATCACACGTTTTCTGTTGAATCTAAAACCCCATCATCAAATTCAAGTTTTCATGGTTTTTCTCTTATAATCCCCTTCTAGAAGTTTTATGGTTTTGCGTTTTTCATTTAGAGTTAATAAGAGTTAATTGTTGTTAAAGGTGTAAAATCTCTGTTAGAGTTTTTTCAATATTGAAATCGAATTGTTCTAGCATCTTTTTTGAAAAAACTTTTTTTTTAATTTATTTTTTTAAATGTTTTATTTATTTCTAGGAGAGAGAGAGACAGCGTGAACAGGGGAGGGTCAGAGAGAGAGGGAGTCACAGACTGAAACAGGCTCCAGGCTCCGAGCTGGCAGTCAGCACAGAGCCCGACGCGAGGCTCGAACCCACGAACCGTGAGATCATGACCTAAGCGAAAGTCGGACGCTTAACCAACTAAGACACCCAGGCTCCCCGAAAAAACTTTTTAATATTGAATTTCCCTTTCTTTTTTGGCAAAAATCAGGTTAACTCTATTTTTGTAGCTCTGTTCATTGTCTCTCTATTCTGTTGCGTCGACTTGTCTATTTTTTTTTTTTTTTTTACCAATACTATGCTGTCTTAATTTGTGTGGTTTCCTAGTAAGCCTTGAGATCAAATAGTGTGAGTCCTCTAAACTCATTCTTCCTTTTTAGTATTATTTTTTCTATTCTAGTGTTTTTGCCTTTTTATATATACTTTACAATTAGTTTGTTGATATTCCCAAACCAGTCTAGTGGGATTTTGATCGAAAGTAACTTGTATATGGATCAGGTTGGGAAGAATGGACATCGTATCAATATTGAGACCTCCTATCAGCAACATGGGCTATTTCTCCATTTATTTTGATCTTCTTTGATTTCCTTCATCGGTATTTTATAGCTTTTTGCATGTAGGCCCTATATATATTTTTGTTAATTTGTACATAATTATTTAATTTTTTTCTTGGTATTGTATTAATCAGGGTTCCATAGAGGAACAGAATCAATGAGATGTGTGTGTCTATCTGTCTCCCTATCTCTCTCGCTCTCTTTCTCTATCATCTATCAGTCATCATCACTACCACCTATCTATATCTGTCATCTATCTATCTATCTATTTATCTATCTATCTATCTATCTATCATCTATCTATCATCTATCTTCATCATCATTTGTTTTCCTATCATCTACCAAAAGAGGGTTATTTCAAGGAATTGGCACACATGATTGTAGAGGCTTATTAAGTACAAAATCTGAAGGGTAGACTGGCAGGCTGGGAGGCCAGGGAAGAGATGCAGTTTGAGTCCAAAGGCAGTCCACAGCTAGAGTTCCTTCTTCCTCAGAGAAGGCCAGACTTTGTTCTACTAAAGCCTTCAGCTAATTGGATAACTCCCCCATCCCCCATCTTATGGAGGATAATCTGCTTTATTCAACGTGCAATGACTTAAGTCTTAATGTCACCCCCAAAACACCTTCACAGAAACATCCAGCATAATGTTTGATCAAATATGAAGACACTGTGGCTCAGCCACGTGGACACAGAATTAACCATCAGAATATTTTTAAATTTTGTTCCAGTTGTTTATTGCCGGTTTATAAGAGAGCAATCGACGTTTGTGTTTTAAACACGTGCTGTCAGGGACGCCTGGGTGGCTTAGTCGGTTAATCATCCGACTTTCGCTTAGGTCATGATCTCGAGGTTCGTGGGTTCGAGCCCGCGTTGGGCTCTGTGCTGACTGCCAGCTCAGAGCCTGGAGCCTGTTTCAGTCTGTGACTCCCTCTCTCTCTGACCCTCCCCTGCTCACACTATCTCTTCCTCTCTATCTCCTAGAAGTAAATAAAAACATTAAAAAATTAAAAGAAAATAAACACGTGCTGTCAGACTTTGTTTAACTTGTTTATTCATTCTAGACCTGTTTTTGTTGGGCTTTTTTACATATACTGTTACGTCTGTAAATAAAGACAGTTTTACTTATTTCTTTCCAATCTGTATATGCATATTTCTTTGTCTTTCATTATCGCACCAGCTAAAACCTCCAGTGCCGTGCTGACCAGGCATGGTGACCAAGGACATCATTGCCTTGTTCTTGGTCCTAGGGGGAGAGTGTCCAGTCACTCATCCTTAAGTAGGATGTTAGCCTTAGTTTCCTAATAGACGTTCTTTATCAATATGAGAATGTTCCTCTCTCTTCTTAGTTTATTGAGAGTTTTACCATGAATAGGCATTGGCTTTTGTTAAATTATGATCAAATGATTTCTCTTCTTTAGCACGTTCCTTTGAGAATTTTATTGACTCATTGATAGGTTTTTGCATGTTGAACCAGACTCATTGCCTACAATCAATCCCACTTGGTTTGGGTATATAGTTTATTTTATATGTTGATGGCTTTGATTAGCTAAAATTTTCTTGAGCCATTTGCAATTTTCTCATAAGAAATACTTTTCTTAACTTTCTTTTTTAAAATGTCTTTATCTGGCTTGGATATTAAAGTAATGTTAATCTTTTAGACAAGTTAGGAAATGTTCCTTCTGATTTTATTTTCTAAAAGACATTATGGAGAATTAGTATTGTTTCTACCTTAAATGTTTGATGGAATTTACCAATGAAGCCCTCTGGAGCTAGTGTCGTCTTTTTTTAAAAGGGTATTAATTACTGATTCAATTTCTTTAGTAGATATAAGGATAATTATGTTGACTATGTGAGTTTTGTTATTTCGTGCCTCTCAAAAATTCATTCATTTCATCTAATTTATCAAATTTTAGGGCAAAGATTTGTTAATTTATTCCTTTATTATCCTTTTAATATCCAAGGAGTCAGTCTTATATTGGTGACTTGAATTCTCTCTTTTCTCCCTCTCTTTCTCTCTCTTATCCTGGCTAAAGCTTTAGCAATCTTATTTATCATTTCAAAGAACCAGACTTTTGATTCTTTGATTTTGGTTCACTGATACTTTCTCTGAATCTCACAAATTTTGCTGGACGGAATTCTCATTTTTATTTAGTTTAAAATATTTATGGGGCGCCTGGGTGGCTTAGTCGGTTAAGCGTCCGACTTTCGCTTAGGTCATGTACTCGCGGTTCGTGGGTTCGAGCCCCGCGTCGGGCTCTGTGCTGACTGCCAGCTCAGAGCCTGGAGCCTGTTTCAGCCTGTGACTCCCTCTCTCTCTGACCCTCCCCTGCTCACGCTGTCTCTCTCTCTCTCCTAAAAATAAACAAAACATTTTTAAAAAATTTAAAATACTTAAAATTTTTTCTGAGACTTCTTTTCAGTCTATGGGCTCTTATAAGTATGTTGCTTACTTTCCATTCATATTGGGGAGATTTCCAGCTATCTTTTTGTTACCGATTTTTAATTTCATTTCATTGTAGTCTGAGAATATACTTTGTATGATTTCTATTCTTTTACATTTGTTAAGGTATTTTAATGGTCAGAAGGTGGCTTATCTTGGTGAATGTTTCACATAAGCTTGAAAAGAATGTGTGTTCTATTATCATTGAATGAAGTATTCAGTGTCAATTACATCAAACTGATTGATGGCGTGTTCAGGTTATCTGTGTATTTACTGATTTTCTGCCCACTTGATGTATCAATTACGAGCAGGGGGTATTGAAGTCTACAACTATAATAGTGAAGTTGTCTATTTCTTCTTTTATTTCTATCATTTTTTTTCTCACATATTTTGATGCTTTGTCATGTGGCGTATTCATGTTTATCATTATGTCTTCCTAGAGAATTGACTCCTTCCTCACTGTTTAATGTCCTTTATTTCTGTTAATCTTTGTTTGGAAGTCTACTTTCTCTGAAATTATTCTAGCTGTTCCAGCTTTTTCCCTTATTAGCGTTAGCACAATATAACTTTCTCCATCCCTTCAATTTTAATTTGTTTGAGTCTTCCTTTACATTTCACATAGGTTTTTTTTTCCTTTTTGTAGATAATATAGAGTTGGGTTTTTAAATTCCATATGAGAATCTCTGTCATTGAAGGAATTTCTGAGGCCATACAATTTTTTTTTCTATTTTATTTTCTTTTTTCTTTTCCTTTTACCCACTTAGCCCATCCTTCTCCCACAACCCCTCCAGCAACCATCTGTTTGTTCTCTGTATTTAAGAGTCTCCTATGTTTTGTTCCCTTCCTGTTTATATACTATTTTTGTTTCCCTTCCCTTATGTTCATCTGTTTAATATCTTAAACTTGAGGCCATACACTTTAAAGTGATTATTGATGTATTTGGACTAATTTATACTGTTTTTTAACCATTTATTATTATTATTAATTTATTCTTACTTTTATTCTTTTTCTGCCATCTGTGGTTTTATTTATTTATTTTTACTTTTTATTTATTTTAATGTTTTATTTATTTCAGAGAGAGAGAGAGAAGCACAGCGTGAGCAGGGGAGGGCCGGAGAGAGAGGGAGACACAGAATCTGAAACAGGCTCTAGGCTCTGAGCTGGCTGTCGATCTCACGAACCGTGAGACCATGACCTAAGCGAAAGTCGGACGCTTTCCGACTAAGCCACCCGGGCGCTCCGGTTTCCAGGAATTTCTTACTTGCTTGCTGGTCCACACTTAGCTTCCAGCAGTTCAAGTCACCGTGTGAGTGTGTTTCCCCAGTGACGTCTCCAGGGGCGTCTCCCCCAGGCAGACAGATCTTGGTTGGCCCATCTCTCCAGCTGTGCCCGTCTCTCCAGATCTGGGGGTGGTGGGCAGCCCCCCCACCTCGGTTTCTCCGTTAGGTCCAAGAAAAGTTTTTGATTGTCAGTAAAGGAGAAAGCTGCACAATCATGTCAAATTTCGGCTGCTTCTCACTCTGGATCTCAGGTGCGAGGGAGGTGAGAGGGGCTGGCGTTTGTTTTGCTCCCATTCATCCTTGTCTTTAATCCTCCGCTAACTTCCTTTTGCTTCCGGGACTGGTACCCATCTGCTTCCTGTCCCTTGTCCCTTGTAGCCTTCTGGAAAGGGGTATAAAAGCCATTCTTAATTGTAGTTCCAGGGTGGAGAAAGCAGAGCTGATCTTGCATTAGTGTATTAAAAATGGGAAAAGGGGATAGAGGAGGGATCCTTCTGAGGGACAGCCGCAGGACCTGGTGGCCAGTGGGGTGGCATGAGGGTGACGGGGTGTAGGTAGAGGCAGGAGAATGGATACCACAACTTGAGGCTGTTTGGCTGGGTGGATTAGTCATTGGTTAAGTATGCCCTGAACGTATCTGGTAAATTGGTAGATATTTCCACGAGGATGTCTGCGATGATGGGAAAGTCAAGCAGGCTGCTGCGGCTAAAACAGAAGCCTGGCCGTGATCACATCCGTGATTTTACAAGGTGACCTCAGAAGGGTGGAAAACGGACCCATTGTAGCAGGTCATGGGGAGATATTTGGGGAGCAGGTAGATGCCAGGCTTCTCTGTCTCCCTTCTCCTTGACAGGGAACGAGAGAGGACCAGTCGGGTATTGCTGAGGCGGAGCAGGAGAGGGAATTGAGGAAACATCAGCAAAATTGCTCGGAGATCTCCTTGCAATGCTTTGTTGTGCAAAGAAACTCAATAGTAAAAGCTTCACTTTCAAAAAACAGTAGGCCTCTCTTCGGAGAAATAGACGCTATTTCCTTTCTTTTCTTTCTTTTTTTTCCTCCCTGCACTCACAGGAAACAGATTTAAGGGTGAGCCTCGTGCTGAGGCTGCGGTTATAGATATGGTCGTTCTCATCCCTGTGATCAATTTTTTTTTTAATTTCTAGGAGAGAGAGAGAGAGACAGCGTGAGTAGGGGAGGGTCAGAGAGAGGGAGATACAGACTCTGAAATAGGCTCCAGGCTCTGAGCTGGCAGTCAGCACAGAGCCTGACGCGGGGCTCGAACCCACGAACCACGAGATCATGACCTAAGTGAAAGTCGGACGCTTAACCAACTAAGCCACCCGGGTGCCCCATCCCAGTGATCAAATACTGAAGGGCCTCATGGGGAAACTGATGCCAAGGTGGAAGTGCAGAGTCCCGTGAGGGCCATGTGAATGAAACCTTCTGTGCTTCGAATCAAGAGCAGGCTTTGAAACCCCAGACCCATCGCCCCGCTTCTACCTGAACTCTGTTTTGGAATTGTGAGAAATCAATATGGAAAAGTGTATATGCCAGGAACAACTTTAAAAAACATCTTCACTCCTTTAAAAAAGCCAGGCTTACAGCGTCCCCACAGTTCACGTGTGGTCGGGGTCAAAGCCGCCGTCAGATCTGAACCACAAGACCCTGCCTCCTTGTGGAACCTCTGAGTCCCGCGCCGTGCGTGAGCCATGTTGGTCCGGAATCCGCAGTCGTGGGGGCTCCTGGGAGCACAAAGGAGCAGGTCTAGCAAAATTTGGAGGGAAAAAAGGTGAACTTCAGAGTTTTAGAAAAGAACTCAGGTTTATTACTTCTAAGTATATGGGTTAACCCAAGCTGGCCAGAGGAAGTGCTTGACTTAATGAGGAATAATTCTAATTCTTGTTGATATTTCAATAACCCTGCTTATGTTAATGGCCTGTTCAGATATGTCTAAAAACAATTCATTTCTTTTTGAGTGGTAAACTTTTCTCCATAATTGACATATTTTAGCTTAGACACTGGGTTTTCACAGATCCCAAGGACGTGACCTTTGGCGCTGGCCCTTTGCAGACGGCCACTGCCAGGTCCCATGCCCTGGAGACCGAGGACAGTTAGGGATGAACACCATCTCCCAGGAGCCCCCAAGGTGCTGCCTCACATGCTGGGTAACCAGCAGGCTTCCAGCTCCAGGAAGACCCTCCTGCCCAATTAGTCCCAGTCTATGGTTAGCACTGACTGAGGACGATAGAGATAAGTCTACATCAGTCTGTCCTCAGGCACCACGAGTCTAGTCGGTGGAGGTGCGGGGAGACAGTGCAGACGGTGCAGCACGGGCCGTGGCAGAAGCCAGCACAGGGTCTGTGCGGATGGGGGCCGCGGGGAGGAGTCGTCAATTCTGCCCTTGGTGGAGGAGGAGGCTCAGAAAAACCTACGCAGAAGTGACTTTGGGTTTGAATTATGAGAAAAGCGTTGGTTGAGAAACACCAGGACCCGAGATGAAGGAGCGAAGATGGCCCAGGACCAGGGGTATGAGGCACGTGCTGCCCTCAGGGGGCTTGTCAATAGCTTAGTGCAGTTGGGTAGCGATGGCGCCTGCGTGCGTGAGGGAATATGGCATCTACCTGGGTTAAGATGGGGACAAAAAATGGAATTAAGTGATCGCAACACCAGAGGCTAAGGAACAGCTGTCGTGCCCGTAGTCAGTTATCTCTGGCATCAACAGGAACCCGTGGGGATGCTGGGCCTGTCCCTGTGACTTGCAGTCACTACAGGAGCAGAGCCGTGTGACACATGGGAAGGGAAAACGAGATGCCCTCTGTCTAACTTCTCTTAAGGAGAATATTTAGAATAAGATTCCTTGGTTTTCGTTTTGTTTTGTTTTGTTTTGTTTTGTTTTGTTTTGTTTTGTTTTCGGATCAGTAAGGGTGACAGGGGACCAGAGAAATCTAACAGGGGATGGGAGAGGGGAGGTCTCAAGAAAACAGCCTGGGGACCTGGGCCAAGGCTTCGAGCTGCCACTGGGAGGTCTGGGCAGAGCCACTGGGGTGATGGCCTCTGAGGACTGGGTCAGCCTGGGTGACCAGAGAGTGAGGATTGAAGAAGGCAAGACTGGAGAGGTCAGCATAATATGCACAGAATGTCTCAGAAAGTCTCAGTGGGACTGGCTTCTTCTGAGGTCTTGACCCTACAATGGCCTATTCAAGGCAGTGATAGAATTAGGACCTCAAGAGGCAGCGCACTAAAGATGAGCCGTTCAAGGTGCACCAGAACGTGTAACACGGCATTAGGAAGGGATTGGGTTGGCTCTGATGGGGACCATCCCCGAGTAGGATTATCTAACTCAGGGACACGTAAGCTTATTACTGCATGCGGTGGATGCCTAACTTCTGATTTCAGCTCTGTCCCTGGGGAACACTTGGCCAGACAAAATCTAGTGGGATGTGCTCGAAAAACAGATGTTGGGGGTTGGAACGCCAAGAAAAGATGAAGGAAGACACAGATTTCTGGAAAACGGTGCTAGCTTTCCATTTCATGGGGAAGGCAAAAAATAACTGAAGAAGCAGGTTGAAGTGTTAGAAACTCGGCTGAGCTTTCCTGAAAATAGTGGCAAAGAGAAGAGGGAAATAAAACACAAGGAGCGTAACCCCCCATTTCAGGAAGAAAACCGATGCACTGGAGACATGCTAAGCGGAGCCACAGGGGAGCGAAGGAAGCATCTCTAAGAGCACATGGCGTCTCTAGGCTTATAGGTGGCAGATTCCAGAGGCACTGACGGTAACTGGTTCATGAGTCCACGGGGGTGGTTCTTCAGCCAGAACACAGGTCAGGATGATGGGAAGGTGTCCAATGGGGAGTGTTTCACAGAGCCCTCCAGTTCCATAGCAGGAAAGGACAATGGCCATCACTGTGGCCCCACTGAACTCATAAGAGAAGCCATTACACATGAGACAGAGCCCATCATCCCTGGAACCCTGGGATGGGAAGGGGAGGGAAGTCAGGAGGGAAATGGAAATTGAAAGCATCTGTATATGCAGAGAGGGAAGGGGCCTCTCAAATGAGACCTGGAGATTGGCTCCCTGCCACACCAAATTTCTAATCTTTGTGGAAGGACATGGGTCTGAAATATGATTCTCTGAGATGAAGGGCCAGGACACATTTTCCCCCTAAGTTTGGTAAATGTGGTGTCAAGAGCAGGCATGATGGAAGACTGTATTTATGTGGGCTCAGGTCACAGGCTGCAGACTCGGCACTCAAGGCTGGCTGCATGTGCCCTATGCTGGGAAGGGCCCCAGACTCGTTCTAATGCTCTGTGTGGTCACCAGTTTGGAATTATTAATAATTGCATATTTGAACATGGGCTTTGTAAGTGAAACCTGATGGGATAGTGAAGCATGTGTATGAATGGAGAAAACCCATGTGGTGAGCACACCGTTCCCGGCCACCTTTGTCACTTTTAATGTTAGCGAAGCCCACGAGCCCACAATTCTCATAGACTCTCCATGTGTGGGATCTGACTTTTCTGAATTTTCCCGCATGCCACCAGTGCTGAGATGGACATATACCTTTGATTAACTCTTCAGATTCTTAAAAAAATTTTTTTAATGTTTCTTTATTTTTGAGAGACAGAGACACAGCACAAGTGGGGGAGGGACAGAGAGAGAGAGGGAGACACAGGATCCAAAGCAGGCTCTAGGCTCTGAGCTGTCAGCACAGAGCCCGAGGTGGGGCTCAAACTCAAAAACTGGGAGATCATGACCTGAGCTGAAGTCAGACGCTTAGCCGACTGACCCACCCAGGTGCCTCTCTTTAGATTCTTTAAAGTGTGAAGATTGCGAGCACACTGCAGTTGAATGAACCCAGTCTCTGAGCTCTTGAAGGATCCATGACAACTTTTAAGGCAGACGATTCAGGCCCAACTTCTGGAAGGAACCAGACGTTGCTTGCATTTGAGAGAGAAGAGATCGCAAATTACATTGCTCCCTGCCCCCCCCCGATTTTAATTTCTTTAAGTTAAATCTTTCTTTAAAGTATTTTTTCAACTTTTAAAAATGTCCTTGGACATTAGATTTTGGATTTTAATTCCTCTGGCTTAGAATTTTTTCATTTCCCTGGATTTTAATTTACGAGTGAAAGGGAATTTAATCTTTGGATGTTAATCCTGAGAAGTTAAGTGAGAGGGTTTATGTTCCACCTGGAGGCATCTCCGGGCTGTAGGCATTTTGTTATTATGATTTGCTGTCACTTCGGCTCCCCACGCTGCTCTAACGCCAGCGTCCTCTCCCCTGGGTGCACACACAGCACGCACAGCCACACGCACACTCTCCGCTCTGCTCACACTGGACCCCGCGGTGCCTGAAGGGCCATGCACGGGCCCCTCTGTCTGGACTATCTTCCCTCCTGCTCTGTCTTGCACACTCAAGGCTCATCACCAGCATCACTTCTTTCCTAGGACTCACTTCTTTCTCTCCCCGCTCAGTCATTTGGCGGGTCCCCCTGTGGGCAGAAAAGGGGCATCCTGCTGTGATGCATCCACTGTGACCCTGCTGCTCTGCATTCCCTTGGCATTGGCATTGCAGGGGCCTGACCTTCAACTCTGCCCTTGTCCAAGGCTGTCTAAGCTCAAGAGGAAGGGCGCGTATCACAGGCACTGCCGCTTCCTTCCTTTACAACGGGTCACCTGTCTCTTTACATGCCGGACATCCCCCAAGCTCTGACCGCTTCAGTTCAGGCCCCTTTTCGGCATCAGTGTCTCTGCTATCCAGGCAACAGTTACTTGCTTTTCTGTCTCCTCTGTCCGCCCTTCTCCACCTGCTTGCTGGAGAAGACGGACCCACAGAGATGAGCACTCCTCCGTCTCCCCACTGGGTTTGGCCGCTGGCGCTGGCAGATGGTCTTTGGGCTCCCACTTATGAGGTCTCACTCAGCATCTCGGTTAACTTCTCCCTGGGTTCTGGAAGCACCCCAGCCCTTTGCCTTTGAGTCTAGTTGTTAGGGTCTCCTGGTGCCCCCAGGCTCAGGGTGTTGGGGTTTTTTTTTGCCTCTGCAAATGCCTCCCTCCTAAGCTTTCCTCAAGTACTGTTGACACACTGTTTCTTGTAGGGACCCAGACTGAGATATTTAAGAAGAATAATCATAACGACAAATTAATAATTGTTACTATTTAACATAATATTTTAGTTATCATATTATTATAGCAAACTGAGGTTAATGGTCTTGAGGACTATTTCATCAAGACCTTTGTTTTAGTCTTCAATTGCTGCAGGGCAAACTAAACTTAGCATTTTAGAACAACACCCATTTATTATGCCCTAGTTCTGTAGGTCTGAAGTCCAAGCTCAGCTGGGTCCTCATGGAAGAAAAGAGCTGCCAACACATGCCAACATGTGGGCCAGGACTTGCTTCTGAGCTCATTCAGACTGATGGCAGAACCCAGTTCTTTGTGGTTTTGGGACGGAGGACTTCATTCTCTTGCAGGCCGTTAGCTGGGGATTATGCACTCAGATGCAGTGCACAGGTTCCTTTGCACTTGACCTTCTCCATCTTCCAAGTCAGCAGAGAAGAATTTCTCTTGCATCAAAGCCCTTTCAATGTTGAACATCCTTCTCTGGAAAGAACCGTATACATTTTAATGGCTTACTTGGTGAGGTTAATGGTGCTATATTCCACACTTCATCACTAGGGTGATGTCCCACCAGAATTACAGGGCCCTCCTGACACAATAGGAGGGGATTCTGCAGGGTGTGTGTGAGCCATTGCTGGGTCGTTTAGAAATCTGCACATCACGAGTTTGGCGAATCTTGGTGGATCACTGACTGCTCACTTCTCCAGTGACAATAACGTATGTGTCCCTTGGATTTTGAGTCTTTTCCTTGGAAAGCAATGGATAAACCCAGCTACCTTCTGGATCTTTGTCCTAGCTTTTGTGTGCCCCTGGTTCCTATTTAGAGACTTATTGCCCTCCTGGGAGGTATTTGGAAAGGAATGAGTGGTTTTCATTTTCATCACTGAGGGAGCTCCTGGCAACTCGGTGAGCTTTGGCTAGGGGTGCTGGGCACACTCAGGACATAAGAGCCCTGCACAGTACTCTTCCCTGCCCATGTGGCTTCTCAGGAGAGAACACTATCATCCACAGATTAGGTTTCTGCTTACTGAATTGGAATTACATTCCAGTTGCTTCCAGAATATCTCCAGGTTATGCTTTGGGCAAAAATATTTGCCTGTCTTCATATGAAGTGGCCATCTTTAGACAGGATGTAAATGGGCTCTGGAAACCCCAGGGAAAGCAAACAGCTCCTACGTGACACCAACCACAGAGGGCTGGAGCTTAGGCTGAGGAAGTGAAAATGATTCTGGAAGAGTTTTTCTATGGCTCGTTGATGAAAGTTAGACTCATCACATCACTATCAATACTGGGCCTTATAGGATGGATGTGGGGCCTCGAAAGGCTGACCACTCCCTAAGTCAAAATAACTCTGATGGCATTATTTTTCAGGGTCCCCCAAATCCAATGCATTGATGAGCTCTATAGATTTTCCTTTCTCTGTCTCCGTAAGAACAGTCTCCTCTTTTCTGCTGCTAGTTCTAGTTACAAACAAGTGTTTCTTGGCTTTATACCATGTGCCAGACACCATCTTAATTACCTCTTGCTTAAGATTTGCCTTTTGGACTTCTTTAGTTTCTGTCTCCCAGGCTAGGCCCACTCCAGTTAATTCTGCATGCTGATAATCTCAAGTAGTCATGTCAGGCTATTGACCAAAACCCTTTAAAACCTCTCCTGTGTCTTCTGTGGTTAAAATCCTAGAGGTCAAGACCCAACCTTCTCTAGCATGTTTCCAAACCACCTTTCATGTCCTCCCCCTGACTCCCCATCCACTGCTCTTCTGGAAGGATTGGCGGCCCTATGCTTGCTTTCACCTTTTCTATGCTTAATCCATGTCTTCTTCCTAAAATGCTTTCCCATTCCCCTAAAACACTTCTACGCATTGTAATAGAACTCATCCTGTAAACCTTGCTAAATAGTTTGTCGCTCACAAAACTTGATATTTTTCCTAAAGACATATAATTTATTCCCTGTTAATGTTTGGGGGAGGGGGACTTCCTCCCTCTGCTTTATGTTTCCATCTGGGCTGACTTCCACCAGGTAACACTTCTGTGCCTTTCCTGTGTCCTTATTCAGACAGTGTTCGTTGAATTGAAGTCACTGGATAATTGCCATAGGTCTCTGAATGTTGAATACCGCGGAGTACAGGAGAGGTACTTTGCTTCTCTTGGGACTTTGAAAATAGGATGTGACACATATGTGACATCAATAGGCTAGCATATTTATTTAAGTGACAACACTCCCCTAGAACTGTCAGGTTACAATTGCACTGTGCTTTCTCACATGACATAGGGCTATTCACCCACAAACATACTTTGGGATAGAATCTGCTTTTGTTGTGTTTTATCGCTCCTATGGCATTTTTGCCTAAGCTATTTTGTTTGCTGCTTTTAATACTATCCTATGAGTTTGTGTAATATAAATCTTATGTAAGAATTGTATTGTTGTAATAAATTTCTTGAGGTCCCAATATCAATGGGAATACAAAACCTTTCTTATTATGCACTGTAAATAACACAAATGACATACAATACCATGGATGTTGACCATTTGTTTTTTACTAACCGTGGCTATCAGATCGATACATGTACAAAGTCTATGTGTCACATTAATGATGAGTGAGCCTTTACTCAGCATATGTTTTTTCTAAAGTGAATGTGTCTTTGACCTTGGCTGTTTGCATTTGAGATAGGAGACACTGATGGCTTCCATTTATTAGTGTCACTCAGTGAATAGCATGGCTTTGGAGACCATCGACCCTTCGTACCGTGGTCTTTAACTCAGGAGGAATTGGTTTTTCCCTTATGTTATTGGCTTATATTATTGTAATTAAAGATCAAATTTTTCTCCACATCTCTATTTTGTAAAGAATGAAAAAGCAAATCCAAAGAAACTGCCTGAGTTGTCACATTAGGGACAGGTGTTGGAGAATCTGAGAGAGCCCCTTGCCAGCCTCCATGACAGTTACCCATTTGGGGGCCACAAAGGCTGAGAGAGATCTCTCACAGCCCAGCTTTATTATCATGAAGCAGCTGGGGCAGAGGTGCCAAATTATTTTCTTCCAAAAAATATCCTTGTGTGCCAGATTCTGTGCCAGGTGGAATGTTGTTCCAGGCTCCCCCTAGAGTGGTAATGAATGGGGGATCTGCAAGAAATAAAGGCTTCGTCTGGCTCTTATTCAGAACGATCTGCCCCAGTGCCCCGAGGTTGGGGTCTGAGTGTGTGGATTCCCACGTCTTCTGTTCCTCTTGCAGGTTGGGCTGTCCAGCAAGCTGACTCTGAGACGGAGTTTAGGGTGTAGGACATTTATTAAGGGGGCCCCTTGGGATCAACAGCCGTGTAAGGGTAAGGGAGAAAGCAGGATTGGCCAGAGGGAGAAGCTGGGTTGAAAGGCAGCCCAAGGGTGGCATCGGCCAACTCTACGAGAACTCTGAAGCAAAAATGGCCCATCAGAGTTGTCCTGAATTAGCTGAAATAGCCGGTCATTTATGCCCCCGCTTCAACCAGGCATCAGGTATGACCCTGCTCTGGGGAAGGCATGATCTCAGGTGAGGAGATTCAGTATCGACCTTCATGTGCCCCATGTATGAGCTAGGAAATGGTGCCCCTCTGGGAAGAGGTTCCTCTGTGCAACAGTTCAGACCCCCACCAACTTTTTGACTTCCACTTGTCCAGGAAAAGTGACCTGGGTAGGTTAGCCCCTTCCGGTGTCTCTGAGGTTCAGATCCCTGATAGGGGGATTGGAAGTGTTTAGAGGTAGCACGGTCTTGGGGGAACTTTTCAATAATCCTAAGCCTCCCAATTCAGAAATCCAAGAGTTAAGGTCTCAGAAGTCATGTCCTTGAGATGTGTTTCTCAGAGCATCCCAGCCTCCTTGAGATTCAACTAGGCACTTTGCTGTCAGACTTGATCCCTTCTGCCAAGTGCATCAAGCCATATTTAAAGACACCAGAGAGTCTTTTCATATTCCAAATAAAACTTATCAGTAGGATTCCAAAGGAGGTCAAAACGACTCTCTAATTGTTTAAACACAGAGCTGACACTATGTATAAACACAGTTTGAGATAATCATTATGTTTGCCAGCTCTCGGGGAACTTCTGCTGTCAACTTCCTGTTGCCTCCATTGGAATGAGTGACATTTACAACCTTTAAACACAGGGATGAGAGAGGAGCCTGCACCTGCCTCCTGGGGTGATGTGAAGCTCCGCGGAAATGCCAATCAGGAGGGAAATTACTTCCATCCTCTGGATTTTATTACTCTAGCTTAGCTTTCTATTTCCATTGAAAATATTCTCTAACAAAAACTTCAGATGGTACCTGTTTCACAAAGCTTCAATGCAGAGGCACATTTTTAACTACTTGTTAGAAATAATTCCTCCATGCACTGTGATGACATTGGATTAATCCAGGTTCACATCATCTATCTATCTATCTATCTATCTATCTATCTATCTATCTATCTATCATCTATCTGTCTATCTATCATCTATCTATCTATCATCTATCAATATATAAATATATTTATATTTTAAACAGATTTAGAAACCAAATAAAAGATATATGACTATGGCCATTTATACATAACCATAGAATTAATTGTGAGTAGGGTTGCAAGGTTCCTTTGAGATAATTTTATTTGGGATTAGTCTAACAACGGGAAGAAATAAGGGCCTTGGAGGTTAAACCATTACCGGCAACCTCACGACTCTGTGTTCACCAGTTTCATAAAGCGTTTCACATTCAGTAGATTCTTTTCTGGCGGTGATGATGGCATTTCGTGTTGTGCATGAAGACAGCGGTGGGGAGGAAACAGGAAGTGCACAGTTTACAGTCATGGCATCAGACTGTTGGGCTAACAGGTAGACCTGGCTACTCCCCTCTGCCTGGGATTTTGTTCCCGTTGCATCGTGGCATGTTTCAATTCCAGATTCTTCCAGCTGGAATGTTAAAACTGTATCATTGCAGAAATATGCTTGCTGTCCATAGCCACCCCCCACCCCCGCTTTTGTGCAAGGCTGTGGTCATTGCTTGGGGGGGTGAGCACACCTGTACCTGAATAAGCCTTAGGCTGTAGGGGGTCTGGGGGGAGATAGCATTTCATTTATTAATTAGAGATAATTGATCTAATTAATCTAAGGGCTAATGGATTCTAGCCCTTTTGGATGAAAACTGGACATTGTCTCGTGTGCGTGCTCTTAAATGATAATTTTAGAAAATGGTGAAATAATGATTCTCTTAAACATAAAATTAACACACATCAAAGATTTTATTTCACTCCTCAATTAATGAGGGAATCAATTTGATATTCTAACTGGTATGCAGTCAACTGGCAGTAATCAAGCGTGTCTCCACCAGATGCAAGTTGCTTCATATGGGCGTGAATCACTAGCACTGTCACTACCCTGTCACATACATACTTGTAGATCCAGGGAAAGGCAGAATCACCTGGAAGGGCACCCTGCATTGCAGTTCAGATTTGCTCATGTCAGTCTTTTACACATTTTCCTGACGCTGTATTTTGAATGCTCCCTTTGACCTCAGCTTCCATCTCTCATACAAAGTTTGCCAATGAAGTTAAAATGCTTGCATTTCTCTACTTCGAATTCATGTGTAGTTAACTTAGTAACAGAATAATTCTGTTTTACACAAATATTTTTGTTAGCTAAAATCATACCTTTGGCTTCTTTCAATTGGATGTATTTAGAATTAATTAAAAAAATACAGCAAGGTTAAGATAATATAGGAGTTTAAGATTTTCATTCCCAACCGGCACAGGAAATCTCAATGAAATCACTAATGGTGTGCAGTAGGGAAGCTTTGGAAGGAGGTCAGGGACTTGTATGTACCTTTCTGAATGGCTGTATGACCTTAAACTTTTCTTTTTTTTATTTGACTGGACCTTGGCTTCTTCATCAATAAAGAAGAGTGCTTTTAAACTCATGCTTCTTTCAGCACAAGATCGAGTGACTCTCTTTACATGTCCACTGTGAGTGCTGAATAGTGGTCCTCAGTGAAGGTCACACGGTCCCTATCTAGGGTCACCAGAAGCACCTTGGAGCCCTGGCCCAGAGGCCATTCCCCTCCCCAGACCGCCTGGGTCTTTCTTTCTCCCATCAAATTCTCACCTTTGCTTTTGAGAAAGACATAAGTTTACTCACCAAAGTGCTCCTCTTCTAGGAGGACAAAATACTTAACCAGTGGACCCTCTTTCTCCCATTTATGTGGAAAATGTGAAATGCCAAATAGCTCAAAAGTAGGAAACAAAAATAGTCCTTCACTGTGCCATTCGTACCCTTCCAGATCATAGTTCCCATTAACTTTCCCATCGGCAGATCTAAATCTTTTTTTTTTTTTTTTTTTAGTTTTTATTTCTATTCCAGTTTGTTGACATATAGTGTTACAATGTAGTGATTCAACACTTTCATTCAACACCCATTGCTCCTCAGGACAAGTGCCCTCCTTCACCCTCATCACCGATTTCACCCCCTCACCCCCCGTCCATCTTTCTTCTGGTAACCATCAGTTTGTTCTCTGTAGTTGAATCTGTTTCTTGGTTTGCCTCTGTCTCCTTTTTTATTCTCTTTGCTCATTTGTTTTGTTTCTTAAATTCCACATAGGAGTGAAATTGTATGGTATTTGTCTTTCTCTGACTGACTTATTTTGCTTAGCAAAATATATTCTAGCTCCATCAATGTCATTACAGATGGCAAGATTTCATTCTTTTTTATAGCTGAGTAATATGCCATTGTATGCCACGACTTCCTTATTCGTCAATCGCTAGACACTTGCACTATTTCCATAATTTGGCTACTGTAGATATTGCTGCTATAAACATTAGGGTGCATGTATCCCTTTGAATTCATATTTTTGTATTCTTCGGGTAAGTACCTAGAAGTGCAGTTGCTGGGTCACAGGGTAGTTCTATTTTTAACTTTTTGAGGAACCTCCACACTGTTTTCCAGAGCGGCTGCATCAGTTTGCATTCCCACCGACAGTGCAAGACGGTTCCCGTTTCTCCGCAACCTCACCAACACCCATTGTTTCTTGTGCTGTTGATTTTAGCCATTCTGACAAGTGTGAGGTGGTATCTCATCGTGGTTTTGATTCGGATTTCCCTGACGATGAGTGGTGTTGAGCATCACACTCTTTTCTAGGCTTCCTGGTAGGAACTTGACACCTTTCTCTATTTTAAGCTCTCAAGATTCAGTTATTCCGTTTTACCAAAGAGGAAAGTGATTTTCCTGGAGCTTAAGAGACTTGCCAAGACTCTACTTTCGGGGTCCAGATCGATCACTAGGCAAAGAATATGGGGACAAGACCTGGAAATGTTTGAGTTGGTGCTATGCATGATTACTTAAAAATTTTTTTTTAAAAAGTGCTTTTCTTTCTGTTAAAAAATTTCTTGGATTGTTGGTCTGGTCTTGATAAGCAGTTTTTCTTTCTGTTAAATTAAAGTAAAATTGAAACCTGAGGTTAATTGAAACCAGAGCTTTCTGAGAGATGCATTCCTGTGTCCCACTGTCTCCTGCTCTGAGCGGCTCTCCAGCTGGAGGAAGAGCTCAGGACTCCCAGGCATGGGGAGTGCATATGCCATGACTGGTGCTTATACTGCCAAATAATTTCACTGTAAAAAAATCCTTACATGCTTAAAAATACTACTGCCTCCCAATTAAAATTTACCATATAGGGAGTTGATTGATGGCCATCTCTATTGCATCTTCCATCTCCTACCTTGAATGATACAGATTATTAGCTTTTCCAAGCTTTCCAAATATCAGTTGCTTCTTCCAAGAAAGTAAACCTTGACTACTCCACCCTGACCCTGAATGTGGCCATCAGTCTGGAGATCACATGGGACAAGAAAAAATATTTTCACATTTGGATTTGGAAAAAAGATTTGAGCAGAACATAAACATGTTTTTAATAAATTTTGAGCAGCAGGCTGTCTGCTTATAGAAAAAGTCTCTCTGTCAGAGGAAGAGCATATTTTGTGAAGGCAGTGACTTACTCAAAAAGGCTTGTGTTTATAGTTCTTTTATTCCATAATGACATCATCCATATTAGAATTATACCCCCAAATGATTTTCCCTCCATTTGAATCATGAAACTAAATTTTATTTTATTTTAAGTTTATTTATTTATTTTTGAGAGAGAGAGAGAGAGATAGATAGAGAGAGAGAACAAAGGAGGGGCAGAGAGAGAGGGAGAAAGAAAATCCCAAGCAGTCTCCAGACTACCAGTGCAGAGCCTGAGGTGCAGCTCAATCTCACGAACTGTGAGATCATGACCTGAGTCAAAGTTGGAGGCTTAACCAACTGAGCTACCCAGGTGTCCTGAAATTACATTAAAAAAATTTTTTTTTTTAAAAATTAAAAAATAGGGGCACCTGGGTGGCTTAGTCGGTTAAGCGTCCGACTTTTGCTTAGGTCAATGATCTCGCGGTTCTTGGGTTCGAGCCCCGCGTCGAGCTCTGTGCTGACTGCCGGCTCAGAGCCTGGAGCGTGTTTCAGGCTGTGACTCCCTCTCTCTCTGACCCTCCCCTGCTCACGCTGTCTCTCTCTCTCTCCTAGAAATAAATAAAAAATATTAAAAAAAATAAAAATTAAAAAAATATATATTTATTTTATTTTACATTTTTTGTTTATTTTTGAGAGACAGAGTGTGATCTGGGGAGGGGCAGAGAGAGAAGGAGACACAGAATCCAAAATAAGCTCCAGGCTTGAGCTAGCTGTCAACACAGAGCCCGACGTGGGGCTCGAACCCATGAACCGTGAAATCATGACCTGAGCTGAAGTTGGATGCTCAACTGACTGAGCCACTCAGGCACCCTGAAATTAAATTTTAAATATTCACTTTAAGTAATTGGCTTTTAGAAAATAAAGTCAAAATGCAGAAGAGTTGTTAAGATACTCTAGTTTGACTGCTTCATTTTATACCCTGTTCTGATTATTTTTTTTCTGTGTGACCTTGGACAAGTTATTTAACTTCTCTGTGTCTCCACTTCCTCATCTGAAAATGGCAATAGTAATAGTTCCTGCCTCCCTGGGTTGCTATAAGAATTTAAAAAGTTAACATCACATACATCACCAAACAGAAAAACACATAACAAATGCTCAATGGATACTTTTGGTAGTAATTGTCATTTCTTACTTTTGGTATATAAGACCAGTCCTAGATTCAAACAAATATGCTGGATAGTGGTATTTAAGATTGCAAAGCAAACAGATTCAGGGTTGTTTCTTAGCATAGCGTCCAGTGGTAAACCAGGCTAATAATGGAATCAGAATCACATCTCAGGTTTGCTGGAGTACAAGTTGCTGCCCATCTCCCTGGGGATTTTCTAGGGAGCAAGACCAAACGCCTGACCTCAAGTTGCATCATGGTATCATCAGCTCTGGACTGATCTCGTACGCCTATTTTCCACAACTGTTTGGAGGTGACAAAGGTCGTACATAAGACTATCAGGATAAATACCAGGAGTCCATATGCTGCTGATTGCAAATACAAAAAGCTTAGCTCCCAAATATTGCCAGAATGAGCACAGGTTGACAAAGATTTGGCCCGTCTCTCTCTTAGAGTGGTTCTCAGATACTGTGGGAGTCAGGACCCCCCCCTTGCATCCAGAATGACTTGCTTAATGAAGTAGAAGTTAAGTTGTAAATTATTTCTATAATTTGGTAGTTTTAAGCATGGTCTTTTGTTGATTTCTAATCATTCATGAAGAAAGGTTGACAACAAATTAAATTTATAAAACAAGACACTGATCATACACCAGATATTTAGACTAAAATGTTTTCTTTTGGGGCACCTGGGTGGCTCAGTCGATTAAGCGTCCGACTTCAGCTCAGGTCATGATCTCGTGGTTTGTGGGTTCGAGCCCTACACTGGGCTCTGTGCTGACAGCTCAGAGCCTGGAGCCTCTTTCATATTCTGTGTTTCCCTCTCTCTCTGACCTTCCCCTGCACATGCTGCCTCTCTCTCTCAGAAATAAATAAAAAATAAAATAAAATAAAATAAAATAAAATAAAATAAAATAAAATAAAATAGAATAAAATGGTTTTTTAAAATTATGATCAGTAAATAGTTTGTATTTTCCTTGTAGAGATCTTCTTAATTTCCACCATCATTACTTTTTTCTTGATCTATTATTTATATTCACTGCACAGCGACTATTTAGCTCTTATTGTATTTTTGTCCTTCATTAGTGTTGGAAATATAACCATGCTATTTGGGTCCCCTGAGAAGCAGACACAAGATGCACTTGTCCACATGAGAAGTTATCAGGACGATTCCCATAAAGAAGAAAAGTAAGGAACACGAGGAGGCAGGGAGAGCCTTCAGACTGTGAGGCAGGCCTGACACCAGTGGGCAGAGAGGAAGGGTTGAGCAGAAAAGCTTCACACCACCGTGCAGGTTGGAGAAGGATCTGACCAGGCTGTTGAGTTATTCTCTAGCCACAGCTGCTCATTGGAGGAGCCTCTGGTCTGGCAAGAGTGGGCAGTGGCTGAGAGCGTGCCCAGGCTGTGTGACCTTGGCTTAACTCTAGAGTGAAGGCTGCAGAGGTCCCCCCACCCCGGGACTGTGAGTCAGTATTGCTTCCCACAGCTGGAGTGCAGAGCAGTGTGTTGGCATGGGCACCACAGCACCCACAGCAGGGCCCAGTCTCCTACTTCCAGAAGCTTGCAGCATGTTGGGATGCAGTGTGATAACTTCCTTGGAGGCATTTCCAGGGTACCTGTGTAGGCAAGTGGGAAATGACCGTTTGGATGACTTCTAACTAATACTTGATCGATAAAGAGACTTGGTACAACAACACACAGTTATTGTTGACAGTGTGTGCTTGTTGAGAGCATATGATGTCCCAGCACCAACGAACGCAGGAGGGTGTTGCCTGATCGAGGTGGACGGAGGGCCGTCACCGCTAGCCTTCCCACGCACAAACTGAAGTACCTTTGAATCTGCCCACAGGTGCCCCTTTGCTCGATTCTGAGCTTTTCGAAAACAAAGATGATAATTTTCTCTGTGTTCCTCATGTGCAGTAACATTTAGGCACTTAGCAGCTTTGTTCTCATTGTCAATGGGCAGCATGTTGCAACACTGGTATGTCATTATCATGATTGCCACTGCCGTTGTCCCAAACCCCATCTCCATCCCATATCATCTCTCCCAGGGAATCCTTTTAAGGAACAAGAGAATCACTCTCTCATGGGAGGGCCACTCACTGCCAGGGTGTCATTTATAAAATAATGGCTGGCCTCCAGTAATGAAATAGAGGACAGATCTCCCCCTTCCCCTGGATCTCCTTGCTTGCTGACTTGCACATTTTCCATTATTCTTGCCGTTTACCTCCAGTCCTCCTCAGCTATGAAGGGCGCATCTCCCCCAGTGAAATCCCTACTTGAGAAAGAACTGGACATCAAGCTTATGTGAAATTACTTCTGGAGTTCCAACTTCCAGGGCTATTTGCCAACTGGTGGGAGAACGCCATGATCCACAGTCAGGAAAAGATGAACTAGCACTGAAATACACTCACCTCCATCCCCTCTGGGCTCTCTTCCTCTAGTTCATTCCTTTTCACTGTGGTTCACTGCAAGAATGTTTAAACACATAGAAAAATGTAGAGAACAAGGTAAGAGATCACCATGGACTGTGACTCAGCTACATCGAATCTTAATACTTCACCGTGTTTGTTTCATTCCTTTATAAGCATAAAGCATTGCAGGTGAGTCTCGTGAACGTTTCTCCTTCGCTCCCTGCTTATCACCCCGGGCATGTTTTTATATTTTCATATCAGACATGTGTCTCCATAAACAGCGAATAATCTTGTTTTGCACCTTCTTAAGCTTAAAACCATGATCTTTTGTTGGTGTTCACTTTGAGGGTCCCCAGATCACCTGAGGCTCAGTGCTTCCCCAAGGACTCGGGGGGGAGGGTGGTTCTCGGGCTCCCGGCTGTGACTTGTTACTGTAAGGAGGGGAGATGCAGAGGGGGATGCAGAGCACAGTCAGCAAAGGGAAAGGCATGGAGGGGGTGAGGTCAGGAGGAAACCAGGCAGGAACTTCCAAGAGTTTCTCCCAGCGGTCACACAGAACACGCCTGTTCCTCTATGTGTGAAGGGTTGTCCGCCAGGGAACTGGGCAGGAGCTCAGGCCCCAGGATTCTCACTGGGCGCTGCTCACGTTGGTGCCCCTGCTGGCACAGCACCCAGACTCCAGACGCCCCAAAGGAAAGCAGGGTCTAGTACCGTCTGCATCGTTTGCAGACATAGCGTTGTCATGCAGAGCCTTTTTTGTCCTTTAGGGAATGGAGGGAACCCTCTTGAAATCTGATGCATCTTTCTAAGAACAGACCCAGGCTCTTCGTGCTCATGCTTTCCTTGCACTGTATCTGTATTGCAGCAGCTTTTATTTTGTTCGTTTGTTTAAATCAATATTGTTGTTTTAAGATTCATCTACTTGATACACTATTTCCAGTTAGCTTATTGAATTTTTATAGTATTCTATCAATGAATGTTTAAATTATTCCCTATTTTCCAAATTGCAAGTAATTGCAACAACCATTCTTTTAAATGTCTTTCTTGGATGTCTGTGCAAGTATCTCTGGGCTCTGTGCACATCTTCAACTTTTGGGAGCAACCAAAGTACTTTCCAAACTGCCTGCCTTATGATCCCACCAGAATGTGTGTGATCGCTCCTTCCCTTGCCGCTTCACCAAGGCATGGGACTGTCAGGCATTTCGCTGATCTGATTAGAATGAGGAGAGTGTTCCCAGTGAGTGAGTAGACACACACCTGGGAAGCAAGGGGCAATCAGGTCAAGGACTTGGAGCTGCTGGAAGCAGTCCATGCGAGCTCAGGACAGAAGAGACGGGGTACGAGCCACTCTCCCCAGCCATTCCCATGTCTGGCAAGGCTGCTTTGAGCAATACTGAAATAGCATTAAGGGAAGTTGCACTTCCTGATCTATTACATTTATCTATCATCAAACACTGCCAGTTTCTGGGTAAAAAATAATCAGCGTTCCTTCCTGTGATTCATACACTAGTCAGAAATCCTTGGCTTCCTAGAACTCCAATAAAAACTCTAAATAGCTCAGTAATAATTCTTAACAGTACTTTCTTTTTTGGCTGAAGAACACCAGGAATATGTTCAGGCACAAAGGTAAATGTTTTGCAAATCTCTGTAAGGATTTCTAAAGGGGCTCCCTTCCCTGAATGTTCCATGTCATCAGGATGGGTGTGTGATGCCCACGCGCATGCTCTACGGATGTTCTGGGACTCGCCCTGGG
Organism: Proteles cristata cristata; assembly: GCA_017311185.1. Lineage (NCBI taxonomy): Eukaryota > Metazoa > Chordata > Mammalia > Carnivora > Hyaenidae > Proteles > Proteles cristata. The sequence continues at coordinate 193,923 of JAESUZ010002284.1, read as the reverse complement.
GAGACTGAGTCCAGCAGATGAGTGCATGAGCCAGCGGAAGGCAGAGTAGACCAAGTCAGCTGTCCCAAGCTGTTCTGCCCGGAGACCCGCCTCGGACACAGAGAAGGTGAGGATACGTGTGCTTTACAGGAGGCTGTGCCACCAAAAAGAGGAATTTATAACAATAACAAGGGGCACTACAGGCTGAGTTATGTCCTTCCAAAATGCATAGGTTGAAGTTCTGACCCCCTTTTGCCTCAGAATGTGGCTGTGCTTGGAGACAGGTTTTTATGGAGGGGATTAAGTTAAGACGAAGACATTCATGTGGGCTCTACTCCACTATGACTGGTGCCATACAGAAGAGATCAGGACGCAAAGGGAAGACAGAGTGAGGACACAGGGAGAAGTCGGTCATCTATGGCCCCGGAGGAGGTGTCAGAAGGAAGCAGCACTTCTAGCACCTTGATCTTGAACTTCTAGGCTTCAGAACTGTGAGAAAATAATAATTTCTGTTGTTCAAGCCACTGAGTCTGCAGTGCCCTGTTGCGGTGGCCCCGGGATGCTGATGCGGGACGTAGGATGGAGAGCCGTGAAGACAGGAAGGAGCCGGCCTTAGAAAAGATGTGCAGGGAGAGGGGAAGGTGTGGAGTGAGGCGGGTCTAGCTGGTATGGCTCTCCTTTGATGCTCATCCCCCTCCCTCTCCCTGTCTCTTGGTCATGCGGCAGAACACGTGTGTTAGGCAAGCCCCATGTTTCACAGGGTGGAGTTCTAGGCACTCAGAGAGAAGGCTGGCATCCTCTGCCCAGTCTGGGGTTCAGAACCGCCCCCACCCAGGGTAGGGCTTGCGTGGGTTCCATGTGGGTACAGGGCAATGCTGTACCCCGGACAAGCCGAGGTGCTGGGGTGAGGAAGGGCAATGCCAGGGCTGCCATGAGGGTGAGCTGGCAGGGCCACCCTAGGGCAGGAGAAGGTCGAGGAGGTCAGGGTGGGGCTGAGCAGACTGCGCCGTGGTGGAGGGGGTGGTGGGGATGACTTCCGGGGCAGGGGTGAGGACTTCCACACTGTGGGGCCAGGAGGACGAGCTGGGGTATGTTGTGGGGAGGCGGCCCCTGTGAGTGTTGCCAAAATGCGTCCAGGGAGTCTGGCCCAGAGCAAACACCTCCCCCCACCCCCCCCATCCCCGCACTGGCCTGGGTGTTTTAATCTTTGTTCTCAGAGCGAAACTGAACGTGACTGAAGGTGCAGAGGAGCAGAAATAGCACGTTCAGGGTCAGATCCCAGTTTGCTCCTTGGACCACCAGCTTCTGAATCAAGCGGGGCACTGGCTAGAGGTTGGATTTATAGCCACACATGAGACCTACTAAATCAGACTTCCTGGGGTGGAAGCCAGGAATCTAAATTTTTAACAAGCTCTCCAAGCAATTTGGAGACACACTAGGGATTAAGAATCATCGATCGGGAGTCTGGAGGAGGGACGTGGAAGTTGCTGGCAAAGACTTTGCCTGCCCTCTCTCCTCTCTTTGTTGCTTTCGACCTTACTCTAAGTAGAGCAACGTCTTGCTTATTTTGCAAGGTTATATCCCTTGCTATAGAAAGTGAGCGCCGGGGTGTGTGTGCATAAGACTGTTTCCTACGAAACCCTTGAGAATCGGCTACGTGAAGCCAACACTGCTTCCCCGGGGAGGCCAAAGGGAGCAAAGCACAGCAGCTCAGATAAAAGAATCAGAAAAGCAGAAGCAGTTTGGATTAATAAGGCGTTCAGTAAGGCTAATCTGTAGCCCGCCAAGGTCAAAATCAGGCACGCAGGGCCCATTTCAGAGCCCCTTCCACTTTTCCACAGGGAACACAGGCAGCTGTCTTGTGGGCAGGGGCCGATTTCAAGTGGAACGAGGTCCCTTCCTCTGACTTGGCCGAGGACGAAGGCCTCATTGTCGGGCCTCCTGTGCAGGTGACAGCGTTGGCTCCTCCGGAGACAGAGTGCGTTGCTCACAGTGCGCAGCACCTTGTATGTTGCTTGGCGATACGTTGGCTCCACTGGCGATGCTTCCTCACAGCCTTGAGGCACGTGCGCTTGTGGTGTCTGTTGTCTCCAGGGGCTATTTTGTTTTAAATTTTTTAAAAATAGTTTTATTTATTTCTAGGAGAGAGAGAGAGACAGCGTGAGCAAGGGAGGGTCAGAGAGAGAGGGAGATACAGACTCTGAAACAGGCTCCAGGCTCTGAGCTGGCAGTCAGCACAGAGCCCGACGCGGGGCTTGAACTCACGAACCACGAGATCATGACCTAAGTGAAAGCCGGACGCTTAACCAACTAAGCCACACGGGTGCCCCTCCAGGGGCTATTTTTATAAGGGGAGGTGGTCAGGGCTCAAGCAATGATGGAAGGAGGGCCTGACAGTGACACCCTGATGATTTAGGACTCAGGACCATGGGGAGCAACGTGTGAAGGAGAAGCGATTGCCATTCTCTGGGCCAGTTCTAGTCTCTTTGCAGGGCACTGCCATCTTTCACTGGACCACACGCCTCTTACAATTCACTCTGCTTGTCTGAGGCTGTGTGTTGAACACGTGTCAGCTCATTCCTTGGGCTCTTTCTGCTCCTTGTTCAATCAAGATTACAAATAGATTAGGGAGGAGATCTGTGTCCACTAGGCTTGGTGACTGTGACTTCCCGCAGAGACATCTTTATGGCATTCAGGAATGTATGTCAAGTGCCTTGGGGGCTTGAAAACTCTGGAATAGTACCAGTAACAGTTATTATTACTACTGTTTTCACTGATTCTGACCATCTGTGTAAGTCTAGCAAGGAATTTTGTCAGAAGGCTGTTGATGTCAGTGCCCGTTTCTCTCTCTCTCTCTCTTTTTTTTTAATTTTTAATGTTTATTCATTTTTGAGAGAGAGAGAGTGTGTGTGTATGTGTGTGAGCAGGGGAGGGTCAGAGAGAGAGGGAGACACAGAACTCGAAGACAGACTCCAGGCTCTGAGCTAGCTGCCAGCACAGAGCCTGATGCGGGGCTCAAACCCACGAACCGCGAGATCATGACCCAAGCCAAAGTCGGACGCTTAACCGACTGAGCCACCCAGGCGCCCCTGCCCGTTTCTCTTTATCACAAGAGGAGGGCGTACCTGTACCAAAATATCTCCTCTGCCAAGCTGCTAGCCCTCCAGGAGCAGTTTGAGTTCTTGGGTTCAGACTTTTGATTCTCTATGAAAATACATTGCCACTGAGGAGACATGCATTCATTGGTCATTAAGACAGATACTGCTTTGGGCCCTTGGATTCAAGGATGGGGTAAATCGGGGTTGGTCCCTGCCATTTCAGAACTCACACTTTGGCAAGGAGAGACTCACTAATCAAGCAATCACAGTGGAGAATATATTAGACGTGCTCTTTGGAGAAACAGAAGACACTGAGAATGTGTAGTGGGAGCTGGAATTCCCTGTGAATAAGAGAAGGCCCAGTTATTGAGATGCCCACACCACGGAACTAGATGGGCCAGGAGATCACACTGGACCTGGGAAGACCAATTAGGTGAAAGAAATGCCCTTGTAGAGTAGCAAGCTGTGTGTTGAGCTGTGGGCTGATTCGACAGGCACTTGGTAGGTGAGAAAGACAGGAGTTGCTGTGGAGTGGATGCTGGGGGAGGAGGAGATTCCAAGAGTCATGCTGAGGCTGTGGCTTGTGCAGTTGGCAAGTGGTGGTGCCCTTCTCTGAAGAGGGGAATGTTTGGGGCCATGCTCATGGTTGGGAGGAGCACGGATGGAGTGATGAGTTCAGTGTCTGGTGGGCAATGAGTTGACTTGAAACATCCAAGTGAAGACACCGAGCGAGCACTTAGACATGAGGGTTTAGAGCCCCGTCGGCGCGTCTATACTTAGAAGGTTCACTTGGGGATCTTTGGGAAGTATTGCTGCCACGCTTAACATTGCCTTTGGCGTCTGCATCATTTAGCACCACCATGTCAACTGTTTTAGTCACCCGCTCCATTGCGCCCTGTATTTCTGTGAGTGAGGGCCTACGGAGGAAAGAGATGCAATCTGATTTGTGTTTCTTAAAGACCACTCTGCCATGAAGAAGTGGACTGGGCATGCGCCACTGCAAGTGGGGAGCCCACGTATGATACTATTCTGATCATCTGGGGGAGAGATGTGGTAGATGAGGCCTCCTGGCCAGGATGAGGACAGGGAAGAAGATGGCTTTGGTGATGTTTTGCAGGTGGAGCTGATAGAATTTGCTTACAGGTGGGATGTAGGATGCGAGAAGAAGACAGAAATCAAGAATAATTCTTAGATGTTTTGTCAGAGCAACTAGGACAGTGGTGCTCTGATGCACACAGGTTGGGGAGACTGGAGGGGCAGCCATTGGGGGAAAGGTGTGTCATGTTTGAGATGTCCATGTTTACATCAAGTGGGATGTTAAAGGGAGGGCTGGCTGGAGTCCATTGCTCAGGAGGAAAGGCTGGCTCCTTGGGTAACCCAGGACACAAGGGACATCTGAGGAAATCGAGGGTGCCAAAAATTAGGATCTTAGGTGTTGAAGACTCCATGTCCTTTGAGTTGCCGCCTTTGGAACTGGGATAGGGGGTGTGGGTCCCAGGTCCTAGCTCTTTCTCCCCTCCTTCCTGGCTCCACGCACATGTAACTATTCAGATAAATGAGGTTAAAATGATTGCCGATGGAGACCTAAATACTTCCATTTTTCCTGTAGTTCCTCTTTCCCTCTTCCTTCTAAGGTATCTGAGAGGGAGGCCCAGGGCGAGAGAGGACTGGCCTGGTCATAGCGTCTGTACAGACGGGAGTGAAAACTTTCTACCAGAGCTCAGTGCATGGCCCCACCCCCCAAGTTGGCCTCATTTAATTGACTAAGGGGCTGCCCGATCTTTGGAAAATCCTGGAGCTGGTGAAGACACAGTCCAAAATAATCTCCTGTCCTTTAAATGGTCTGCTTGTTGGCTACTGGGGCCACCAGCTTTTTCTTCTTGCCATTATCCCCAGAAATATTCTACCCTCTGTACAGACCACCCAACTCCACCACTCATGCTATCCTAACAACCAGTTTGATTCTATCCCAGAACCCTGGACCTTACCTGCAGGCCCACGAGAGGACAGAGGCTCTGGAAAATTTCATAGAGGTGGCAAATGGGTTCCTAAGCTGTTTCTTTTCTGTTTTCATGGGCCTTAATGCACATGTTCTATCTGATCTTTCTAGATCAAGGGGTTTTCTGTGCTGTGTACAAATGTAATTACTTATAAAACTCTGCCCCCCCCCATACTTACTGTAAAATACTTCTTAGTTCTCATGATAATCAATATGTAGAAATGGCAGGAGTGACCTGCGACCTCCCGGGTTAGCTGTTGGCTGTGTTTCAGTTTTGTTTATTTATTTTTATTTAATTAATTTATTTTATTTTATTCTTTTTAGCACCTTCATTTAAAAATTTTTAAATGTTTAATATTTATTTCTGAGAGAGAGAGACTGCGTGAGCAGGGGAGGGTCAGAGAGAGAGGGAGTCACAGAATCTGACACAGGCTCCAGGTTCTGAGCTGTCAGCACAGAGCCCCATGCGGGGCTCAAACCCTCAAACCGTGAGATCATGACCTGAGCCGAAGTTGGACGCTTAACCGACTGAGCCACCCAGGCACCCCTTATTTTAGTTTTTTAATGTTTATTTATGAGAGAGAGAGAGCATACAAGCGAGCGAGCGGAGGAGGGGCAGAGAGCAAGGGAAATGCAGCCTATTTTGGATTCTGTTGACTGTGTTTTAATTGGTTGAGTTCCCAGGTGTCAGATTTCTCTAGTCTCATGAAGTTCCATGGAGGGCTGGCTGCATAGACCCTTCCTGCAGGGAGCCAAGCTGGGTTTGGTTTACATCATACAAAGACGTATTAGGCTGTATATGTTTCCTAGCAAATGGTTGGTAATTTCCAGTCCGGAAAACTTGCCAGATAGGCCAACCTCTGATTCAGTGTCTTCCTTTGAAGAGAACAAAACAAACCGTGGGTTGGACATCTACAGTCTATAGGAGTCTTCCTGATGTGGCTGGGGCAGGAGGCCCCAGGGCCCCAGTGCCGGCCAGTGCAAGGACTCTAGGGCGGACTTGGAGTGCGGTCATCAGGGTCAGGCACTGGTCCTTCCAGGACGCCAAGAGCCCGTGGCCTTGGGGCTCCGGGCTGGGCAGTCTCTGATCGCTTCTGGGGAAGCCCCCACCCTCTGTGTCTCAGCCGGCCACGTGGGCCTTCAGCAGCCCAAGGCCACTGCGGATGGAGAGAGTAAGTAACTGGCTCCAGGAGCCCAGGACACCATGCAGCTCCTGGGGGGAGAGCCGTTAGGTACAAATCAGGACAAAATGGGGCACTTCTGCCAGTTTCCAGTCCCGACCTCCAACCAATCTTTAAGTCACTGGTCTATCTTTCTTTAATGTTTTATTTTATTTCTATTTTTTAAATGTTTATTTATTTTTGAGAGACACAGAAAAAGAGCACATGCAGGGGAGGGGCAGAGAGGGGGGGACAGAAGATCCAAAGCAGGTGCCTCCCTGACATCAGAGCGTGAGATCATGACCCGCGCTAAATCAGAAGATTAACCAACTGAGCCATGTAGGCACCCCACTGGACTATTTTTAAAGCATTCTGGGGCAAAGAAATTCAGGCGTTTCACAGTTTTGATGTAAAAGTCTCCTTCCCTTCCTTCCCTGCCCCTATTTTCTCTTTCTCCTTTTCTTCTTCCTCCTCTTCCTTCTGTGGAATCTTTTCCCTCTCTTCTCTGGCCATGAGCTCATCTATAGAATCTTTGGAATGAGGTTTCATGATATTTGCAGTGCCATGAGGCTGAGTGACATAAATAAAATCAAACCGGGCTTGATTTTCTGCTGTACCTTTTGGGGACTTTTTCCTGCACTTTTGTCTCTGATTGATTTAAGACAAATGGTGCTATTTTTAATTTGCAAGTTCCCTACTTCAGCATTGCTCTCCTGATTGAATATCCCATGACCTAATACTTCTCCAGGGAGGACTTTTCCTTAAGGTCATTAACGCAATGATACTAAAAGTCGTTTTCGAAATCAAATTTATTTCCATTGCTATAAATCTTCATTTTGATCCCCACAAGAGCTTCCTGGAAATCTTTCATGGTCTGTTTCAAATTCAATTCGGTAAGATTTAACATAGTTTTCAAAGGCCCTCAGAACAACAGGATCAAAACTTCGTTGGATGTTGTTGCCTGTAAAGTACACGTGCACCCCAACAGAATTATTTCTTACATTATGTTCATTTACTTTCTGGATTAATTTTTATGGTGGAAGAAACTGGCTGCTAATTTCTTCTGGGAAATACATAAGGAGTCCAGATTTTAATATATTCTTTCCTTCTGCCAAGAAAACTTCACAAAGTCTCAATTTTGTGAATATATATAACCCAGCTCTCAGAATTCATTTGTGCAGTAGTCTGAATTCAATCCATTAAGCCACATCCTAAAGTCCCTGTGTATGCAGAACTCTCGCTAGGGTTTAAATTAATTGATAAATAGTTGCATCTTTAAGTTTCAGATTATTTTAAAAAGTGCATGGGGTGGCTGTAACGTCTAAGGCAGTTTGTGATGAATGGCTATCTTTAACAAAGAGTCTCCTACCAATCGGGAAACACTTGCTTATTTATCTTCTCTTTATGAGTAAAAATAGATACTAATAAAGCCACCAGTGAGATGACCGAAACCTTGTAGAAGCTAAAGAAATGACAATTGAGCTGTTAGCAGTTGCAGGGAACAATTGAGTTGGTCCCTAGGAGGCCTGCATCTCTGATAAAGAGCTGGGAGAGAGCAGGGCGGCCACTTGGGGGCTCAGTTGGGAACGTCCCCAGCAGGCTGTCTTGTGGGACTCTGCCCAGCTACTTTGGGGAGACCCCTTCTTCTGAACAGACTGATTCTGTCAGACCTTAACCATTGCAAGGTACGAGGTACATGCCTAATGCTCTTGATTTTGGCACAAAGGAGTCCCTGCATTCTTTCCTTTTCAGATGTAGTATCCGGTTTCTTACTCACTAAATAATATTAATGCAGAATCACAACTGGGAACACTGGGGGTCATGTGCAGCTAAGGGTGGCCATGTGACAGCTTGCACTGATGGGCAGCGGTCAGAAGGGAGGCCTGCCCCTCTGGGTTTGGTTCTTCCTGAACTCAGAAGCCAGACCCTCTCCTGTCCCTTCCCACTCACTTGGATGTAGGTGATGCAGCCACAGGGCAGAACAGGTCTGGATTCCTGCTCATGGAGCAGAGTGGTTCTCTCCACCCAGGGCTGGGCATGAGATGATGGGGTGAGTTCATGAGGAACTTCCTTTTCAACGTACTGCATTTTGGGGTTTCTCAGGTTAGAACTTAATTAACATGTACTCTAATGAACACACAGAATAAGTTCCTAAGGCCTCTGTAATGAAGCACCACGGACTGGGTGGCTTAACCAACAGAAATTTATTATCTCGTAGCGCTGGAGGCAAAGGGCAAACTCAAGGGGTCAACATGGCCATCATCTTCTGAGACCTGCTGGGGAGCCTTCCTTGCCTCTCAGCGAGGGTCTGCTGGAAGCCTTTGGCGCTCCTTGGCTTGTAGACGGGTCACCTCCAAGTTCACCTGGTGCTTTTCCTGTGTCTCTATATTGTCCTTCCTCGATGCTGGTCAGCCTCTGTGTCTAAATCTCCCCTTTTGATGAGGACACCGGTTGTATCGGTTTGGAGCCCACTGTGATGACTTCATCTTAACTTGATTATCTCCGGAAAGACCTCATCTCCAAATATGGTCACATTCTGAGACGGTGGTTGTTGGCACTCCTACATATCTTTTTAGGAGACACAGTTCAGCCTGTAAGACACACCAGCAGGGCCTCACGGTGTCCAGGCATCTCTTGGAGCATTTACACAGATTACCTTATTTCATTATCATGGCGCCTTCATGAAGAAAATAGTCTTGCCGCCCCTTTGGAGGCTGATGGAACAGGGACGCAGAAGTAGGAGGTAGGGCTCCAGGTCACACGCACTAGAGGTGAGCACTGCTTGTGCATCCCGAACCCGTACTGTGTGGTCTTTTCCATCTCGCAGCGAGGAGCTCTGGCCACCAGCTAGGAGAGAAACAGGTAGGTGAGGCTGCCCGTGAGGATCCTGTGCCCCACCTAATCCTCCCAGATGACTTGAGACGTGAGACGATTTTGTTCCGAGAGGCTGTAGGGAGATTGCAATACACTCGTGCTAATGGAGGTGAGTGGACCAGGGGCTCGCAGCTTCGGTCTTTTGGGAGCCCCAGCAGGCCACAGCGCTGTTCCCTCATCCTGAGTCTGGCTGCTTCCCTGTGGGTGTGGATTTCCTTTGTAAGTGGTGGGCTTTTGGCTGACATCTGGTGTCTCCTTGTGGCCACCACTGTTTCTGTTTTCTGGGGGCTTCCCTTTCTGCTTCGGCCTGGTGCCCATGGGTTTTGAAAGCGACGGAATTCAGCTTGGGTGCTGGAATCCAGGCTCTTGGACCTAGCCGGAAGTGAGTGCCCCGGGTGGGTGTGTAGTGTGCGCTGTGGCCGAAGGCTTCCACGGGGGCTGGATCGTAGAGAACGGCAGTGCCAGCGGGCAGCTGTGGGCCACTGGGGCCAAGACCCTCACTCCCCTGTTCTTAAGGCTGCTCGGTACCCCGGAGCTCCTGAGTCAGCTTGCCCTCCAGCACACTGTAAAGACGACCTCCCCTGATTCAGGTCCAAGGGGAGGGTTTCCAGCCTTGTTTAGATGATGACCTTCTGCCATATCCTGGCCCCCTGACAGCTCGTCATAAGTTGCCCACTGCCCCCACATACCACCTTCCAGCCTGTAAGCTTTTAAAAGCAGTTTCAATTACAAATGACATCAGATCTAAATCGGGATCTGAGGAAAGCAGCCTGCTTTTAATCAATCACTCCAGTTGACTGCTTTATGCGCCTACTGGCAAAAAATAGATCCAGTCCATTTAATAAGATTGCCCAGCCAAGGAGCGAGCCTGACCTGCGAGTTCCTCACCCAGGAGCGGTAGGCACCGCAGGGTGGCCGGGAGTTCCTGGGGCTTCTTCGCAGGGCCGTTTGTGACCATGGGTTTCTGACTGACACTTCTCGTTTACAAGGTGACCCAAGCACAGAACCTTTTAATTAGCCCACAGATCTGGAGCGCTTTGTGTGGGTGACTGTCAGTTTCTTTGCCTTCTGTGGCCCTCGGTTGCCAAGGCAACGCTCTCCCAACAGTGGATCGGGCTGCGCGGGGCAGCGGAGAGACAGGCAGCCCCGCGCCAGCTCCCAGCCAGATAGTAAATATTCATGATAAGACCGCGAGGTTAAAAACTGCATTGCCGATGAGTTTTATTATTCAGGGTCAGCATTACGCAGTGCTGGGGGGTGGAGAAAGGAAGCTTGTTTGTCTTAAGGCTAAAACACAGAAGCAAAAGTACCAAACTCTCAAAAAATTACGCAGAAAGTGTGAACACTCCTCAGCTGCTGTGTCTCAACTTGATTAATATCAAATATTTCCGTGAAGGTACAGAGGATGAGGGATTATCTTTATTAACATGTAATATCAGTGTAAGTTGTCTTGTCCATCTATTTGTTTAATAGTACGGAGTCACAAGGGAATGTGATTAAAAAGGTGAGATCCGGGCGACATGTAATTCATAGCCTTCTGAGTGGTAGGGGCACATTCGAGCTTTCTTGTACCCATGATCATGTTTATCCCTTCCTGTGAGGCATTTTGGAATAAACGTATCTGAGGGTAGATGCTATGTCTATTACAAAACAAATACAACACCTGCCTCTCTGAGGCACTGCCAGTATTCCTCCTTCAGATAGTTCCAGAAGAGAAGTAATGGGAAGCAGTCACAGCCCAGCTCAAGTAAGATCTTTCTCCTCCTTCTGATCACCTGGGCCTTTGATTCCCGGAGGGCTCTCAGGTTCTGGTTGGTCCCACTGCTGGTTGGCGGGACCAGGCCAGGGCCAACGCCTGCTACAGCCTGGGCCACAGGGCGCAAAAGTTGGCCTCTTTTCACCTAAAGATTTAGTCCTGTGAAGGAATCATAAATTGCCAGTTGGATCCTTAGATCCTCATAGGAAAGTCATTCCATAGTAACAGGCTGCTTTAAGATAGAGGAAAGATTTGCCAGATCAATACTTGTAGGCGTGTTTCATTAAGTGTTAAATAACTACTGTAATTACATCACCTGCAGCTTACTTGATTATTTAATTCAGCCTGTTGAGGAATTAATTACTTTTTAATCAGTGCTGTCATTTAGAGGACAGATGTACTCACTGAGGTTCTGTGCTTGAAATGACACAGGACCATTCTTCCTCTCGATCTGCCGTGGTCTAACAGCTGGAGGCCACATTCCCATCTGTACCCTGGATCTTCCAGATCCAGACGAGCGTGGGCTGGGTGTTGGCTGGGCACCTACAGGGAGCAACTCAAAGTGTATCTGCAGGTCACAGGGGGACACCACCTGCCCTGGTGCCATTTCTAGGCACTTGATGGAAGGGGCAGGAGCATCTTCAATAGTGAATGTCACAGCGGATGCCCGCAGTTGGTCAAGGCTGCAGGATAGAAAAGCGAAGCCATATTTTAAAATTTCCAGTGGGCCAGTATTGCTTGAAAGGAAAAGCTGATAAATTTTAAAACATCCGTTCTGCGAAAGAAACTGTCAAGAGAAAGGGAAGGCAAGCCACACATTAGAAGAAAATATTTGCAAAAGATACATATGATATATCCAAAATACACAAGAACTCATAATATTGAACAATAAGAAAATGAACAGCCTGTTAAAAAATGGGCAAAACACCTGAACAGACACCTCACCAAAGAAGGCATACAGATGGCTAATGAGCATGTGAAAAGATACCCCACATCATATGTCATCAGGGAAATGTACACTGAAAGAACAATGAGATGCCACCGCACACCTATTTGAATGGCCCGAATCCAGAACACTGACGACACCAAATGCTGGCAAGGGAGTGGAACCACAGGAACGCTCACTCATTGCTGCTGGGAAGGGAGCTTAGTGCAGCCACTTTGGAAGACAGTTTGGCCGTTCCGTACAAAACTGAACATCTCTTGCCATATGTTACAGAATTCATGGTCCTTGGTATCTGCCCAAAGAAGCTGAAAATTTATGTCCACAGGAAAACCTGCACACACATGTTTATAGCAGCTTTATTCATAATTGCCAAAACTTGGAGACAACCGAGATGCCTTCAGTAGGTGAATGGATAAGTAAAGTGCGATACATCCAGACAGTGGAATATTATTCACTGCTAAAAATAGATGGGCTCTTAAGCCATGAAAGGATGTGGGAGAGCCTTAAGGCTCTTCTAAGTGAAAGAAGCTAATCTGGAAAGGTCACATGCTGTGTGATTCCAACCGTATGACATTCTGGAAAAAGCTATGAGACAGTCAAATTGTTGCCGGGGGTTGGGGGTGGGGGAACAGGAAGAGTACAGAAAAGGTCTAAGATAGTGAAACTACCCCGTATGGTACTATAATGGTGGATACACACCAGTATATGCTTCTGAAACCCACAGACGCACAGCAGCAAGAGTGAACCATATATGAACTGGGAGCCCTGGGCGATAGTGGTTGGTCACTGTGGGTTCACTGTTCCAACAAATGTGGCCACTCTGGGGCAGGTTGTTGATAGTGGGGGGCTTATACACATGTAGGGGTAAGAGGTGTGTGGGAACTCCATACTTCCCACACAACTCTTCTGTGAACCAAAACTACTCACAAAAATAAGGCTTATTAATTAAAATAATAATATGCAAGAGAAAAGCATGTCATTGAACGAAATTACAGGGGAGACTTCAAGATGACTGAAGAATTGTCCCCTTCATTGTGTATAGTTACGGATTTGTGGCTCCTTGCACAGAGCCAACCAAGGCTTTGACTCATCAGGTAAGACGGATGTATACACAGGTGAGGACTGACTGGTGCCGCTGGCTTCTTTTCACTTCTTGTGAAGCTGCTAGAAAAATTACAGTGTTGGCTGGGGACTCTGGCCAGATCATGATGGAGTTTCCAAGTGTTCATGGGTTCTGTTGGCCAGAAAGATCTTGAAGAAATATCACCGTGGAAGTTTCAAACTCTGAGAAGGGAGACCATCTTTCCACAGCATCTGCAAGCATGTGTCCTGTGGGTGGTGAATGGTTTCTCCTGTGAGTGGTATGGGAGGCCAGCGTTAAATCAAGTGACATCCAGAAAGTGTGAAGAAAGTTTTTCTGTGGAAAAGTTTTCAATTATATTCAATATACAGCATCCTCAATTCACCCAGTTATAATGGCTATAATTTATTGAGTGCTTCAGAATCCTTGTGCCAGGGATTTTTTTTTTTTAAATAAGAACTATGTCAGAAAGTATCACCCTCCCTCTTGTAAATGAGGGAGGGGGGCACAGAGAGGCTACGTGACTTTCCCAAGGCCCTATATAGAGTGAGGAAAAAGTGGGGATTCCAACTCTCTGGCTAACTCCAAGTCCTCGGTGATTTTCAGGGCAGCTCTTGTAGTTTCCATCCCACTCTGACTCAGCACCGGGAAATTCCAGCCCAGCTACTCAGGGTTCTTCAAGCCAGCTGGCAGATGTCATTGACCATCTTCCAGAAGGGCTTGCGTTAGCTATTCTAAGTCTATGTGGTGATGACACAAATTGGGATAGAGCCAAATGGCGAAGTCAAGGCTCTCTTTCCTTCACCGAAGAGATGCCGTATGTTGCCAGTGGATGCTCTAGCTCCATTTCCTGCCCCACTCCTCCGAATGTGGTAAACAAATGTCTGATTCAGGACATCCTGGGACTCCTAACCACCCCTTGTCAGCGTGCAGAGGATCTCCACCTAGGATTCTCGAATCTTGGACTGCACATCATGCCGAAGATGGGAATACTGTCTGTCTCCCAGAGCAAGAGAGACCAGTCGCTCAACAGCCCATTTTATCTGCAGCAATTCCAAGTGTCAGGTAACTCTTCCTTTATGGGCAGTGGAGATGCCCATCCTGGTACGTCCTCTCAAAAATGGATGTTCTGCTTTTTTAATCATACAGAATAATGCCACCCTCCATTACCTAGCAGTCGGACAGCCATTTGGCCAGAGGGTTCAAGACGTTCCTCAGGCTTCCTCAGCTATTCTCATGTGCTGAGGTGAACAGATAGATCACCATCCCAACTGAGCCTTGAATTAAGAACTCCATTTCGGTGACCATGGACAAGACTAGGTACCCTTTGCACAAGTTTGCTTTGAGTCCTATAATTTCAACTCACTGTATGGACAAGACAAGCATGGGGAGGGCGGCTATATGAACAAATCAGACAAATTCAAGGTCATCCTTCAACCAAGAAGTGAGAGATATTATTCCAGCCACCCCCAGCTGGCCCATCCCCTTGGCCTAGACTCTCCCTAAATTTCATGCCTGTTTTGCTTCTTACTTTCTATCATTGCCCATTGCATCCCACCGGGGACGATTACACAATCTCAACTTTGATGGGCCCATAGTGGACAGGCTGACTTAACTGATGCAGACATTAGCAAGAATGTACAAAATGCTTAATTCTCAGTTTCACATTTTTAAGGGAATTCAATAAGCCAACGGGTATTTCCACCTTAATATCAAGGTACAGAAATGCTATGTGTATTTTGTCTCAGGAGTTAATAAATGCAACTGTCCCCAACTTCTCTCACTGTACCCCTTTTATCTCTAAACTGAAGAAATATGAAATAATCATTTTCCTTTACAGAGAATTTATTAATTTTTGTAAAATATATTTTTCTTTTTTTCCCCAAGTATACTCTGGAAGAAAGGGAAGAAAATTCCATCTGTGTTAAATCCCTCATTAATACAGAGTATGACTTGATCTGGGAATTTGTTTGTAAGTACAGTGATACATTTAAAGGAGTAATTCACATTTTTCCCACCGATGACTATCTGGTATTTGAATAGCACTTCTTATGTGGATGGAGGATAAAAGCTTTTTTTTTCAACAGGCAAGATACACAGCTGACTCATTCCTCACCTCTAATTGTAATTCATTGAAATACTGTATTTGTAGCACCTGATATCTTTTTGTTACTGCTTTAACTGTAAGATGAATGAGGCTGCTGCCTTTGTACCATTGAAGCCTCATGTTTTAGGAGGTCTGAATTCCAGAAGAGATGACAGATTGGCGAAGATGCTCATAAATGCACGTCATAAGTACACTGGAAAAAATCGTAACAGGTGCGTGTTTTGTGATGTTGCTTAAATGCAATGTGATTTCAAGATTCACATACTGGTATCTTCTAAAAAGTTGAAAGGAAGAAGAGAGGCTTGCTGCACGTGGAACTGCAGAGTGCATAAATTATCAGGGGGACCACACAGGCAAGATCCTTCTGAATGTAGGATAATCTGTATTTCAGCCATTATGGTCTCCTGGTATAAATGCGGAGTAATTTCAGTTCTCCCATCCCTGAGGGAGAGCCAGACATGTTTTGGCATCTTCATCTGAAATGTGCAGGCTGTGTTCAATGGGACTTTTTACCCTAGATTTGTTAACCTATCATAATGAGAATCTATAATGCAGACGGAGCTTCACGTTTTGTGGCTGGGCACAGGGTGCAATGAGATCGAGCGTACATTTTCTTGGCACGGAGCATGAATCATGGTTTCTCTAATGGGCTGCAGTTCCCTGTAAAATACTTCCTATTTATTGAAAGTACATGTTAAATTGTTAACAGTGTATTTCTCTGCATTTCTCAAATTATTATTTTATGGCAAGAAATGAAATACGGATTGCAGTTATAAAAGCCTTTATACTAAGCATCAATTCAAAACAATTTGCTGGAGAAAGGCACGAGTCAATGGATGGATCAGGTGCACCCAGCAATCCCAAAGCCCCAAACTGCAGACAACCTGTCGGCTGTAGCCTTTTGGACCCAGGCCGCTAGCCCGAGACCTATTTGTTGAGCTTGGCTCAGGGCGGGCTGTGAACCCAAATAATGGCCATGTCCTATGTGAATGCAGTTGAACTCTGTATGGCAGCTGGTAGCGGTGGGAGAGTATATGTGTGCATGCATGTGCTGTGTGTGACAAGCCTGTGATTCTGCTTAATTTGACTCTGCAGTTTCCATGGCACCTTGTGATGCTTGTGTTTCTCTCTGTGGAGATGAGCTACATTTGCTGCTGTCACTACTTTGAACCCTAACATCCGAGCTGCACAGACACGCACCCGTGGATGGGAAGGGGGGTGGTTTGCTGAGCCGCAGGGAATCTAGGAAGAGGGAGAGTGACAGGATTGCATGGGGAGCCTCAGGGGCACAACACAAGTCTAATACTGGGAATAACTGCCTAGGCAACTCCATGCACTCTTCGCATTTAAGTGCCTTGAAGCTGAGTAAGACCACGGATTAGTTTGCTTGGCCGCCATACAGAGTAACGCAACTGGTGGCTGCTGGCTATGCTTGGTGACGCTTGGCGTCCTTACTTGTGATTGTGTCACTCCAGTTTCTCCCTGAGTCTTCACGTGGTGTCCTCTCTCTCTCTCTCTCTCTGTATGTGTGAGTGTATGTCCCAATTTCCTCCTCCTTTTAGGAACAATCATTGAATTAGGGCCTCCTCTAATCCACTATGATCTCATCTTAACTTGATTACAGTGACCTTCCCCTCCCACTGATACATCCACCATCACCTTCTGCTTCCACTCACGTTATAGGTTGACATTTTAAGAGTCTCCCCATCCCCCAAAATTTTACCAGCATTTCAGAGGCAAAGTTGACATAAAAAAGTGTATATATTTAATGTACACAATTTGATGAGCTTCGAAATACATAAACACCCATGCTATCAGTACACAAATCAAAGTAATATACATTATCTATCACCTCCAACATTTTTCTAGTGCCCCCCCCTTTGTGGTAAGAATTCTTTTAACATGGGATCTACTCTCTTAACTAATGTTTAAGTGTATAATACAGGACTGTCAACTGTAGATGCTCTGTTGTACAGGAGAACTCTAGAATTTACTCATCTTGTATGACTAAAACTTTATGCCGATTGAACAACACCTCATTTTCCTCTTCCTGCTATCTATAGTCACCATCATTCTATTCTCGGCTTCTATAAGTTTGACTATTTTAGAGATCTTATATAAGTGGAATCATGCAGTATTTGTCCTTCTGTGACTGGCTTATTTCACCCAGTACGATGTCTTTCAGGCTTATCCACATTGCAAATGATAGAATTTCCTTTTTTAAGGCTGAGTAATATCCCATTGTGTATATATTACATTCTCCTTATTGATTCATCCATCAATGGACATTTGGGTTTTTTCCATATCTTGCTTATTGTGAGTAATTCTGCAATGAACATGGACGTGCAGATAACTCTTTGAGATTCTGATTTCAGTTCTATTGGGTATATGCCCAGAAGACCAATGGAACAAATAGAGAGTCCAGAAATAAATGCATGCATATACGGTCAACTGATTTTCAACCAAGGTGTCAAAAATACATAATGGGGGAAGAATAGTCTGTTCAAGAAATAGTGTTGGGAAAACAAGACAGCTAATGTAAAAGAATGAAATCGGATCCCTATCCTACTCCATATTAAAAAAACACACACACCAGAAAACCCCACTCCACCTCAAAATGGATTAAAGATGTAAATGGAAGACCTGAAACTAAAAATGTCTAGGAGAAAACATAGGGGAAAAGCTTATGACACTGGGCTTGGCAATGATTTCTTGAATATGACACCAAAAGCACAAACAATAGAAGAACAATTAGACAAATGGAACTATGTTCACCAAAAAGCCTCTGTGTAGCAAAGGAAACAACAGAATAAAAAGGCAACATAGAGAATGGGAACAAATATTTACAAACTGTGTATCTCACAAAAGATCAATTTCGAAAATATACAAGGAACTCTCACAACTCTCAACCAAACCCCCCAAAATCTGGTTTTGAAAATTGGCAAGGGACTTGACTAGATAGTTCTCCAAGGAAGACACACAGAAGACCAACTAGTGAATGAAAAGATGCTCAGCATCACTCATCATCAGGGAAATGCAAATCAAAACTACAACAGAATGTCACCTCATACCTGTTAGGATAGCTATTATCAAAAAAATACAACAACAAAAATTGTCAAGGATGAACAGCAATTGCACACTGATGGTGGGAATGTCAAATTGTGCAGCTGCTATGGAAAACAGTAGGGAGAGTCCTCAAAAACTTAGAAATGTAACCACCATATGAGCCAAGCAAAGTCAAGCTAAGGATTTGCTAGCCTTGTCCACTTTCATTAAAATTATAAATAGGACAAGACTCTTTTTCCAAATAAGGCCAAATTCACAGGTTCCTGGAGACACTGATTTTGAAGGGATACTATTCAACCCACTACAGGCTACATATCTCATTCTTGCCAATGGACTGAGGTGGAATTAATGTGTGTCACTTTTTTATTATTGAAAAAATATTTTTATGTTTATTTGTTTTTAGAGAGAGAGAGAGAGCAAGTAGAGGAGGGACAGAGAGAGGAAGACACAGAATCCAAAGCAGGCTCGGATCTGTGCTGACAGCTCAGAGACTGACGCAGGGCTCGAACCCATGAACCGTGAGATCATGACCTGAGCTGGAGTCTGGTGCTTAACCGGCTGAGCCACCCAGGCGCCCCAGTGTGTGTCACTTCTCAGCTGAAGCACTTGATAGTTGGTGCGAGATGCTCCAGTGCCCTCTTCTGCTAAGTTCATTGTGGAGGCCGCATGGTCCAGTTGGGGCAATTATAGGATGGCAGGGCCTCTGCAGAAGAGAGTCTCATAGGATGGTTGCCCGGTCTCACACTGGACCCTTAAGAATGAGTGAGAAGCAAATCTGAGCTGTCTTAAGCCACCCAGGGGCATCGGGGCAACTCTTTAGGTTGATGAAGTTGAGGACCAATTGGAGCAGGCATGGCCCACCCTCGTCTTTGAGATCTGCATGCTTGGAGATATGTATCCTCTCCTCTCTCAGTCCTGGGCCAGGCTCAGGGCACAGGCTCTGTCTTTGCTATAAGCACTTTGTGTGGCCCAGCCCTGCTAGTGGTGGTAGCTAGGTGAATCTGGGTAATTTTGAGACTAGAGATTAAGGCCACTTGGTGCGATGACTGAAGCCATGGTCTTCAGTGCCCACTTAATGATAAAAAAAAAAAAAACACTATCTTCATTTCAATCATTTCTCCTGGCATTTTCTGCGAGATGGTTTAGAATGTGGGTGAGGAAAAAATGTTGACCTCATTAGTCCTTCAAATCCTCGTAGAAACATTATATCCGTAAAACCAATCCAAAGTCTTGCAGTATTAATACTTAGAGTAATAAGTCACTTTTTTTTATTTTTTTAAAGTTTTATTTATTTATTTTGAGAAAAAGAGCAAGTGAGCAGGGGAGGGGCAGAGAGAGGGAGAGAAAGAGAATCCCAAGCAGACTTTCCTCATCAGCAGTATAGAGCCCAGTGTAGGGTTTGAACTCACAAACCATGAGATCATGACCTGAGCCAAAACCAAGATTCAGACACTCAACCAACTGAGCCACCCAGGCACCCTAGTAAATCACTTTTAGCATGTAAAATAATATTAACTTTTTATTAAAGTTCAAGTTAGTTAGCATACAACGTAGTCTTAGGTTCAAGTGTAGAGGCCACTAATTCATCTCTAACATGTGAACCCCAGCACTCATCCCCAAAAGTGCCCTCCTCAATGCCCATCACCCGTTTAACCCACCCCTCACTCCCACTCATCCCCAACCCTCAGTTTGTTCTCTGTATGTAAGAGTCTCTTATGGTTTGCCTCCCTCTCTGTTTTTATCTTATTTTTCCTTCCCTTCCTAAATAATGGTATTTTAATAGTGTTTATTGTGTTCTGGGCATTGTTCCAAGCACATTATGTCTGTCTGCCTGTCTTTCTCCATCCCTTCCTCCTCATTTAATCCCCGTAATGATCTTCAGAAGAAGATACGGTTTCTCTCTTCATTTATTAAAGATGAGGAGACTGAAGCACAGAGTTGTAATCTTTCCATAGTAACTAGCTTCACCGTCTATATTTAACTCTATTTTCTTCTAAAATATGAATTGTTAAAAAAAAAATTCCAGTTGAATGACTAGACGAAATCAAGGAAATTGTCCACAACCTAGAGGGAAGGACAGCAGGTGATGTTGCAAGGTTGTTAAAGTAGCCTTTTCCGTCTCTAGATCCCAAAGTACTTCTCACTATTGTTCTTGTAACTCGCTGGTGTCACCTGTCACATTTGAGTCTCTAGTCCATGTATGATGTGAAGTACGGATCGAGTTTTAATTTTCACCATGTATTGAGCCAGGTTTACCAACAATCCTATTGAATAATCTTCCTCCAGGATTCATGGGCCATTACTATCATATAAGATCTCGCACATGACCTCTCTGTTTTCTTTCCTTGGCCTTTTTTGCCTTTGATTGCACCATGAATTCATGGTTATTATTACTAGGTCTTCTTAATGCCTTAATGGTTGATCATGGCAATTCTTAGACACTTCAGAAAACTATTGTTTATGAATGCTGTTTTGTTTTAATATATTTTGTTGGAGATGAATTTCATAATTTTTTAGATTTGCCCTGTATCCTGCCCCCTTCCTGAACACTTTTATTTGTTCTAATAGATTGTTAGTTATGTTGGCTTCTCTAGGTAGATGTTCATGGCTTCTTGAACTGATGGCAGTTATATCTCTTCCTTCCTCATTCTCACATTTATTTATTTTCCTTCCTTATCGGGAACTATGTTCAACTGTAGGGATGACAGCGAGCTTTTTTCCTGATCTTAAATAGAATGCGTGTAGGCTTTTCCTTTCTATTCTTGTTTTATTTTGTTGTTTTTATTTTTGTTTGATAAGTGTTAATACGTAGTTATAATTATTTTTTGCTTGAATTGGGATACTCGTATGTTTTTTTTTTCTTTTTTAGTCTGTTGGTGTTAGGCTAGTAACTTTTAAAATAGTGAACCATTTTTGCATTCCTAGGATCATTCTTCCTGCTTATGTTTTATTTTCATTACTAGACTGTTTATTTTCATTACTATACTATACCGATGTTTTATTTTCATTACTATACTGTTAGCCACTATTTTATTTAGGTACCTTAAATCTAAATTTATAAGTGAACGAGGCTATACATTTTATTACTTATATTGGTCACCTTAATTTTGGAGTGAATATATAATAGTCTCATAAAATGAGCTACATGCTTAAAACCTTGTGTTTGTTCTCAAACAACTGTTCCTTGAAAGTTTGATGGAGCACACTTAGAAATAAAGCTAAGCCTATTTTGGTTTGTTGTATGTATGTTTTGTTAAGAGGGGTCAATTTGCCTAATATTTATGGATTTATACAAGTTATCTCTTTTTCTTGGGCCAATCGACATTTTATGTATTTCTAGGAATGTATCTATTTGCATTAAGTTTTCAACTTTTTACTGCATAACTTTTTTTACTTGAAAACTAGGTTTTCAAGTTTACTACTGCAAGAGTACTGACACTATTCTTATGTTATTGTTATTACTTTAAATCTCTGTTGTAATGTGATCATGTGTCGGTTTTTTGTTCTATGCTTTGCTTTTGCATGTTTTACTTTTTGCACCGTATCAGTTTTGCTGGTGGTTTGTCTTAATAATTTTATAATATATAATAATTATTATAGTATAATTAATATAATATATCAATTTTTGATTGCATGTACTTTTACAAATATTTCTGCCTCTATGTTTCTTTTTACCTTCTTGTTTATTTGTATTTCCCTGTTTTGTTTTTTTCCCTCATCTCCTAAGTTAACACAAGTGTTGTGTTCTGGTGACCATCAATGAGCAGGAAATTGATTAAATGTATATTATTGAGAATTTCAGAGGCAACCGAGGGAAGAACCAGAGATGACTCTGCGGGATGCCTTTGGGAGCGCTGTCACTACACCCTCCAGCTCTACCACCTCTGGCCGTGTGATTATGCCTACAAATGTCTCAGTGTCTCTCAGTCTATATTTCCTCCTTTGGAAATTGAAACTAGAAAGGTATCTACCTCACAGGGCTACTGAGCAGCTTAGATTAATTATCAGGCCTTTTGGCTAGAACACTGCCTCCACGTAACGATGCTCAGTAAGTGTCAGCACATGATGATGACAGTGGCGATGACGGTGATGATTAGTACCATTAATCAGGCCTGAAACACTGGGAAGAGGTACTTCATTCAGCCCTCCCTGTGCGCTCGCCAGCATCCATGTTCTTCAATTTCTAATTCCACAACTAGATGGTATTTGTTCCAGATCTTGCATCTAAGTGGAGACACATGACTAATTCTTATCGGTGGGGTGTGAGTCAAAGTGAGATGTGAAATATCCACGTCATGGCCATTAAACATCAGTGTGCCTTCTCTACGCACCCCCTTCCCCACTCACCAGGTGAATGCAGGGGAGGACAAGGTCTCAGAAGTTGGTGGAAGGTTTCATAGGAGTGCAGGTCCCTGACTGCATGGAATCCCTCTGCTCACTCTTCATGGGTGTGATAACAGCAAGAGGTCAACTGTCCTTGGGTGAAGCCACTGAGCTTTGAGGAAGGAGATCCTGGCAATATGAAGGAGCTTTCGCAAGTCATCAGCTCCAGTCACCTCCCTAACTTATTCTATATCAGTAAACTGTGGTGCTCAAAATCAAAACGAAATGAAACGAAATGAGATAAAGCAAAATAAGATTCCAGGCCAGGCCTGATATCCAGACTTTTGAATTTCACAGTGTAGGTACCAAAAGCCTTTTTTTAACGTTCCCTCAGGTAAATCAAAGAAATCAATTCGCTGCATGATATTTGGGAATCACTGACTATACATCAACTTGAGGTGGAGGAGACCATCACTTATTCTGGGTTGTTAATGGAGTGCGCTCTAGAATTCTCCAGAAGAGAAGATTTCACATTAATTTTTTTTTTAATTTTTAAAATTTATTTCTGAGAGAGGGAGAGAGAGTGTGTGTGAGCAGGGGAGGGTCAGAGAGAGAGGGAGATACAGAATCTGAAACAGGCTCCAGGCTCTGAGCTGTCAGCACAGAGCCTGATGCAGGGATCGAACCCACAAACCATGAGATCATGACCTGAGCCCAAGTCGGACGCTTAACCGACTGAGCCACCCAGACGCCCCAGATTTCACATTTTGAAGCAGTTCTCTTCATGTGTTTCCTTTCATGAGTCAGACTAGCCACGTGTCAAATTCCCTTCCCTCCATCAATGGTTTGCTTAAACATTACCTTCTCCATGAAGCCTACTGTAACCACATTCCTTAAAATTGTACCCAGGTCTCTGTTAAAATTTTGCACTTTTCATTATTCCATTGCATTTTTCCCCCTTCTTAGTATTTCATGTAAATTCCTCATTTATTGTATGTCATCCTGGAAGGATAGGAGCTCCACAAGCAAGAATTTCCAAGTGTTCACTGATGTATTCGAGTGCCTAGGGCCCTGCTGTGCACACGGCAATTGCTTAGTACTATCATCTGTTGAATGGATAAGCATACAGCTCATGGTTCACATATGGCTTCTTCAAATCAAATTGGATACCTGGTTAGCATTTAGAGTGAAAATAGATTGAGCTGTTTTTGAGTTTGGCTTTTTCCTTTCTCTGTTTCCAGAGAGATATTTGAAGACTCAGGAGTAAATTTGTCTGGTCTGGACTGAACACAATATTTCATTTTGGTTTTAACCTTCTTATTGGGAGAATAAGCTGGGTACATACTTTGATAAATTGGTGAAAGAAGTGCAATTCTATGTATTCTAGTGAACTTTTTATGTCTGTATTCCCTGGTGGATTCTGCAATATTTACGTTTTGGGTAAAAAATTTAGTATTTGGGGCACCTGGCTGGCTCCATTGGTTGAGCTTCGGTGCTGAGTGTGGAGGCCGCTTCAGATTCTCCCTCCCTCTCTCTCTCTCTCTCTCTCTCTCTCTCTCCCTCTGACCCTCCCCTGCTCACATGCACATGTTGTCTTTCTTTCTCTACAGTAAAGTAGAAAAATATTTAAGCAGCTAAAACTTAGAGCTTCTAAAACTGAACTGCTACTCATCTATATGTTCAGGCAATTATTTATTTATTTATTTTTTAAAATGTTTTTATTTATTTTTGAGAGAGAGACAGAGAGAGTACAAGCAGGGGAGGAGCAGAGAGAGAGGGAGACACGGAATCTGAAGCAGGCTCCAGGCTCCGAGTTGTCAGCACAGAATCCCACGTGGGGCTGGAACTCATGAACCATGAGATCGTGACCTGAGCTGCAGTTGGATGCTCAACCAGGCAGTTAGGCAACCTATGCAGGCATTTATTTATTTGAATAGCCAGCTATTCAGAGTGTTGTGCTGGGAGCTGAGGCAGCGTCCCCACAGCTTATGCACAAATCCACGTGTGTATGTACATGAGGATTCTTTAAACAATGCATTTTTAAAATTTCTATCAGATGAGATTGGGCTCATTCAGGGTGGAGGAGGGCACTTGTGGGGATGAGGAGTGGCTGTCATATGGAAACCAACTTGACAATAAACTGTTTTTAAAAAATAAAAGAATAAAATTTCTATAAATGGGCTGGTTATGTATGATTTTGAAGGTGCTCACGGCACCTGGGTGGCTCAGTCGGTTGAGCATCCGACTTCAGCTCAGGACACAATCTTGTGGTTTGTAAGTTTGAGCCTTGCTACTGTCAGCCTGTCAGCACAGAGCCCGCTTTGGATCCTCTGTCTTCCTCTCTGCTCCTCTCCCACTTGTGCTCGCTCTTTCAAAAAGTAAACAAAAAAATAGCTTAAAAAAACAGAAGAAAGTGCTCAAGAATGCTAAAGGGTAAATGGTTGCACAGAATTTGGGAAGACATTAAAGATGTGTTTTACTGACCTGAAGTCAGAACTCAAAAGTTCAGTGAATGGTTTTACTGTGACATTTGTTGTGGCCAGAGTAGGTGCTGGGACCCCTCAGAGACGCCTTCCTTGGGATGTCTTTTACTGCTTCACAGAGAAAGACAGGAGATGTGGGATCAGCCTTGTGTCTCTAAGAGATGCCTCTCAAGTATTTTATTACACAGTACACTAATCCTACAACCAAATCAGAATGACAGTGCATGCAAACTTGCAAATAAGAAAATATTGTGTTGGATAGTTATTAATAGAAAAAAAGAAACTAGGAATAAAAATGTGTTTAATAAAGCTATCCTTCATAACTGCAAAATCTCCATGCACTAGGAACTCTCCTGCTGACTCTGGTCACTTAGCTATTGTTCAGATTGCCCTCAGATATCTCACCTATGCTAGGAAATGACACTTCAGACCATTTTAATATGGAAACATAACTGCTTTGGCATTCTTTTTCTCATGCATTAGGATGATGGGATATGAATATTTTCCCTCGTCTCTGAGAAGTTTTAAAACTAAAGTTATTCTTGGGGTTCCTGGGTGGCTCGGTCGGTTGAGTGTCCAACTCTTGATTTCAGCTCAGGTTATGACCTCACAATCGTGGGATTGAGCCTCACATAAGGCTCCATGCTGAGGGTGGACCTCCTTGAGATTCTTTCTCTCTCTCTCTGCCCCCTCCCCGGCTTGTGCTCTCTCTTAAAAAAAAGAAAGAAAAAAAAAGGAAGGCTATTCTTGGTAGTTCTTCGGTTGTGAAAATGTTGCTAACCCCAGATGGAGGGGTGGAGGACTGTGGGCATAGCAGGAGCCAGGAGAAGGGGTGGGGGGTGGTGAGAGGGACAGTTTCTCTTGGGCTGATCAGCCTGAGAAGAGAGAAGGCTGGTATATTTTTGAGCCATCTTGGAGCATCATGGGTCTCTTGACCTGGTCCCCAGGGTAGCCGCCCACAACCATACGCACTGGGATTTCTAGACTTTCTGATGGATGACCTCATGTCCCCAGTATGTCATGGAAAGCAGCCAAGCAACAAGGTCTCCAGATCTCAGGTTGGGACAAAAAATGTCCTCATGCTAACCAATGTGGACTTGTGGCCAATAGCCAGAGGTCACCCAAAGCCAAAGCCATGGCCAACCTGGAGTCAGAGTGACCAGGAGAGGAAACAGCCTTGATGGTGACTGGGGAGGGATGTCCTCTGTCTCCATCGATATGGTGGCCTGGAGTTAGAAGTAGAAAGATTTAGAGACATTTAAACAATGTTCTTTCTTAACCTCTTGAGTTTGTGGACTGAGATTAATATCTGCTGTCATTGGACCATGACATCCGTTAGCATATCTAACAATGAGCACACCAGGAGCTGAGGCTTCCAAAAGACAATTGAGAGAATTACTTGTTTTTCCATGAAGATCTGTATACCTCATTGCCACCTGGATGTATGGACGCACCTAGGCTCTGGACATCAGGTCACGTGAGAAGCACATCAAAAATTCTCATACTGCTCTGAGCAGACAAAAGGAAGTTATTGTCATGAGCTGGGGGTATGTTTCCTATGTGCACACTTTGCTTGTGGGTCTGGGCACCTTGCAGGCTGGTGAGAAGCACCAGTTGCCTGATGTGATTTGGCACTTTTTAAAAAAAAAGTAATTTCTTTAAATTCTAGTTAACATACTATATAGTATTGGTTTTGGGAATAGAACCCAGTGATTCATCACTTATACATAACATTCAGTGCTCAGCCCAACAAGTGCCCTTCTTAATGCCCATCCTGTACCCAACTCCCCTCCAGCAACTCTCAGTTTGTTCTCTGTACTTAAGAGTCTCTTATGGTTTGCCTCCCTCTCTGTTTTTATCTTATTTTTCCTTTCTTTCCCATATGTTCATCTGTTTTGTTTCTTGAATTCCACATATGAGCAAAATCATGTGATATTTGTCTTTCTCTGACTTATTTCACTTAACATAATACACTCTAATTCATCCACACTGTTGCAAATGACAAGATTTCATTCTATTTCATTGCAAAGTAGTATTCCATTGTGTATATATTCCACATCTTTACCCTTTCATCAGCCGATGGATATTTGGGCTCTCTCCATAGCTTGGCTATTGTTGAAAGTGCTGCTATAAACACTGGGGTGCACATGCCCTTTCAAATCAACACTCCTGTATCCTTGAGATAAATACCTAGTAGTGCAATTGCTGGGTTGTAAGGTAGGTCTATTTTTAATTTTTTGAAGAACCTCCATACTGTTCTCCAGAGCAGTTGCACCAGTTTGCATTCCCACCAACAGTGCAAGAGGCTTCCCCTTTCTCCACATCCTTGCCAACATCTGTTGTTTCCATTTGGTACTTACTCTTACAAGGTGTTAAGGTACAGGCACATTGGACATTATTAAAAATCATCGTGGAATATCTTCATTGGAAGGCACTTTTTAGTTTTTGTTTAACCCTACACGAATGGAGTCCTCAGGGAGGAAAGTAAGGCTCTTACAGTGTGTGATTTTTTTCATACACAGATGTATCACTGTTTTCCATAGAAATTCTCTTGATCTACAAAGGCACATATACAAATGTAATTTTAAAACAAATGTTCCCCCCACAAAGCACAATTCACGTACCATGCAAATTTTAAAGTTTTCTTTCTTTTTTTTCTATCAGGTTCTTTGTTGCCCCACCTCCTTATTCCTCATGATGGGGTCAGGTGGGGTTGGTGAGGGGGTGAGGCTGCTCCTACAAAAGTTAGCCAGTTAGCAGATAATATTATTTCTTGGATTTGAGGGAATGGACCTCATTCATTGGACTTGAGTCCACGTTGGCAGATAAGGGAGACGAGGTGGAAGGTTCCTGATCAGACCAGCTGTATGAGCTCCATGGTTTTGAGCCATGAGGCTGTCAGCAGACCTCCACTTTGTATGGGTGTCTGTGAATACATAACGTGCCCGCGAGGAGATCAGTGATGGCTAGTGTGCATTAGGTCAGCTCAAAACTCTACATAAGGCAAGCAGTTTCTGAAGTTTTGAACATGAAAAGAAACTACTAGAAGTCCATCTATTTCACCTCTGACCATGTAGTTGATTATTGCCACTAAAGTTGGGAGCTCAGGTAAGAGAGAAATTCAAGATGGAAAAATTATTTACTGAGAATATAACTGTGGAAGAATCTATCAAGCTGATTTATTGGTAGAAAGAAGAACCAGAGGCCATGCCGCCATTTGGGTTTGCGCAGTAGGAGGCTGTGACAGGAGGTACGAGTGAGTTCTTACTGTCTTCTCTGTGAGGTCTCGTACCCTGCCTCTTCCCCTCACGTCTGCAAGCCCTGCTTTCCGGAGCCCTGCCTCATGGTGCTCTTACACCCAACCTTTGTAAATAATCCTCGGGTAAAAAAAATCCTCAAATGCTTCAGTTTCGAATGCATCTTTGATCTTGTGTTGGAACATGACAGAATCGAGCAGATTGGAGAGGTGGGAAGTCAGTTCTCTGACGAGGGTCTCTAGGATCCGAGTTTCTGCCCACTGCCCCACACCACATCTCCAACCTTTCTGGGTTCCAGCCATGGAAACGGACGTCATGCCCTTCCCCTGCCTGTGTCGTTCACTGCACTACTCCACAGGCTGGAAATTTCCCCTGGGGGACAATGTGAATGTCACCAAAACAAAACAAAAATAATACTATCCCCAAATTCATATCCCTTGTTGGTACTTTTTTATTAGTTCTTTAAGGCCGTAAGGCTATCAGATAAGTTGTGTAATGGGAAACTTGCAAGGGAGTCAACTTTCCAGCTAATTCCTGGGGGAACTTCATGCCAGATCTAATGTACCATCCAGATAGAAAATATTCAGACAGGCCATGTGTGAGAGGAAAGGTGAGGTGACAATCAGAGTCCTAGCACTGAGCACAAGCACGTATGGAGGAAAGGACAGTATTCCCAAAATAACCACAGGATGATTTTGGAAATGTTTCTGAAGTGGCTGGTAAGAACAGCCCATGCAGTACCCAGCCTGCTCCAGCATCGGCAGCTTCTTTAAACACATGATTCTTTTTCTCCTTTGGTACCTCCTGTATTTTCTTTTTTCTTTTTTTTCAAAAATTTTCAATGTTTATTTATTTTTGAGAGAGACACACACAGAGTGTGAGTGAGGGAGGGGCAGAGAGTGAGGGAGACACAGAATCCGAAGCAGACTCCAGGCTCTGAGCTGTCAGCACAGAGCCCGACATGGGGCCCAAACCCACGAACTGTGAGATCACCACCTGAGCTAAAGTCGGCCGCTCAATCGACTGAGCCTCCCAAGTGCCTGGTACTTCCTGTATTTTCTGCACTCATCAGGGGTTCCCTGCTCTGTCCCATTAATGTAATGACAACCGTAAGAGGCAGGTGTGACTGTGCTAGTTATGGGGAGACAAACAGAACTCAGAGGGGAAATGACTCCTTCTGAGGCACAGAGCCAGAAGTGGGAGAGCCACTGTCAAATCTGGGTTTTCTGGGAGCATCTTAGTATTTCATTGGTGTATCTTATCTAGCCAGAAACAGGAGAATGTGAGTTCTAGGAGAAATAAAGATTTGAAGAAATCCACAATAAGAGAGGTCATAATTATGTTGTTCTGCCATGAGCCAAATATCTTCCCGATATTTGGGGAAACACAAAAAATGATAAAGAGCCGATAAAAACGTAGTTCATACAAAAGCTGTTAGGAACTGGGCACCCACCACCAGATGCTTTGGCAGCTGTTGTAACAGAGAAGGGACACTAGAGTTCTCCAGCCATGAATGTGCTCATTTTCTGGCCACTTGCTCTTGCGGGAGCCAGACATTCTGAAACCAGAGGATGTGTGTTCATGCTCAATAATGTGTGGTGCTTATCCAAAGAGGCAGGAGGTTTGCTTTGCTCTGTACCTTAAAAACAATTATGTGGGACAAATTGTTTATGAAGGAACACTCCATTGTTCCTGAGAAAAATTGTAGATGCTTACAAGCAGTGCGTTTTCATTGTTTTAGTGGTTTATTGTTCTTCACTGTCACCAGGGCTTTCTTTCTTATCCATTAATCCTTTTCACGCGTCTCTCTGCCTTGGTGGCCCTGACAGCCCGTGGACATAAGTACCTATTTCATCTCCACTATAACTGCTCTTGTATGAGCCTAAGTGCTGAGGTCTGCACTTGTATTATCCTTTCTATCTCCAGCATCAATATCTCCTCCTGCCCTGGCTTGTTCCCATCAGATGAAGACTTTACTGTGCTCTTTCTCACCTTAATGAAAAGCAGAAGATAAAATAAACACCAACTGAGAGTGTGCATAACCTTCTCCTCTGTATGTCTTTGCTTCTTGTTAGAGCAAAAGCTTCACCCACCCGCTGTAGGGTTTGACCGTCCCCTGTCCAGCCCCATGACCCAGTCCTTAGACTCTTCTCTATCTGTCCCCTCTCCTAGGTGGTCTCACCAACACCTCATTTTTAATGCCACAGTATGCATTTACACGTGACTGTAACCTTGCTATCTCTGTCTGCATGCCTGAGAGATGTTTTGATGTGACATGTCTGGAAAGGTTCTCATTACTTCCTGCTCTCAACCAGCTCTTCCCTCCATCTTCTCCGCTCAGAGGAAGTCACCTTTGGTGCTGGCGGGAAGCTCACGCCCAAGACCCTGGATCCTCCTTGGTTCTCCTTCTCTCATACCTACTTCCAACCCATTAGCTTGGTCTTTCAGCCAGAGCTTCAAAGTATACACAAATCTGAGCCTGACTGATTCCTGCCATCCTGTCTACACTGACAGGACACACTGGCATCTCTCACCGGGTTTCCATGATAACTTCGTGTCTTATCTGCCTGTGTCTACACATCCTTTCTTGTGATACCTTTACAATGGCAAAAAGTCCTCTTGAGATGTACACGTCCTACTTACTCCCTTGCTCAAGGTCTTCAATGCCTTTTCAACACTTTCAGGATAAAGCCTATATTCACCGCCATGGTCTGCAAGACTTGAAATAATCTGGACCCTGCCAGGGACCTCACCAGTCTACTCACCCCAGCTGGCTCCCTGCCTCTGTCTGTGCTAACCTGCAGTGGGACAGCCATTCACTGGGCTCCCCTCCTGGGCCAAGCCCTGTTCTAGGTTCTGGAGGTGGGAGATTTTAGTGGGGAAGACAGACACATCTACACATAGAGGGGATGGGCCGTATGCTCTGAAGGAAACAGCCGAAGACAAAGACCAAAGGAGATGGAAGAGGATATTTCAGGTCAGATGAGACATGGGCGCAGACCTGCTGGGAATGGATGAGGAGCCCTGAGATGACATGAGAGAGAGCCGGTGCAGAGCGGGGCCCTCATAGACAGGGCAGTTCCTTTGTCTACAGGCAGGTGGCACAGGGCTGTACCTTTCAGACTGTGGAGAGTCCCACAGTCCTGGGACAAAGTGTAGGGTGGAGAAAGAGGGGCTAAGGGAAGGAAACACTGGATTGTGGATAGTTTGTCGGGTGATGGGACAGACATACAAATAGACTGTGACTTGATCCCTTAAGCGGATGACACTCTCTGTGCTTTTAGGAAGAGACTGGAGTTTCACGAAACCCATAGAGCTCACAGCAGTTGGAAGGAATGGCTCCAGGAGTCAGAATCATCATCTGAAAGAGTGGCGGCGCTGATCATGCAATCTTCATGTGTTTTTCAGGCGTCCTACAGTTAGTAGCTTTTCAGAAAAATTAAGTGTTATTTAATTCCATCCCTGACTCATGGATTTTGATTGCTCATTGTTATCAGAGCCTCATTTCATCCTCAAATGATTGCCAAAAATAAATAGGCAGAATGGGTTTATTTTCTTCTCTTTAGTTTCATTCCCATGAAATTAAATAATGTCACCTGAAGCCAATCTACTTTCAAAGGGACTCTTTTAGATGATAACATTTTTGGATGTATTTGTTTCTTTTAAAATAATTTCTTAAACAAACAAACACTTCAAGCTTTTATGTTTTACTTATAGGTGTTTAAAAAATTTTTTTTATAATGAGGTCATTAACTTTGATATACAATTATAATTTTTATCTATAGGGATTTTTTCCTTTGAATGTTAATAGGTCTTAATATTTATTTTTGGGAGTGTGATTAGAGAGAGTAGTTAAAAAAATAAAGGTTTATAAAATGTACAAGTCTGAAATATCATGCTAATCTGCTCAGCATTTATTAAGCAACTTCTGTGTTGTAGGCACTATTGTAAATGGGAGTCACTGCTCAAACGGAGATTATATTTTTTCCCTACAAAATAATGCATTTATTTCTTGCACAGAAAGATAACTAATAGATAGCTTACATACGTAGATAGGTAAATGTATATCTCTGCATATGTATAGATGGATGGATGGATGGATGGATGGATGGATAGATGGATAGATGGATGGATGGATGGATAGACAGACGGATGACAGAGGGGTGGTTGGATGGACAAATAAATATGTAGATTGGTAGGTAGGTAGATAGATAGACTGACAGCCCCATATACTCTTTTTACTCTCCACTGTTTTCATCACCCATTGTTTGATTCTTAACCCAAAGAAGAGTTCTGTGCATTACATTGAGGTGTAAAAAGTATATACAGTTCAACAAAACATGTGATTGGAGAAGCTACACGGGTCTACATAAGTGAGAATGCCCTATAATCCCTGTGGGGACTGCCATCAGGCACAGTCAGATTGGCAAGATTAGACAAGTGTGAGGCTGCATGCAAAACAAGGTGGGTCGGAGAAGACCCTCAAAAGTGGGCTTGAGTTCAAGGAAGTGGCGTGTCACTGCAGTTGAGTTTGGTGAGATGTGGCAAATAAGTGAACGTGAAATCTCTCTTTCAGCCGTAAGCATTTGTAGTGGGTTGAATACTTTCCCCCCAGAATTCACACCATCTTGGAACCTCAGAATATGACCTTACTGGAAATAGGGTCTTTGCAGGTATAAATAAGTATCTTTGAGATGAACTTATCTTGGATTTAAGTTGAGTCTTATGTCCAATGACTGGCGTCTTTATAATAAAAGGAAAGAACACATGGGGAGGCAGAGAAGAAGGTGCTGTGTAGATGGGGACAGGGGTTGGAGTGTTGCAAATGCATGCAAGCACAGAGAGGCCACAGGCCCCCAGTTGCCACCAGCAGTTGGAAGAGGCATGGAAGATCACCCCCTTGTCCCTTTGCCAGGAGCACATCCCTGCTGACCCCTAGATTCCCATTTCTGTCCCCTAGAGCTGTGAGAGTAAAGATCTGTTGTTGTTGTTGTTGTTGTTTATTCATTTCTAGGAGAGAGAGAGAGAGAGAGACAGCGTGAGCAGGGGAGGGTCAGAGAGAGAGGGAGTCACAGACTGAAACAGGCTCCAGGCTCTGAGCTGGCAGTCAGCACAGAGCCCGACGTGGGGCTCGAACCCACGAGCCGTGAGATCATGACCTAAGCGAAAGTCGGACGCTTAACCGACTAAGCCACCCAGGCGCCCCAAGATCTGTTGTTTTAAGCCACTGGTTTTATGGTCATTTGTTACAGCAGCCCTAGGAAAATAATTCAGCATTACAGAAAAGTAAGGCATTACTTTTCTCTTTCTGATTGAGCAGGGAGAGGAACATTTTGAATGGACCTTGATAACTGAAAACTGGGAGAAGTAGGGTCTGTATTAGTTTCTCACAAATACAGTAAAGGCTTGTCTGACCTTAGGGAAGATAGAACCTCTCAATATCTCAATTTCCTTGTCTGTTTCCTCAGCAGGATAATAGTATCAAACTCCTGCCTCAGAGCCTACTCCCTAACCATCGTGCTGTGTTCTGCTTCTCTCTGATGGTCTCCAGTAGAGCCACATGGCCGTGGGGTCAGTTTGCCAAAAGGAGGTGGATGTTCTTCCCAGGAAAAGGCAAGTAAAGCAGTAGATGCTAGCTAAATGCCACACATGTCAATTCTTTGATAAATGAAATACTTAAAATGCATATTTAAAATATCTGGACTTGCTAATAAGGTAAAAATAAATTAGTCATAATTGCTATTTTTAAGTGAAGACACACATATGTGTAATTTATGAGAAATACATCCATTTTAATTATTGATAGCTTTTACAAAATGGCATACTTAATATAAACCTTTCTTAACACTTTGTCCAAGTATATGTCATAGATACTCAAATTGCCCAGATTCAAAGCAGGAATTTGGGTAAACCCAGGATGGGATAAAGCTTTTGGTGACCACAGGGAAGTGACCAGGAAGAAGGAGACTTAGTGGTAAAGGGGTGAATGAGGGACCTTGCCCTTAGAAGTCAACCTAAAGAATGACAAGACAGTCATGTGTAAGGGTGGGATGGAAGTTAAGATCTAAAGAGGAGAATGGGGTAGCCCTGTGTTTTCCCCCAAGAGACTTGGTGTACAATTACCAGGTGTCATTTTATCTGATGGGCCAGTATGTATGACGTGCCATCATCTGACATCAATGAGGCACTCTGATTTTTTGTTGTTGTTTTATTTTGTTTGTTTCTACTACTTGAAAGCTAGAGGTGATCTAAAGTAGAATAGATTGTATGTTTCCACCAGTGAGGAAA
Source organism: Proteles cristata cristata (assembly GCA_017311185.1). Taxonomy (NCBI): domain Eukaryota; kingdom Metazoa; phylum Chordata; class Mammalia; order Carnivora; family Hyaenidae; genus Proteles; species Proteles cristata. The sequence goes on along the minus strand of JAESUZ010002284.1, from coordinate 159,506 downwards.
AGTGTGGTATTCCCAAGGCTTCCATACTGACCACAGGTGAAAAGTTGTTTGGCAGTCAAGTGGCCACATCCATTTCTGTGGGTCAGAAAGTTTGCTGCTAATACATCTGCTCTTGCTAAAGAAATTCAGAGCTTTGATTTGGCTGCCTGAGGGATGCTAATAAATAATAGAGAATGTCTCTCTTTTTCTTTTTTCTAATCGCATTAAACAGACATCACGGAGTTGCCTGGAATCTGAGCTTCTCTTTGTTTTCTTGTCCTTCTTCCTTTATATTTTGATCTCGTTAAATAACTTTGAGCAGCCCCTGACCCACATGGCCACAGACAAGAGAGTTACTGGGATTTTTCACTCATGTTTCAGACTGCTTTCCTTTTAGAAGACTGATCTCCATTAGTGGAGAAGGGCTTTGTCTCAAGTCAAGTCTTCTCTCAAACAGTTATCAACATATTTAGTCTTGGCTGTAGACACTGAAGCTTTATTGATACTGATAGTATGTACAGATAGACTCAATAAGTGAGTGAGTGAGTGTTGAGTGAATGGACTCATCATTTTGAGCAAAGGGATAGAGAGAGAGCAACCAACTTGGAGGCAAGGAGGGGCCAACCTCCCCAAGTTCTCACAGGGCAGGTACATGGCCAGGTGAGAATAAAGCACTGGCCAGGGTGCTGGAGCAAGGTATGGGTGCAGACCCACTAAGTGCCTACACCAGGGACTGGGGTGAGCCATTTCCCCAGGAACACCCAGCCAAATGAATTCTTGGGGAAAAAAAAAGAAAGAAAGAAAGAAACACGATCAATTAGGAATCAAGACTGGAGTGGGGCGCCTGGATGGCTTAGTCGGTTAAGCATCCGACTTTCGCTTGGGTCATGATCTCACAGCTCGTGGGTTTGAGCCCCGCATCGGGCTCTGTGCTGACTGCCAGCTCAGAGCCTGGAGCCTGTTTCAGTCTGTGACTCCCTCTCTCTCTCACCCTCCCCTGCTCACGCTGTCTCTCTCTCTCTCTCCTAGAAATAAAAATATAAAAAAAAAAAAAAGGAATCAAGACTAGAGAGGGATAGAAGATAGATGCTGAGTCAACAGACAGAAGTGTCTGCTGTGGGCTCTTGTGACTTCTGTCATATATGGCATTTTTAGGGCACAGAAATCAAATTGTTTTTAGACATAGCTCTGTTTTCCTTTATGGTTTCCAGTTGGAGCTTGAGAGCCTTCTTGATGCCTAAGATCCCTAAACAGAGACTTACATTTTATTTTAGTGCTTTTATTTGGGACCACATAATCTAAATCTTGGGTTCATTTGGATGTCTGGGGAGAGAAAGGGATCCACGTCCATCAGGGTCCCTTAGTGAACAGACTACAGAGGTGCAGATTGAAACCATCAGCACGCGCTGCTCAGGACCCTGGGGAGTAAGAACACTGAGGCTGTTCTCAGTCTCTGCTCCACTTTGGTGATGGCTGGAGCTGCAGAAGGGGTGGCAGTGGGGTGGAGGGTGGTGGGAACACACTCATAGCCAGCGCGATGTCGCTGGAGCAGGGAGCAGAAATACCTTGACCTTTCTCTCTTCCTAGTCCCAAATCTGTCAGTGACTCCTTGACTGAACCTAACGTCCAGCCAGAGGCCATGGCAGCCTTGAGGTGCTGTCTTCTGCCCCCGGATCCCAGGGCTGGGCCGAGGAGAGGTCTGTGGTGGGTGAAGGGGATACAGAATAATCTTAGTTACTGATTTTCTGCTACTTGTGAGCTTGTCCCCAACATTACTTTTGTTCTCTACCAATAAATTCTGGTGCTTGTCTTGTGTCTATATATTTCACTAAAATGGCCAGAGCAAGACAGTGTCTGATTAACATTTGGAGAGTGTGAGTATTTGGGTTCTTTAATGTGTTTCCAGAAAACCATCACGAAGGCTGAGAGATGAGGAGATGGAAAATCCTATTGTTTTCAGGGCAGCGTATGTGTGTCCATTTGTAAATTCATCAATCATTCCGCCTGGGCTCCTGCTGGCCCGAGACCAGGGTGCAGTGAGAGATTCTAGGGGGGTGAGGCCCACAGGGAGGTTCAGAGTCCGAGCAGGATGTCCACGCGGACATTCCTGGTCACGGTGTCTGGAGCATTCACCATGGGATGTACGTGTCTTGGTGCCATGGTAAGACTCGCACCACTCCTGCTCTGAGGTCACGCTTTACGGACAGGTGCTGCTGCCAGCCTACACACAGTTCCAGTGGTTTCTACAGCGAGGGTGCTTTCTAAAGTGAAGGCGCGCGGGGCTCCAGAGACTTCGGTGGCCACAGCCGCACCCTAGGAGACACGCAGCGGTGACTTCGGAAGGTGCCGGCTGGGTTCCTCACGAGAAACAGTAAGGAGATTCTGCAGCTGAGAGCTGATGTTAGCATAACCACCCTGCATGTTCTCTGAACACAATTGAAGATCCACTCATTTTACTTACAACAAAATCCCTAAATGCAAAATGAATGTTTTCATAACATCTAGTTCAGAAGAATGAATTTGAGTGCGGCTGCGAGCAGAGGATTTGACGAATAAATGGATGGCAGTGAGAGAGCTTTGGCCTCCGTCCAAACGCAGACTTAACTTTAGCGGTCATCTTTTCCCCCTCGATTTTGTTTTTCAAAACCCTAAGCCACTTAGTATTTATTCAAAATATTTAACCGTTGGTGTAGGCAGTCATTGTATTAACCGAAGAAATTGTGTTTGGGTTGGAAAAGATTATTTAGAAATAGTTTGAAACTCATTTCCCTGAAAGGCAAGTTCAGAAAATAATTTTGAAAGCGAATCCCTTCGTTCTGTTTTGGAGTCATTATTCAACTAACTTTAAGTTAGCGGGTTGGAATTATTTTTAAACGTGGATAATTCATGCTCTAAATAAATCCCATGCTTCTTTCTCGAGGATATACTAAATGAAGCTATCCCGTATTTGTCTGTGGTTAAGGGGAGTTTGTCTTGGGTCTGGAATGGAGTGGGAGATTTCCTGGGGGACATTTTCCAATGAGACTTCCGTCCTGGAGGATAAGAGGTGAATGGACGACACGGCTAGCAGGAGCCAATGAAACCCACCACAAACCAGGGCTGGACGAAGAGAAAGTGAGGACGCACCCCTCCTGCACATGAACAAGGTGTTAGGGGAGTCCTTTCCAAACGCGAGACACAGGTCGCCAACTCACTTCGCCCATTTCCAAACAAGCAAGCGGGTTTTTTTATATATATAAATAGAAAAAATATCGTGGGGGCCAACGGTACACTGTGATTCAGCCCAGAGATGACCAAACCATCGCTTAATGTAAAATGCGCAGACAGCTACAGGGACCCATAAATATTTGATCAACAAACGGATAAATCATGACTCTCTTACATACAATAGACAATCATGATTATGAGGCAAAAGACCAATCTGATCAGATCGCATTAAAATCTTGACAGTTAAGGGTAAGAAAGGATGAAAACCGAAGTATCGGCATTGGGAATCTCAACTGGCCCGAGGGAAAAGCCCACTAAGTGTTCTGGAAAGCCAAAGCAGTCTCATCTCCTCTTTGCGTGGAACAGCTCTGGAGCAGGACGGGCGCCCAGGAACTGGCTGGCCGCTGTGCGAGGAGGAAGCCAGGCCAACAGACCCAGGCGCAGCCACCCCCCTGCCGCTGCTCTCCGTGCTCTCCCCGCCCCTGCCCTGCCCGGAAAGAGGACACCCTGCCATGGCCAGCTCAGAGCACAGAGCGACTCTGGTCCCAGAAGAGGGTGAAAGGACTGGTCGAGGTCAGGGACGGGGCAGCAGAGGTCAGGGAGGAGCTCTGTGGATGAGGGGTCGCATTCCCTGGCAGGCATTCAATGCTCTTGTGAAAAGCAATTTACTACCTAGCAGGAAAACCTCCCCCACAGACCACCCCCTGCCCAGTGAGGTTGTTAGCGCTGCATTTTCTGGATGGATGGATTCGGGTCCCCAGACTGGTCCAGGGTGTTCACACCTAAATTTTGCCTCCAGGCAGATGGTAGGGATCTCTTATCCTTTTGGGGGGAACGCGGGAGGGCTCCCCTCCATCCCCCGGCCTGCAGGGCTGGAGGAGGATGGGAGGGGAAGCAGACAAACACCTGGCCGAAAGCACATGTGCAGCAAATGCAGTGTGTGCATTTTTTTAAAAATATTTTTTTATTTATTTCTAGGAGAGAGAGAGAGACAGCGTGAGCAGGGGAGGGTCAGAGAGAGAGGGAGTCACAGACTGAAACAGGCTCCAGGCTCTGAGCTGGGAGTCAGCACAGAGCCCGACGCGGGGCTCGAACCCACGAACCGCGAGATCATGACCTAAGCGAAAGTCGGACGCTCAACCGACTAAGCCACCCAGGCGCCCCACAGTGTGTGCATTTTTACAATTGCGTACTACGTGCGGTCTAGTTCAGAGCTGAGTCCCAGCCCAGGCTGTGCATGCATATCCCACTGGAAAGCGTATCTTCTCATTTAAATGTCCAGGAAAAGGAGTTTCGCAGGAATTTTAGAAAGGGTATTTATAGGGGCGCCTGGGTGGCTTAGTCGGTTAAGCGTCCGACTTTCGCTTAGGTCATGATCTCGCGGTTCGTGGGTTCTAGCCCTGCGTCGGGCTCTGTGCTGACTGCCAGCTCGGAGCCTGGAGCCTGTTTCAGTCTGTGACTCCCTCTCTCTCTGACCCTCCCCTGCTCACGCTGTCTCTCTCTCTCTCTCCGAGAAATAAATAAAAATATTTTTTAAAAAAAGGGTATTTATATGTAGTGCATGTTTATAAGACTCTTGCGAGAAAACAAATTGAGGGGCGCCTGGGTGGCTCAGTTGGTTAAGCCTCCGACTTTGGCTCAGGTCATGATCTCTCAGTCCAGGAGTTCAAGCCCCATGTCGGGCTCTGTGCTGACAGCTCAGAGCCTGGAGCTGCTTCAAATTCTGTCTCCCTCTCTCTCTGCCCCTCCCCTGCTCATACTCTGTCTCTCAAAAATAAATAAGTGTTAAAAAAAATTGAAACAGAAACATTCCAATGGGATCTAGTCACTTATTAACTATTATCTCTGGGCACTTACTAATTTGACATATATATATAATTAACTCACTCTTTCTCTCTTAAGGTCCTCTTATTTTCAAGGATGCTGTGCACTCAATGTCCCTCCAACACTCCTATGTTGGAGCCCCATAGAGGGAGGGCCCCTCAGGGGTCATTCAGGCTTAATGAGGTCAAAAGGGTTGGGTCCCTAAGCCAGTGGCCGTGGTCTTACAAAGAGAGGGAGAGAGAACCGTCTCTCTTTCAGTGCTGGCCCCGAGAAGAAGCTGTGGGTGGCTGTCTGCAGGGGGAGAGAGGGCCCTCAACACACCGCCTGCCTCCCTGACACCCTGATTGTGGTCATCCAGCTGTTGGAGCTGTAAGCACGGAAACTTCCATGGTTTCAGCTGCCCTGTCAGTGGTCACTGTTAGAGCAGCCGGGGAGACTGAGGCAAAACAACCTCGTTTGTCCCGGCCAGGCGCCAGCACGGGATCATTGCCTGTGAGGGCTGCCTGAGGGACCTCTCTGGACAAGTGCCACCCACTTCCAGCTCTTAGGGCTCCTCCCGGCCCGGCTCACCCTCCTCAGATGTGGTTTGCCCAGCCTGCTTCAGACAGGCACTCCCTAGCCTTCTACTACTTGCATTTCTTCTTTGTGGACATAGTTTCTTCTCTGTGCCATATAATTCCCATTCCCCGGAGTGCCCCGCGAAGGCCCTGCCCCCTGAGTTCTGTGGGGCACATAGTTGATGCCGTGTAGATGCAGACTCGGGATGGGTTGAAGAGCCACGTTCTTCAAAGTGCTTTCAACAAAAAGCTCATTGCTCTGCCCCCCGAGAGCAGTAATAGCAAAATGGAATTGAGGGCTATAGCTTGATCCCTGTGACAGATTGCACTGGCCTGGAAAGAAGTGAATTGAACTAGATGAAAAGACAGACGGTGCCCCAAATTTTGAAGCTCCATGAAAGAGAAGGGATGTGGAGCTTCTCACAGGCAGGGGATCCTCAAGATCCTCTCCTGGGAACGTTGGTGTCCACGGGTTTGTGTTAAGGAGCCAGGTGTGGGGATGGAGGAGCATTTGGATGGGTTGGGAGAGGGTGACAGCTCCCCCATCCTCAGGGTGAGACTGCATGTCCCCGCCAGATCTTCAGATGGAGGGGCGCCCGTGTGGTGTCATCAGACATCGGACAGCCCCTGGCCCCCTTCTAAACCCACTGCCAGGTCACTGCAGGCTGCCCGGGGTGGATTCCCTTTCCAAAAGGACTTGAGCATTGGCTGTAGAGCATCTGATATTAAAAATAAAATTGGGGCGCCTGGGTGGCTCAGTCGGTTAAGCATCTGACATCGGCTCAGGTCTTGATCGCAAAGTTCAAGCCCCGCGTCGGGCTCTGTGCTGACAGCTCAGAGCCTGGAGCCTGCTTTGGATTCTGTGTCTCCCTCTCTCTACCCCTCTCATATGGTTTCTCTCTCTCCCTCTCTCTCTCAAAAATAAACATGTCTCCTTCTCATACTCTGTTTCTCTCTCTCTCAAAACTAAATAAACATTAACAGTAATAAAAATGAAATGAAGTATACAAATCTACTCACTTAACACTAAAGTCTAAAGAAGAGTAAACAGTAATGGGCATTTGCACATGGCAGGTGACTCACGTACCCTATTTCACGGGACCCTTATAACAGCCGGAGCTGGCATCACCCAGATTTGAAAGATAAGGCAGCTGATACCCAGAGAAGTGAAGTGATGTGAACGGGGCCACATGACGCATAACCGGCAGAGCTGGAGGTCCGGGGCCATTCAGCTTGTGCCGATGGTGGGCATGGTCCCCAGCCCAGGTGATGGATGCTCCAAGTGACCCTTCTTCTCAAGCACGTTCGGATTTCCCTACTCATCCCTTCTGTGGCACTTTCTAGAAAAAGACCTACTGAAATGTTCCCATTGTTCTTTGTCCTCATGTTTTTTTTCCTTCTTCTTGCTCACATGGACTATGATGTGATGCCATGAAAGGGCGATATGGCTGCTTGAAAGAATGGCTTGATCTTCCAGCTTTGTAGACCCCCGCCCCCGGCTCACATCCAGGAACACGGGCACCATCAATCTCACGCTTGCCCGTCCTGAAGTCACGGCTATGCAGCTGGAGACCACGCCGCCGCAGGGGGGACTCCTCTGGCCGGCGGGGTGTCCCCGGGGCTGCCCAAAGGGCTGCGGGGCCTCCTGGGGGAGAAAATGCCTTGAGGGAAGAGAGATGTGGCTGCTTTGGGAGGAAGCCCTCAGTCCCCTGAGGCTGGACTCTGACTCCACCTGGGTTTGTGACTCCAAAAAGCCCCTCTGGTTCCCCCGGGCTGGATCCCAAGAGGGGGTGGGGGCTGCTTTGTAAGAGCTCTTTTATTAAAACAAGCAGCAGGGCTCGGATTAAGGTAAAGCCAACGAGGTGACCAGCACCCCAGGCAAGAAGCAGCTTCCTTCTGCAGGGTCGGGGGGTGACCTGGACTTGCACCGCCCTGGGGCGGGGAGGGGCAAGGGTCTCACTGCTTCCTGCTAATATGGGCTGTTATGCGTTGACTTGTGTCCCTCCAAGAAACGTGTGCTGAAGTCCTAACCTCCAGTGCCTCATTGGTCCTGTTCAGAGGTTAAAATGAGGCCAGGAGAGTGGTCTTAATCCAATATGATGGGCATCCCTGTGAAAAGGGGAGATTCGGACATAGATATGCACCCAGGGAGAGCGCCCCGTGTAGGTGAAGCCAGAGGTCACCGTGTCTCTAAGCCAGGGAATCCGCGAGCGCCACAGCCAGCACCTGCAGGTGGAGAGAGTTCTGGAACACGTGCTCCTCAGAGCCTCAGAAGGAACCGGCGGTGTCCACCCCTGGATCTCCGCCCCTGCCCTCCGCAGCTGTGAGGCCGTCCCGCTGTGTAAACAATGCAGCGGCAGCGCGGGGTGCTCTGACGCGCCCAGACTCGGGGGGCCCGGCGGGGCGGGCCAGACGTGAGCCCGGCCAGGAGGAGGCAGTGGTCCCGTCGGTCCTGGAAGCCAGGATGCAGCTCCAGGGCGATCCGGGCTCAGGGACGCCCCCGCGAGGGCGGCAAGGGGCGGGGGGCCGGCCTCCTCCTGTGAGTGTCCGCACAGATGCACTGGGGTCCCCAAACCCGGGGGGAGCCCAGGGGTGCTGGGGAGCCTTTCAGGGGCTGCATGTTCCCCAGAGCCCAGCGCGTACGGACCAAGTGACGGCATGCACAGATCCCATACCCTCTGTTTTCTCTCTCTGGAGTTGTGCACAGAGGATTTTGAGTCCATCAGAGAGGTCACTGCCCCCACTTAATTGAGTTTGTTCAGGGCTGGGCACCAGCACCCTGAGGCGAGGTGGTGCCACGTGAGGTCTTGAGGCTTTTAGGAACAGGGACCAAAGTCAGAGACATGAGCTTCCATGAGCTTCTAGAAACTCTGAAACCACCGCACAGCGTCCCTGGCATTGTTTACTCAACAGCACGACACGGCCACTTCCTGTGTAACAGCTCACAGCTTTACGATGGGCTTGTTCCTGAGACCGCGTCTAGATGCTACCAAGGGACGCATCTTTGCACCCTCGGATGGAAGTTAAAATGCGACAGAATGACGGAATCCTGACCTGGCCGGGTGACGGGTCCAGCCAGGGCGGGTGGTGGTGGTGACGGCTGGGCGGAGCTGCGTGCCAGCGCCCCGGCTGACCCCCCACACTGAAGGCCTGCAGCCCCGGGGTGCGATGGCGAGAGCCCGTACACACGTGTGGGGGAGACGGGGCAGGGACCCAGGGGTGCGATGGCGAGAGCCCGTCCACACGTGCGGGGGAGACGGGGCAGGGACCCAGGGGTGCGATGCGATGGTGAGAGCCCGTCCACACGTGCGGGGGAGACGGGGCAGGGACCCAGGGGTGTGTGGGTCACCCAGCACCACACTTGAGAAACAGGGAAATCTCAGTTTCAGGGGCGCGTGTCAAGCCACAGGGTCGGGGGGCCTAGAAACAGTGAGAAGCTGTGTCACCTTGTGGCTTACAGTGAACCTCGTTTGTTATGAAGCCAGGTTGTAACACGCTAAATGACATGTCAGCACATACCAGAATCTGATGAATCGTTTCCGTGGCTCCACAGATGCAAAGGAACGCCATTTGGATGAAGCAAACCGTTTGGATCGCTCCTTAAGCACGAGTTACTAAATTACCACGTCACACTGGGTTTCTGTCTAAACCCTTGGTCAAGGTTTCAATTTCTCTATCAACTAACCAAAACCCTTCCAGATCTTCCCCTCTAGGCTGTGCTGGGAAGGTGATAAATGACCCCTCCTACTTGATTTAGCGCTGACACCAGAGCGTCATCATTTCGATTTATCATCTGTCCCCTTCACTCCAAAGCCGACTTGGTCATTGGCTCAGTGTCATTTCCCTCTGTGCTACCAGGGACGGCCTTTGGCAGCGTACAGCTGGGCTGTGCTCAGCCGTGGCTGAGACGAGAAACGTGGGGAGGCCTGCTGGCTGTCAGGCGGGGCCACGCGCCGGGCCCACGGGTCCTCAAAGACGCCCTCCTACCGCCGATAACCAGATTGTCAGCAGGAGCAATGTGAGCGGCGAAACCTGCTTTGGAGGTTTTCCAATGTCCTCCTTTCCCCCACGCAGCCTGGCTGAGATGAGAAAACTGGCCTCCTGTCGGCCCTTAGGGGAAGCAAAACGGGGAGATGTGCCCACAGCGATGGGCAGCAGTGGGGGCTCGGGTGGAGGTTGGCCCCAGGGGGCCAGAAGAGGCGGGGTGTGCGGGCCACAGCTGGGAGGCTACGGACGGGCAAGGGGCTTCGAGGAAGCCTTTTGGCTGGTGGCACAGCCTCTCGTCTGGGAGACACGTTCAGAGGCACCCAGCCCTGGTGGCCGAGGGATGGAGGCGGACAGGGGTCTCAGGAGCCAGGCAGAGCCCCGGGGCCTGGGTGAGGGTCTTTGTGTCTGTGCCTCTCAAGAGCCACTTCCGTGCTGTCCTCTCCCAGCCATGAGCCAATCTTCATCAACGTTAGACATCCGGGGCCCTTTGAGTGAAGCGGCCCCTTTTGGGGTGGCCTGCCCATCCCAGCCTCTCCTTCCGGCCTGCGGGCCTGGGCGTGATGTGCCCCCTGCCCCAGCTGCTGACCACGGCTCCTGGCGGGCACTGTCCCAAGCACCGTGGGGGTCCCGAACCTGCACCCCCACCTAGCAGCACCTCACATGCCCAGACCCCTATCCACGGGGACCAGACTGATGAAAGAGAGAGCATTTGCACGGTCCTGGCTCGTGGCAGCCTGCGTGGAGACAATGAGAGTAACAGCCCTGTTGGGAGAGACAGTCTCTTGCAGTCAGCACTGCCGCCCTCTCTTCAGCCACCTGAGAATGAGCCCTGGGCCTGGAGCACTGGTCACCCGGAGATGGAGCCCCTGTGGCTGTGCTGGGCAGGTCACCGTCCAGAAGTAGCATCTCCTGCTCTAGAATCTGCGTGGGCTACTTTGCTCTGCACGGGTGTGTGGGCCACATGGTACCTGCCCAACCTCACTGCCCCGTCTGTCCCGCGTGGGGTGGGGACAGGGTCCTCCTTCTGCCAGATGTCTTGCGTAGGCTACAGGAGGGACCCACGGGCTCCGGTGACTGGTGGCCAATGCGGAAGCTGCTCTCGCTGGCTCGTCCCCAGGTGAGCAGAGCTGCTGCATCCAGAGCTGGGCTGGCACTTCCCCTGGTGACTCTGATGGCGGGGTGCAGTGGGCAGAAATGGTCCCTCCGGGAGCAGCCAACGGGTGCCACCACCTGGACAAGCCCCCAGAGGTGTGCCTGGCAGAGCGCAGTGCTGGTGGTGGGACGCTGGCTTTCGAATCACAGAGAGCACGTGGGGCTGCTTCCCACTGAGCAGTGAGTACTCCCCCTGCTTGGGAGAGCTTTCTGGGGTGCCTGCCCCCCTAAAGCATCTGGTCAGTGCCCTCATCCTGGCCCCCTCTGGCCTTGAGTGCTGCCCTCCCGCTGTGGGTGTGAGGCGGGCCTTGGGGACAAAGCCCACAGAGCTGAGTAGGGTAGAGTATCTGACTCATGCCCTTGTGTGGACACCTGAAGGTGGCCTTGGAGCCCCTTAAATGCTTTCTTCTCCCCCGTGATAAAAATGGCTTCCGTCTGCCATTCTGGAGAACATCTTTGATTTCTGCTTGTTGTGAAAGACAGGAAGCGCTTGTTGTCTCAGACGTTGCTGAAAAAGGTGGAATCCTTACCGCTCCAGGAAAACCATGATTATCACATCGGTGACCATTCTTGTGCATCCACCGGCTGCAGGCATTTCTTCTTTCTATAGTGGCCTGAGAGCTGGGGAACCAGAGAGCCCGATTCCAGGACCCCAATATGGAAAGAAGGGTGTGAGCCGGCTGGTCCTTGGTCAGGTCAACCACCGTCTGTTGGTCCTTCCTGCATCCCACACCCTTTCCCTGAGACAGGGACACTGTGTCCCTTCATGATGGTGGGTGCTGAGCTGGGTGCAGGCAAGCAAACTGCTTGAGGGGGCTCCTGTGAGTGTCCAGCTGGTGAAGCCCCAGACTAGGAGCAGCTCCCCCTGGGGGCTCCAAGGGCGCCTCCTCCCCCGCCGCCTTCCCCAAGGCTCCCAGGCGGCCATGTCGGTGAGTTCTGTGCTACCTGCATCCTCCGTAAGGTCAAAGGGAGCGTGAGCATCCTTTGCCAACAGAGCCTTTGCTAATGGGAAGCAATCTGTCTTGGCCCCGCCGGAAGAGGCACCTCCCCCCTTAGCAGCCAGAAATATTAGTCTTCATGTTCCAGCTCCTAGAGCGGCTGATGCATGGCTGTCCTCAAGTTGCCAGTCATGGCTAAGCCCTTCAGGGTTCAGACACGGGGGGAGGGGTGTCCAGGCTGCCTTGGGACCCACCTTCCTTAGGTTCAGACATGTTACAGCGTAGTTTTGCCTCAGGTCAGTGGTGTCTGTAAATCCAACAAAATCGGCTCCCGATAGAGACCAATATCCATGATGATCAAGTGCAATGTTAGTGCTGCCCTGGGAGACGCACTTGGGGAGAGCTGTCTGCGGAGCTTCTGGCTCCCAGGAGTGATGCTCTCAGGAAGTGAGGGCACAAAACTGGCTGGAGGAGGGGGCAGGCGCTGACTCACAGGGTGGGTCCCCTGTGACCCGGGTGGTCCCTCTGAGTTGTCACAGAGGGAGATGAGTGCATGTACCTCTATAACCTTGCAGTAGCCCAATGTCACCTCTGGCCACCCCAGGGGGTGGGGACGCTAGCCTTGGGCAGAGCAGCTGTTCTCTGCAGCAAAGGGCAACACTCAGTATGTTAAACTGCCAGAGACCGGACACTTAAACAATAGACCTTTATTGCTTCACTGGGTGTGCAGGCTGAAAGTCCAAGGTCAAGGTGTCAGCTGGGCTGGGAGGGAGAGTCTGTTCCAGGTTTCCCTCCTTGGCTTGTAGACATCCTGTGTCTCCTCACATCTTTCCTCCCTGCGTGTCTGTCTCCAAGTCCAAATTTTTCCTTTCCTAAAGACACAGTCATATTAGATTAGGGCTATGATTGTGTGGCTTATAATAAATATTTATTTGCTTTCTGTCTCTGGTTCTGGCACAGAGCTCCTAAAACCTGTGGAATTTCCTAAGTGCTGAGAGTAATAAAGGTGTCTTTTGGAAAGCCCCTAAAGATGGGGCTGGTTACCAGCAGAACCGACCAGGTGCTGAAGGGGTTGGAACTGTCAGTCCTACTAAGCCCCGACCTCTCGGGAGAGGAGAGGAGCTGGAGGTTGAATCAATCACCACCAGCCAATGATTTAATCAGTTGTGTCTGTGTAATGAAACCTCTATAAAAACCCAAAAGGATGGGATTCAAAGAGCTTCTGGGCTGATAAACATGTGGGAGAGTGACGGCCCAGAGAGATCAAGGAGGCTCCGCCCCCGTTCCCCAGCCCTGGCTATAGAGAGCAAGATGGCGTCACTCACGTCAAGCAGGGGCCTGTGTATAGCAGTGACGTAAGCCGTAGTGGCGCTGTAGCTATCAGATGTCGCCCAGACCAGCACCGGCTGACGATACCCCAGGAATGATAATTAATTAGAAGCAGAGGAGCTCTCTGCAGGGGCCCAAGACTGAGTAAATATTTCACAGACAGAATTTTTGCAGCAAACTGTCAGACTCCTCGACATGTCCCCTCTATGTCTGACACTTCACGAAGGCCCAGCTGGTCTCCAAGCAGAACTGAGGTCCTTTCCTGCTTGAACAGAGTAAGCAGTAAGTGCTGGCCCAGACCAGACTGACGCCTCATCTCAGCTGTGAACTCACAGACTGACTTCGCGCTCGGTTCCTTGACTTCCCACCCCGTGTTCTACCTGTTTGTCGTGTGACTCGTCTTGTGCTCTGCTTTAAGTGATGTCCAGAAGCCAAGTTAATCACGTGGTGAGGTGTCATTGAGTCCGGAATCTTGAATCTGCTTCATGAGTATGTTACTCTTGCTCTATGACTAAGTAAACCTCGCACTGTGGAATGACCCCACTCGTGAGCATTTGCATTGTGCACTCGTGACTCTTGCCTGTCCACATCTTCCATCTGGTTGCTCTGGAGTTACAACCTTCACAGCAATCTCATAAGTGACTGGTTTCCTGAGTTTTGTGAGCCACTGGCACAAATTATCAAACCTGAGGATGGAGTCGTAGAATAGCCAGTCTCTAGCTGGTCAGTCGGAAGCACGGTGACACCCAGGGCTTGCACCGGCGTCTGCTGTGGGTGGGAAGGGGGCAGTCCTGTGGGACTGAGTCCTGGACCTGTGGGAGCTGATGATCACTCCCAGTAGATAGTGTCAGAATTGAGTTGAATCTTACGACACCCAGCTTATGTTCCAGAATAGCTGGGACCTGTGAGAAAAAAGGCTCACACGTTGCAATGGAAGTCAGAATTGTGGGGCCCGTTTTTATGGCCGCACTTTGAATTAACCTAATTACGTCTGCAATAACTCTGTTTCCACCTAAGGCCATATTCTGAGGTTCTGAGGGGTTGGAACCTCAACATATGAATTTAACGGAAGACACACTTCAGCCCCAAGGCTGCAGCTCTGACTCTTCAGAAGGTGCTATTCCCTGCAACTGGGCCATGGGGTGTATTGACCCCAAGGACGGCATCAAAATATTCCTCTTTGCAACCTTGCTGAAAGCTTACAAAATTCCTAGCTAGTCTAAATTCAGTTTTCATTACATGGCTGGAAGCCGGGAGCTTTGTCAAATTAAATAAACTGTCTGGCCAATATATCTATAATATTGACATTTATCCTGTGGTCCAGAATACATATACCATAAAAGTGTGCATTAATTTAGTCAATTTGAGATTTATTTTGATTCTTCAATTTTTCTTCTCTCCATCCACCATTTGGGCTTTTTAGAATAATTTTTTTTGCCCTCACATCTTATAAAATTTCAAGTCATTTATTTTATAGGTTTCCCAAACACACAAGAAAATAACTTTTTACCTGATCTTTTTTTTTTTACACATCTTTTTTTTTTTAATGTTTTATTTCTTTCTAGGAGAGAGAGAAAGAGACAGCATGAGCAGGGGAGGGTCAGAGAGAGAGGGAGTCACAGGTTGAAACAGTTTCCAGGCTCTGAACTGGCAGTCAGCACAGAGCCCGACACGGGGCTCGAACCCACGAACCACGAGATCATGACCTAAGCGAAAGTCGGACGCTTAACTGACTAAGCCACCCAGGCGCCCCACTTTTTACCTGATCTTTAAAGAATGATTTTTACCTTAAAAATGGATTTTTTTACTTTGATAAAACCTCCGATTACTGTTCTCATACTATCTGCAAATCGTTGTCGTGTAAAATTTTCTGAGGAAACCCACTTAATACCAAGCTATTCTAGGACCTTGCTAAGGGGGGCACTGGGTGAGGATGAAGACAGAGTCCTTGCTAGGAAATGTCACCCAAGCCAACGTAGTAATAAGTCATAATCCAGTGAAGGGGCGAGAACACTGGACAAAGAGCTGAAGGTGTGGGTTCAAGTCCTGGCCTTCAGCCCACAGGGGATCTGGGGCAAGTTCTCCCCTTCCTGTCTGTTTGCACACCGCAGGCCATCATGGAGGCCAGGGAGTGCAGTGGGGTCTGCACTTACTGGAGGGACTTTCACACATGTCCCCCAGCAGCACATGGGAAAAACCAGCCCCGATGGCCAGTGCTGTGCATTCCATCGTGCCCCTTGGCGTGTTCTAGCTCCGCTGGTGAACTTCACCATGGCAGAGCTCTCTCTTGATTCCTCCTCGCCAGGACTCCTGTTCCACAGCTTCTGTGCTTCACACAGGGGGAGGCCTGGGCCACTTTCCTGAGGGCACAGGCAGGTCTTGATGCTCTGCAATCACCAGTGCTGACTTGCCGCTGATCTGATGTCTCTCCCCTGGCCAGAGTTTGCCTTTCCAGAATGTTCCGCTGACTTAGCAGATATCTGAGTCAAAGAAATGAGTTTATGGGGAGCCCCAAGCCCAGACAGCTACAATAAATTACGATGTTGCTGGAGAGGTGTCACCTGCAGGTGACGTGGCCTCTGAGCACCATTCAGAGACTGCAAAGCTACAGCTGTGTGACCAGAACTGTGGGCTGAGGGGAGGCAGTTTTGGCTGAGGTAGCAAGAGGGGGTCTGGGCAAGGCTGCGTCCTGAGAGGGGAGCTTGGGGAACAGGATCAGCGTGGCTGCGGACGGTGCCCACATATGAAAGGTGAGCTAGTGGAGGTGAGTGGAGGTGAGTCCAACTTTCTCCTGGACATGGTTTTCTGGGACGACATCAGGAAACACAGTCAGTGTACAGTTTCCTCCCTAACCATGAATTTATTCATGTAGTTCGGATATGAGTACAATTTACTGATAGGATATTAACACGTGCTTCTGCACATTTTAACAAGAAAAATAGAGACCGTGACCGACCTCTGCTGTGGCTGCTGCTGCCTAAAAATTCACACGCTCCCCACCATCAGCACATCTCTTGTGCATCGAAAGTCTCCGTGTGACACGGCGCACCCGGCTCCGGGCTGGTCGGTGAGAGCAGCTCGGTGCACGTCAGTTACTGCAGTGGTTACTGTCATGGTTGTGACTTTGCAAAATAGTGTTTTCCCACTGGGCAGAGCGTGGGCCCTAACGTCTGGCTCCAGACTCTAACCCCCTTCCCAGGGAACGAATACCAGTGCAGTTATACTCAGCACTGAACTGGGCAAAATAAGCAGGGATTGTGTCCACTTCCTGATTATAATGATCCCTGCATTTAGTCTGGTACCTGGAAAGGGTCACTGTAGTCACTGGGTCTTCTGTCCTGTCCCCACATGTGGCAGCTTCAAGGGGACCTGCCACCACCTCCAAATGTGTACCAGTCAGAGCAAGCAGGGCTGTGTGGAAGGAGTGGCCCCCTGCTGGTAACGCAATCACATTTTGGCTCCTCGCTGTCATGGGAACACTATTTGCCTGTTCGCTGTTCGATCCTCATGAAAGTGCTGTGGGGAGGTCAATTGGCAGGAACCTTGTGGATGGAGAAGGAACTTGCCCCAGCCAGGCACCCGGCTTGTGGGGTGTCCCGGCTTGTATGTGGGGTGACAGCCTAGGAGGTCAGTAGGTCTAACCTATGGTATTTTTTCTTTTCAAGTGTTTTTATTTTCAGTGACCAATAGAGTTAGATCAGGAGTGAAATTGTGAAATGGAAGGAGATCAGCATTTCTTTAAAAATTTTTTTAATGTTTATTTATTTTTGAGAGAGAGAGAATGTGTGTGGAGAAGGGGCACAGAGAGAGATGAAGAGAGAATCCCAAGCAGGCTCCATGCTGTCAGCACAGAGCCCAACGTGGGGCTTGATCCCATGAACCTCAAGATCGTGACCTGAACCGAAGTTGGACGCTCAATCGACTGAGCCACTCAGGTGCCTCTTCTTAAAATCTGATGTGAGATCATAATCACAGGTCAAGGAAAAAGCATGTAAAGGCGTCCAACTGCCGCCATTTTCTCCACAGAGAGCTTTCCTTGTCTTTATCCATCAGGCCACGCATGCTTTCCGGTCATGCTGCTGAGACATATTTGTACTGGCTCAGTCCCCAAAGGCCTCCAGTGCCTGTGAGATCCAGATGGTGTGAACGGTCATGGAAACCTTGTCGAAGTCAACAAGACTCCCTTGGCGCAGGTCTCCAGGGGCAGCGGGGCCACAGGCTGCTGGGGGGCTGCAGCAGGAATAGGGCTTCTAGTGCTCGGGGGGAGGTGTCTCTGTCCTCCCCACACTCTCTCTTTTTTTTTTTAATTTTTTATTTTATTTCTAGGAGAGAGAGAGAGACAGCGTGAGCAGGGGAGGGTCAGAGAGAGAGGGAGTCACAGACTGAAACAAGCTCCAGGCTCTGAGCCGGCAGTCAGCACAGAGCCCGACGCGGGGCTCGAACCCACAAACCGCGAGATCATGACCTAAGCGAAAGTCGGACGCTTAACCGACTAAGCCACCCAGGCACCCCTCCCCACACTCTCTTTGATGCCCTCTGTACCATCACCTCACGGGTCCCCAGGGAGGCCTCCGTAGCCTTTTGGATCTTTTCCATGTGGGGCAGGTGATTCAAGGACAATTCAAAAAATGTTTCCTGAATCTGCTCTGAGCTAGGAGCAGGGCATAGGATGAGGGAGCTCACCCTTGCTCCCCCAAGACTCAGAGCCCAAGGCCAGGATGGTGAACATCCCCATGTGGCTAGGGAGTGGGTGAATGTGACCCTGTACTGCCCCACCCCAGGCTGATGCACAAGCGTGGCTTGAAAGCTGGCAAGCACCATTACCACTCTTTGAAGGCGACATATGTCTCATAAAGCACGCGGGGCACGTGGGAGAAAGGAAGCATGAATGAGAGATGGGCTGGAATAGAGGCAAGCCTGCGACTCCAGCGATGCTAGTGGGTCTGCATTAGCAGCTAACAGGAACCCAAACACAAATGGTCTGCCTGATGAGCTAGCCCTTCGGGAGCAGTGTGAGGGCTTAGAACATCAATACTCAAAGAACACACTCAAGACAGTAGGAGGATGGGATTCTGGTTGTATTTTAGGAGAAGCAGTGTGAGGCTTACAGAAGCTGACACGGTGCAGGACACATGGATGCATGAATAGAACAGGTATGCCAGGTAACCAAGGCGGGCCTTGGGAGATTTCATTTCTTCAACAGAGAAAGAGTTCAAAGATCCAGGTGCGAACAAGTATATAGAGTTTCCTCTTTAGGTGCAGCGTGGTTTGGAAAAGCCCATGGGCTTTCTGACTCAGAGGAGTCAGCTCATAGAGAAGGGGGAGACATGACTCGTGATCTCTACTCCCTGTGGATCAACATAAATGCTAGATGTGACGATGTTATGGGGATCCCGATCCCTTTGATGGCAGCATGAATGCAATTTTCTCAGCTTTGGCACAGGGGGCATTGGGATGGCCTGGGACATTCAGGAAAAGAAGTAACCATCATTGCAGAAGAACCTGGCCTCACCCTTCTCCAATTGCCAGCTCTTGGTCAACTCACTGGTGAGGCATCAAAAGGGGTTCAGTCTTCACAAGACTGATTCATGGGGATAAAAGAATTACTGCTTTCCATTACTCTGTGACTACATTTCTCCTATGGTGGAGCTGGAAGATTCTAAGAAAGATCTTAGGAAGAGGTATTTTCTTGAACACCAAAGAGCATAGTTGAGAGAGCTAATGATTTAACAACTCATGTTGGCAGGTAGGTGCCAGATGCTGGTAGGTACCAGGCAGCTCACCTTGGGGCCCACAGTGCCTTGGATTTGTGTGGTTGGATTTGCAAATGGGAGCAGCCTCCTCATGTCAAGGGACTTTACCGAATCAAACATACCTCTTGGCAACTGGAAGAGGCCACCTCTTTCCCTTGGAGAAGCTCTCAGACATCTGGTTGTGTGCCTACCTGCTGACATCTTTGTTCTCACCTTCTCACCACTGGGCGGGGCTCCTGGAACAGAGACACGTGGCTGCTCCTTACTTTTCTTTCTGTGGAGCTGACTTTGGATGTCCCAACAGGAAATCTGCTTTCAGTGTAATGACATGAGAGAGAAGACTACAGGCAGTTCTGTGTGGTCCCAGGTCCAGCTCTTTTCTTGCTGGGACAACGCTGACTGACCTGAGATTCAGTTTCTTCTACGTGAGACAAGAGTGATTACAACCACACTTACATTTAGGGTCGTTGCAGGATCAAAGAGAACCTTTTTTTTAAGTTTACTTACTTATTTTGAGGAGGGGAGTCAGGAGGGGCAGAGAAAGGAGAGAGAATCCCAAGCAGGCTCTGTGCTAACAGCACCCCATGCAGGGCTCAATCTCATCTCACGAACCATCAGAAATTAAGAGCTGGGCAAATCTGAGTGAGCCACCCAGGCGCCCCCAAGAGAACATTTTTGAGAAGGTGTTTTATGAACTCTTCAGAATTTGACAAATGTGAGGTTTTGCTTTGTCAGTCAGAGCTGACTGTGCGCCTGTGCATGCATCCCCAAACCACTCGTTGCTTTTCTGGGCTCCGTCCCTATGTTATTACATCCCTGCCATCAGCGTGAACTGCAGTCATGTCAGACGGTTCCAGCTGAGAAGAGACCCATGCTGGTCACGGTTACCGGGGGCGCACTGGTGCAGGCAGGGGTATCCTGCTCTGGAGACCTCCAGGATAGTAGCTTCATCAGGATCTTGCCTCTTAGGATGACAGTGCGCCCCGGAAACCTGAGGGGGGGGTCCACGCTCTAGACACACATCCAAGTTCTTGGAATGAAAGCTCTTAGGTGCTGCTGGTTCTCAAAGTACCCACTCCACTCCACTAAGTCCACTGATACCTTCTAGTTTTGCTATTGCTGAGACCAAGGCTTTTTTAGTTCACCACTTTGGCATCCCATCAGACGCTACCATTGTTTCCCTATGGTAAATTTGGGAAATTACTTTGGCAGGTGAGGGGGAGATTTGAAGGAGATGATGTCACTGGGACTGAGATAATCCACAGACCAAAAATATAATGTATAGATGAGGGGGAGAGGGCTTATCTGAAGAGAAATATTCAGAAAAAGGTGTTCCCTAGGACATGTCCTAATTTCAATTCCTAGAAAGTAGGATGGTTCACTAAAATAACTGTCTTTGGAATCTAGTAACCCAATACAAGCTCTAGATCCCAGACTAGCTTGTAGAATTGAGGTTCAGATGTCTGTAATTCATAGCAACTGCAAAGAGTATACACCAAAAATGATGTTGTGGTTTATAATAAATATATATTTGGTCTCTGTCCCAGTTCTGTCACAGAGCTCTTAAAACCCTTGGGATGAGCACTGGGTGTTATATGGAAACCAATTTGACAATAAACTATTAAAAAAATAAATAAATAAAATGTAGAACTGTGGGGGGAAAAACCCTTGGGATTTCCTAAGTGATTCAAGTGATAAATGTGTCTTTTGTCATGCTAACGAGGTGGCCTTTAGACCCCACCTAAGGTTGGGGCTGGTTGTTGAAACTTTCAGTCCCACCCCTAACCTCAGTGGGAGAGGAGTGGCTGAGGTTGAATCTATCACCAATGACCAATGATTCAGTCAAACATGCCTACATAATGAAGCCTCTGTAAAATTCCAAAAGGGCAGAGTGGGGAGAGCTTCCTGGTTGGTAAACCCATGGAGATTTGGGGACAGTGGCACATTCAGAGAGAGCATGGGAGCTCTGTGCCATTTGTCCATGCCTTCCCCTATGCATCTCTTCCATTTGGCTGTTCTTGAGTTACATACTTTTATGATAAGCTGGTGCTCTAATAAGTAAAATGTTTCTCTAAGTTCTGTGGGTGGCTTTAGCAAATTAACCAAACTTAAGGAGGGGGTCATGGGAACCTTTAGTCTGTAGCATGTTGGTCAGAAGCACAGGTGGCCTGGGCTTGTGAATGGCACCTGAAATGTGTATGTGGGGGTGTCCTATAGAACTGAGCTCTCAACCTGTGGAATCTGATGCTGTGTCCAGGTTACGAATGACAATTCAAAATTGAATTGAATTGTAAGATACCTAGCTAGTGTCTGAGAATTGCTGGCTGGTGTGGAAACCCTCCACATTTGGAATTGGGTGTAGAACTGTTTTACTATGGAATCAAAGTAATTTGAGCTCCATCATCTGGCAATCTCACCTACAAGGAGTGACTTGAGTCAAATCATTTTGCTTGTCTGGGATTTTTTTCCAGATTGGGCCAGGCCTGGCTGATCTTGGCTGGGCTACTCCCTGAGCATGGGCCAAAGACTCACCAGTGCCTGAAGGCCTCTCCTAACACAGCTGACTTCTACATGGGCTCTCATCCTTGCCAGACGAGTGTGGGCTTGCGCACTGAGTGTTTGTACAAGGACACAAGGCAGTGGGCACTAGGCTTGAGACTGCTACATTTTGCTGCCCAAGATCACAAGAGGGGTCCAGATCCGAAGATTAGGGAAATAAGTTTCACTTATTGATGAAAGAAGTTGAAAAATCATATTGTAAAAGGCAGAGATATAGGCGAGGAAAAACCAGCCACTCCTTTTACAAACAACTTAATGCAAAAAGTAAAACAAAACCGAATAAGCCCAGCTGAAAACCAAACCAAAACAAAAATTCAGGACACCACTTAGACTTGGGAGGAGAAAACAGTCAGTCTTTGGCATGTTCATGGATCAGTGACTCTGGATAGTCTGTCTAACAGAACATTGACTATGCACTTCCAGAGTTAAGATCTTAGGAGAGAGAGCTCCCTTGTTAAAGGTTTTATTCTGGTATCTATTCCCAGCAATGGCCTCTTGATAGCCCATCGCAGACAGTGGAGAGGAACTTTTCGTGAAACTTTGTGGGTGTTTTCTGAGGTGCAGGGGAAGTATAATCAGGCTTTACTTGGGTTCAAATTTTCTTTGCTTGTTCTGCCAGTTTGGAATCATTCTATACCAGATGCTCGTTACTTCTCCCAATAGGCTCGGAGTTCAGTATGGCCCAGAGTTGACCTGAATGGCCCAGATTTGTTTCAGTACAAGCCCAGTGTGGGCTCAGCTTCTCTCTCAAGTTGTGAGGACTTGGGATCTCCTTGAAGACTCTTTATTTCTGTGATCATTCCTGACCTCTCCCAGGAAGAGCCTGGAGACCAGCTGTGGGGCTCACTAGTCTTTTATATGAGTGTCGATCTGGAGTTAGCCCATGAGCCTTGGGGCTTTGGCACAGAACAAACTACCTGCAGAATGTTTGGGCAACACTCTCACCAGTCCATCCATGACTTTGTCTAGCTTCCTGGAATCCAGGGAAGAGCAGAACTTATCCTCTTCCTCCAGAGTTATAATTCTGCAAGTCATTGGCGGGATCTCAGAAGACCTTCTATTTAAGGAAGCCCAGATCTGGGCTGTAGAACTTAAGGTGGTATCCCCAGTGGCTTACAGCTGAGCCATACATTTCTATAAGGTCTTGTGATGCAAAAGAGATGAAATAAAAAGAGCAAAGCTTTCCCTGTCTATATCAATACCGAGGCAAACTCTGCTTTTTTTTAAAAGAATGCTAACATGATGAGTGGCTATTGATAGCAGAAGTTAAATCTGCACACTTGGTGGGTGACTATTGAATATAATCAGAGAGATTTGTTTGTGCAAAACTAATTATTAATAGGGGCGCCTGGGTGGCTCAGTTAAGTATATAACTTCGGTTCAGGTCATGATCTCACAGTTTGTGGGTTTCAGCCCCGCGTCGGGCTCTGTGCTGACAGCTCAAGCCTGGAGCCTGCTTCAGATTCTGTGTCTCCTTCTCTCTGCCCCTCTCCCACTCATGATCTGTCTCCTTCTTTCTCTCAAAAATGAACATTAAAAAAAAATCCTAATAATTAATAGGAAATGTCTTCATAACCCTTGTCACAAAATTGCAATGGATTAATATAATAATAATAATAATAATAAACTATATGGAGATATTTTCTTAAACCTGTGACTTTCCAAAAGACCAGAAAACTCAAGTTCAATGGCACTTTATCCCCGCAATGGAGGCCTCAGCAGCTGGCTCTAAGACAGGAAAGCCTTTTTGCGGGGAGCCTGGGAGCCACGTGTCACCTGGCACTTCTCTGACTCTGCGCTGGACTAGGAGCTCGTTAACCTTCTCAGTGTACCTGTGAGCACAGAGGCGGGGGGTTTCATTATCTGCTTTTCACAGATGGACCAGTCAGATCCCAGAATCCTCATACAGTAACGCTACGGATGGCCGTGGTGTTCTGCTGTCCAAGGTCGAAGTACATCCCGGCCCCCTGTGATGAGGCCACTTGGGTGGGAGACTGAGGAAGAGTGAATGAACGGCAGTTACAACCGAGGATCAGATGCCCTGATAACTGGCCCCTTTGGAGTCAGGCAGCCCCCAATGCCACAGTGAGAACTGCCCCTTGGAAATGGAGACATCTGGTCCTGCTAAAGAAATCTCATTTTCTATTTTCTTATCTTTTATTTTTTTAATGTTTATTTATTTTTGAGAGAGAGAGAGAGACAGAGTGCAAGTGGAGGAGGGACACAGAGGGAGGGAGACATAGAATCCAAAGAAGGCTCCAGGCTCTGAGCTGTCAGCATTGAGCCCAACGCGGGGCTGGAACCCACGAACCGTGAGATCATGACCTGAGCCGAAGTCGGATGCTTAACCGACTAAGCCACCCAGGCTCCCCAATAAGTCTCATCTTTTAAAATGTAAGACTCTAGCAGTAGAAATTTTGATGAGATATGGAGTAGGAATAATCTTTGTTTTTTTACCTTTTAAGGAAAAAGGCGAGGGGTGCCTGCTTCTCAGTTTCCAAAGGCCACCCCTCAACTCAGTGCCCAACAAATGCCCCACACCCATTCACACACACCCCCCGTACCCGCCCATGAGCTCGCCCCTTCGCAGGGCCTGTTTGCCTCCACCCATTGTCCCAGCGACCCAGCACCCCCTGCGGTGTGCGGATGGCAACCCGGAACAGACCTAATGAGGAGCGCCACATGGGGAAGAGGTGCGCGCCTCATTAATCCCACTGGCTGCCTTCCGGGGCCTGGAGGCCAGACTCGGGGTGTTGTGAGCCTGCATCTGTCGGGCCCATGAGATGCCCCGCACGCCCTCACTGCTCCACAGAGCCATTCATCTCTGTCCATTACGTGCCACACTGTGCCCGGCTCCTAATTAGGCCCCGGCGGAAACCGAGTGAGAAGGTAAGCTCTCTCGGGCTGCGCTGGGACGGTCCGTCCCATCTTGCACAAAAGGCCAGCCTCGCAGCCTCCAGGGAGGAGTAAGAAGTGAGAGCCAGATGGGCTGGCTTTGTCAGAAATCATCCACAGCGACGGGCCACGGCAGGAGCCACGCTCTGCACCTGTGGTTTTTACTTGTAGGCTGTGGGTGTCTGAGAAGGAGCAGAGTGAGCTCAGGGCCAAAGGATTGGCTTCCCTCGAGGGCAGGACCTTTCTGCCGCCCCACAGGTGGGGTGTCTGCCCCGTCCCCCTCTGTCTCTCTCCCTACAGAGCTGGTGGGGTTTCGGATGCACGGCCCGTCTATGTTCATTGACGGCAGGGTTTCAGGCTCCCACCTCTTTGTGTTTCGGCCATCAGACTGGCAGGCTTTGCACCTGCCGCGGCTCAGTGGTAAGAAGCATCACTGGGGAGAGGACGTCGGCGGGAACTCAGCTGCGTACCTGTAATGATCTCCGGCTCTTTCTCTCTTCCTCTGTCACTGAATCCAAGCTCTCCCTCCGGTCGTTTATAAACCGCTTGGGAGGAAGGACGAGACAAGCTAAGCTCCGGGTCCCGCCACGAAGCACCCTCTCTGCTGTTCACAGACTATTTCAGCGGGTGTGTCTGCTTTTCCCAAAATGAACGCCTTGATGAACTGACAAATGATCGCCTGTGGGACTCTGGCGGCTTCTTTGTGAACAGCGCCTCCTGTCTTGGAGCTGAGGCTTCCCCGGAGGCTCCCTGCCAGCTGCAGAGGGACTGCTCCTCCTGGGAGGTCGGGTGGGTTGACCACGCAGGACCCGAGCAGAGCGCACGCCGGAGGGAGCCGGGAGCCGGGGGCCGCCAGTGCCGGTGGAAACAAGACGGTGAGGGCTTCTTGAAGCCTCAGTGAGGAAATGAGCCTGGGAGCCTGTCAGAGCATCTATCCAAGCCTGTCGTACTCATTCATTTATTCATTCATTCATTTGCTCACTCATTGGTTGTACACACTTACCCATTGAAGAGAGACCATGCCTGCATCACGGGATATGATGAAAGACTGGTTCCCGTGGGCTGGGAAGGCCCCGTGGGGTTGTTCCCTGATGGTCCCCTTCTGGCCTTCAATCCCCGCCAGACCAGGGGTGACCCCAGTGGCTATGAGGTGACACAGGAAATAGGCTCAGGAAAAGCCTAATGCCTGCCTGAGGTCCAGCATGACCTCAGCCCCTTTCTTGAGGGCTGAGTCTTCTCTTTGTCTTTCCTGCCTGTGGCTCTGTGCCTTTGGTCACAGTGCCTTCTCTCACAGTGGCTTCCACCGGCCAGGAGTCCCTCCAGTGAGGATGCATCAGTGCCTCCGCCTCCCCACGTGGGGGCAGACACAGGAGGGCTGCCTGGAGGAGGCTTGGTGGGCACAAGAGAGGGACGTCTTCCTCCAAGGGCTCCAGGGGAGACTCTGCTGTGGTGGCCGAGCTGAGTTGAGCTGAGGTCCTGTCTCAGTAGGAGGCGCCCACTGTCCACCGCCGGGCTGCCCCCAGACACACGACTGCTCCCAGAGCATCGGTTGTGGGACTAGATCACAGAGGCCTCACGGAGGCACTTCTTAGACAGGGAGGTCTTCCTTGGTGCAAAGCCTCGGTGCTGTTATTTTGAGAGGCCCAAAAGGAGACAGCGAGAAGTGAATGGTTTTTCTCCTCTTGTTTACAAAACAGGGGGAGCCGCTCTCCCTCCCGAGCGCGTGTCTGCGCTGGGGGAAAGGGGCCACGGGGAGACAAGGTCTGTTATCATTCTCAGGTGTCTGGGACTCAACCACGTATTCACGGATCTGTTCGGTATAGAATACCTGCCACGTCCTTGGCGCGGTAGGCGATTGGCCTCTCTTACGACGGCTGCAGACGCCCGTCGTGAAGGGACTGCACTTGGCAATCTGTGTCTGTGAAAGCCAGTTCTGAGTTTTGCATCACAGAGAGGAGAAGGCGAGGTTGTTCAGTTCAGCAAGTTTTTGCTGAGTCTCGAGAGTTTATATGGAGCACAGAGGGCACGAATCAGAACTCCCGTCGCCAGCAACTAGCGTCCTCACCGTGGGCAGGCGGGTGGGCCCACTGGGAGCCTGTTAGTGCAGAGGCCGCGTCTGGCGGAAACGGGTGGACTTCTTTGCATTCAGCTGCAGCTGGTGGTATTCAGTGAGGCTACAGCTACTGTCCTTCAGGCCACATGGGGTTGCAGCGGAGCTGAAGCCCTGAGTGGATTCCCCGAGGAGAGGAAAGTGTCCCTGCTAATGGGAATTCGCTGCTTCGTGCGGGAGACACAGCCTCCGGGACCTCCCGTAGAGCCGGAAGGAGCCTTGGCGCCCAAAGTGCCGGCGCTGTGCTTGGGAGTGTGAGGAGTGGCATCTCATGCACAGAGGGGAAGGAGTTCCAGCTCAGCAGATCCACAGAAAGGAATCTATTCCTCCTTTAAATACTTAGTGCTGGGAGTGCTTTGGGGGGAGGCGGCAGTTAGAGAGATAGGGACAGCGGCAAAGAAAAGAATAAGGCTTTGAAATGCCTCCTGTCAAGTCATTGGCAGCCTTGAGAATAGACTTCGGACAGTATTTTGGGTTTCGGGGGGGCTGTTGGGACCCATGTGACTTATGATAAGTTGAATCATCACTGTCATTTGCCCCATCAACCAAATTGGAATCTCTACCTTTTTGCCATAGAATGAGGACTTTTCTCTCTTACTCCAGGTATTTAACATGTTGCATCGACTAAGCAGTCTTACTTCCGACAATGCCTATCAACACAGAAATACGTCCTGATATACATCCTTGAATTCAAAACGTAATTCAAACGTCCTGATATACATCCTTGAATTTTTTGAAGGACAGTGGTTGCCAGTAAGCGGCATATGCCCTGCCCACCGCCCCCCGCCACCCACACACACATTCTGCATCCATAAAGAAATCATCGCCGTTTCTGTCCTTGAACTATTTCAGTTAATTAAGAGAATGTGGAGGAAGCCCATCTCTCCGGTTTGTTAATTACAAAGGTATTCAATATGCCACTGCAAATGGCATTCTGCTAGCGCTTAATTAAAATAAATACAAAAATTTAAACGAACTAAACAGATTCTGGCACTGGGCTGTAGTTACAGGGCCAAGTTTTATGCGTGGATATAATACAAGCAGAGGAATAAATCTTCCCTCTTTGCTCTTAATGGATTGGCATCTGGCCAGACGCAGGGGACGTGGCCTCTGTTCCGTGCACCAGGTCCTCTGGGAACTGCCAGCCCTCTTTCTTCATAACCCCACCCCTGCATACTCCCCCCCAGGCCCGGCTTTAGGGGAACCCACTCCAGATCTTCTGGGAGGGGTGAGAGTCATTCCTTGAACCCATCTTCCCTCTAAGGATTCAAAACGTAAAGAGCATTTTCATGTAGTTCTTCACCACCTTTTCTCAGGAGGCTCTGAGATGGTTGACAGACAGGAAGATAGTTCTGCCTGCTCCTCGGCAATGTGGGGAGCTGGAAGAAAAGAGCTCCGGACTGACTGAGCAGGGGGCGGAAGAGGTAGGAGGGATCGGGGTGTTCCTGCGGATGCGGCCCCTCCCCCCCCACTCCAAGCCTAGGGTGCTGGTAACAAGTCTAGGGTGCCAGAAGCAAGCCTTTGTATCATCCATCAGAGCGCTGCTCTTAAACGATCCGATGGTACAGATCAAAGGAGGGTGTCTATGCACAGATTTCCAAGCGACTTAGGACCACCGTTTAGATATAAATAGTTGGTGCATCAGACCTTCATGGATGCCACCTGGTGGGTCCTACGTGCTGAGATGTCTGGTCTGCAGAAGTGTGTCCATAAGTAAAAGTAACACAACTGCAGTTCATTATTTATTCTAAAGCAACTATAATTAGATCCAATTTAGAGAATATAGTGAGTGCTTCATCAGAGGAAAGGCTACAAGTGACAGAAACCCAGCAGGATCAGGGGCGCCTGGGTGGCTCAGTCAGTTGAGTGTCTGACTTCACCTTAGGTCATGATCTCATGGTTTGTGCGTTCGAGCCCCGCGTCGGGCTCTGTACTGACAGCTGAGAGCCTGGAGCCTGCTTCCGATTCTGTGTCTCCCTCTGTCTGCCTCTCCCTTGCTCACAGTCTGTCTCTCGGTCTCTCCCAAAAATAAATAAAACATTAAAAAAAATAAAAAGAAACCCGGCAGGACCAGCTTACAATAAAGAGCGAATCACTGGAGGTATAAGGAAGGGGTCTCAGACACGTGACGAGCAGTAGAGAAGTGGGAGAAGCAGAAAGGAAGCAGGAGCTTAGGACCCGGGGGACCAAGCGTCGAGCCCTCCAGGACTGTATCCTCCAGCCCCTCCCATCCGCTGCTGCCCCGTGGGCTGGTGCCTCTTCCTCCCACCCCAACCCTCTTCCTTCTTCTCTCAGAACCTCTGCCTCTGCTCATCATGGCGGAGGGGAGCGCCTGGCCTGCACATCTTACAATTTTAGCCGCGGAGAGAGGCCACCAAGATGTGACCACTGGTCCCGGATCAGGAAATCCAGAATGAGACTTGGAGGTGCCAGAGGTGAGCAGGGGCACCCAAGGCACCCGGCCCTCCTGTGAGAACTGTCTAGGGGCATGGGAGGAGGAGATCCCTCAAGGCGATGCTGCTCTCAGAAGAAGGCACCCTGGATGATGAAGGTGATAGACGGCTGTGGAATGCATGCCGGCCTTGGGGCTGAGCATAGCACCGGGGACCCGCTGTAGAAAGGAGTGTGAGACACGGTCCAGGCTGAAGAACTGAGGAGGGACATGGGCCAAGTGAGCCAGTAACTTGTGTCTTTGGTCCGAGACACTGATCAGAGCCCGGATGTGGGCTCCATGAACACCTGTCATACCAGTGAGTGAGGAAATATGTCTGTTCCAGGAATGCGTGAGCCTGAGATCCTCCCGGGTTACGAGGGTATCCCGCGGGGGAGTGAGAAGCCTCCCGGGATGACCGGACATTATGAAGCAGTGGCAGATGTGACACGCTTTGGGGACAGAGATTTCAGCAGAGAAGAGGGCGCATTGACAGGGATGTGTGGTTTAAGAAAAGATAAGAGGGGGAGAGAGTGTGACATCACCTGGAAAGGATGTGCAGTCTGGTTTGTTGGTGTGTATGTGCAGTGACCTGTCCCGTGTGAATACCTGTCCCGTGTGAATGACCTGCCCTAGTGTGAATGACCTGTCGTGGTGTGAATTATCTGTCGTGGTGTGAATGACCTGTGTGGTGTGAATGACCTGCCCCAGTGTGAATGACCTGTCGTGGTGTGAATGACCTGTCGTGGTGTGAATGACCTGTGTGGTGTGAATGGCCTGTTCCGGTGTGAATAGCCTCTCCTGGTGTGAATAGCTTGTCCCGCTGTTAATGGCCTGTCCCGGTGTGAATGACCTGTCCCGCTGTTAATGGCCTGTCCCGGTGTGAATGGTCTGTCCCGCTGTGAATAGCCTGTCCCGGAGTGAATAGCAGGTCCCGGTGTGCTCAGGCAGCTATCACGAAGCACCGGGGCTGGGCATCTTCTGAACACACCTTTCCAGTGACCTGGAGGCTGCAAGTCCCTGAGTGGGAGTCTGCAGTGCTGAGCTCTCCTGGGGCCTCCCCCTGGGCACACAACGGCCTCCCTCTGGCTGCCTCCCCATGCAGCCTTATCTCTGTGTGTCTGTCCCCTGAGTGTCCTCTGTGTGCCCTCGTCACCTCTCCTTGCGTGGACACCAGTCGTGCTGGAGCAGCACCGTGCCTAACTGCCTCCTTTTAATGGAACAATATGGTTAAAGGCCCTGTCTCCAACACATTCAGTCTGAGGCACTCGGGGTCAGCGATTCAACGGGTGAATTTGGGGAGCACAATTCGGTCCAGAACATGATGGAACTGGGCGTTTTCCTCTTCTACAGGTCCTTGGGCACCCCAGGGAGGAGTTGGCCCTTCATCTCAATACGCAGTTGCAATGGGACTCGGTCCCTAGGATAATTAGTGGGTCACCTGTAAACGCAACCAGTTGGGGAGGGTCTGAAATGACAGACAGACCGCAAGATGCTTCTGACTTGCCCTCCCTTGCTGGACCAGAAGTCACAAAGGTTCACATGACCTAACAGAGCCATCTTCCCAGTGGTGCGCCCTGAAAGGGGTCTGGCGACCATGCCGGCCTCTAGGATGCCCCCAGCGAGTGTCTGGGTGAAGGGAGCGCCAAGTGCTCTAAGGGATGACCCAGCGCCTCTGTGAGGCAGGCCAACAAGTGCAAGGCCCACGGACACCAGAACCAGGGGTTTCATCCCTTAGATGTGAGCTGCGGGGTCAGAAAATATTTATAGCCATTGGTAGCTTGGTCCCCAGGAAGACCTCTTGCCTGCTGACCTCTGGCTTGTCACAGCTTGGTTATGGGCCCCCCTGTGTGACCCTCACACCCCTGCTCTGTCCCACCACTAAGGCAGGTACCCGTCCTGTGCAGAAGGAAGCGGACACTCCTGTTTGCAGCCTGGTTGTCGTGGAGCTGCAGCAAACCCAGCCCCAGTTCTGGGGGATGTGTAATTAGTGCCAATTTTCACAGGAAGCTTCTTAGTGCTGATTAAAAGCACAGGAGGCGATGGTGAGAATTACTAGGACTTTCCTTTCCCTCTCCCAGAGCTGCTCATTAGACCTGGGGAGGAACCGACTGCTGTCAACGTCTTTGATGTAAGACTTAGAATCGGGGGCCACCGAGAGCCCTCTCGGCTTGCACAGAAGGGGGTATCACGAGGCTGACATTTGAATCCTTAGATCCACTCCGCCATCCTCCTCAGAGAATGCTGGTCTTCGTGTACCTGCTGGCCAAACCCAGCCAAGGTCTCCCCGCTGGGCTGCCTGTATTTTCTCTTCCATTTCCCCCAGGCTCTGTGCATTTCCTGATCGTCTAAAAACACTTGGATATACTATAGCATTTTAGGGAATTTGGTCATGTAGTAACACCCAAATAACATCATAGATGGCTATAAAAATCGAAGAAATGAAAAATCACAGAAATGAGCAGTGGAGCCTATAATTAAAATAGAAAACATACATCCATCAAATATATTGACATGTGATTGAGCTGAAACATAAAGATGAAATATTTCCTCTCTTCTATCGCTGTCACTCTGCTAGTGAACAAATCTTAATTGGATAGCTGCCTATGCACCAGCTCTGTAAGATCAGGGATCTGTGAGCACAGAGGAGCACCTAACACGCATGCCACAGAGAAGCATATGCATGAGAAAGCAGTCAGTGGTGTGGCCCAGCCGGTGTGGGCTGCAAGCATCCAGGGACACACACAGAGAGAGGAAGGAGGGATAACACTTCATCCCTGTGGGACCCTGTGAGGACAGTAGCAATGGTGATTTCTGGGAAGGGGGCTGGGCTGTGGGGGAACAAGGTCTCCTTCTGGCCACAGGATAAACTGGCAGAGGAAAGGCAGAGTCTGGATTGGGGGCATCCTGGGGTCATCCCCCAGAGGAAGAGGTAAAGGGTCTGGATTACGCTGATGATGGCTAAGGCATGGATGGAAGGGACACGTGGCATTCACTTCAAAGAGAGAGTCAATACTGTGCTTTGGGTATAGATTTTGCCTGTGTATGTGGTAGAACCTCAAAGTTTCTGGAGACTTCTCTTGTGAGAACCCACCAGCCTCCTCAGTGGTAGTTTCTTTCCTTCTTTTTCTTTTTTAACATCAAAAATATTATTTATTTATTTTTTCCTTTCATAGTTTATTGTCAGGTTGGTTTCCATATGACACTCAGTGCTCATCCCAACAAGTGCTCTCCTCCATGCCCGTCACCCCCCCTTCCCCTCTCCCCTACCCCCATCCTCCAGATTTCTTTGGACTTCCAGTAGCATGATAGATATTTCTCCATCCTCTTACTTTCAATCTGA
Organism: Proteles cristata cristata; assembly: GCA_017311185.1. Taxonomy (NCBI): domain Eukaryota; kingdom Metazoa; phylum Chordata; class Mammalia; order Carnivora; family Hyaenidae; genus Proteles; species Proteles cristata. Next base: position 127,442 of record JAESUZ010002284.1, on the reverse strand, counting down.
AAGTGTCCTCAGGTCTAAAATGAGTCTCTTGTAGACAGAAAATAGATGGATTTTGTTTTTTTATCCATTCTACTACCCTATGTCTTTTGATTGGAGCATTTAGTCCATTTATATTCAATGTTATTATTGAAAAATATGGGCTTAGAGTCATTGTGTTTTTGTAGGATTCATGCTTGTGGTGGTGTCTCTGGTACTTTGTGTTCCTTGCAACATTTCTCTCATAGAATCCCCCTCAGGATTTCTTGTAGGGCTGGTTTAGTGGTGATGAATTCTTTCAATTTTTGTTTATTTGGAAAGACTTTTATCTCTCCTTCTATTCCAAATGAAAGGCTTGCTGAATAGAGGATTCTTGGCTGCATATGTTTTCTGTTCATCACATTGAAAACTTCCTGCCATTTCTTTCTGGCCTGCCAAGTTTCAGTAGATAGGTCTGTCACCACTCTGATAGGTCTTCTTTTGTATGTTAGGGCCCTTTTCTCCCTAGCTGCTTTCAGAATTCTCTTTGTCCTTATATTTTGCCAGTTTCACTATGATATATCATGCAGAAGATCGATTCAAGTTACGTCTGAGGGGAGTTCTCTGTGCCTCTTGGATTTCAATATCTGTTTCCTTCCCCAGATTGGGGAAGTTCTCAGCTATAATTTGTTCAAATACTCCTTCAGCGCCTTTTCCTCTATCCTCCTCTTTTGGAATTCCTATGATACAGATATTGTTTCTTTTGATTGTATCACTCAGCTCTCGAACTCTTCTTTCATGTTCCTGGATCAGTTTATTTCACTTTTTCTCAGCTTCCTCTTTTTCTATAATTGTGTCTTCTAATTTACCTATTCTCCACTCTGCCTCTTCAGTCTGTGCATTGGATGCTTCCACTTAATTTTGCACCTCATTTATAGCATTTTAAAATTCATCACAACTATTTTTAGGCTCCATAGTCTTTGTAGCAATAGCTTCTATGATGTCTTCCATGCCTTTTTCAAGCCCAGCAATTAAGTTTGTGACTATTATTCTAAATTCTTGTTCAGTTATGTCGCTTATATATGTTTTGAGCATTCTTTAGCTGTCATTTCTTCCTGGAATTTCTTTAGAGGAGAGTTCTTCCATTTCATCATTTTGGCTAGCTTTCTGACTCTTGTTACTTTTAATTTTTTTAACGTTTTATTTATTTCTGAGAGAGAGAGAGAAAGAGAGAGAGCGAGCAGGGGAGGATCAAAGAGAGAAGAAGACACAGAATCTGAAGTAGGCTCCAGGCTCTGAGCTAGCTGTCAGCACATACAGGCATACAGTATCAACCATAACCACATTAGATACAAAACTACGTGAATGATACTCACTTCACTCCCTGATAATGGCTAAGCCCCTCTCAACCTCCCCCGTGGTCACCTCAGCCCTGCGCAGAGACCTCCCCTGCACCCAGCTCCCAGGGAATGTGGCCATTCGAGCTCTTCCTGTGGCAAGGCCAGTGGTCACCCAGGTCAGGATCTTGCCCTGTATGTCAGCAGCAGAGGGTCTGCTCACGTGCCTGGTTCCTCTGACCTCCCTGCTCATGATATTTAAAAAAAATAATAATGTTTATTTATGAGAGAGAGAGAGAGCATGGGGGGGGAGGGGCAGAGAGAGAGGAAGACACAGGCTCTGAAGCAGGCTTCAGGCTCCAAACTGTCAGCACAGAGCCCGATGCAGGGATCAAACCCATGAACCATGAGATCATGACCAGAGCCAAAGTCAGATGCCCAACTGATTGAGCCACCCAGGCGCCCCCTTGTCCATGATACTTATATGTAAAAATGTTTACTGTATGGTGCTGAACTTAGGTTGGGGGGCATGGCCTTCTTCCATGAGTTGGGTGCTCAGTGAAGCTGAGAAGCTGAATGTCTCCAGTCTTCCTGTAAACAGAGAGTAATGAGTCAGCACAGCGAATATACATCTGCCTTGTGTTTGTTTTCTCTCCTGAGTGACAAAGTGACCCTAAAGCAACAGTGACCGCTCATTATCTCCCCTGGTTTCTGTGGTCGGGAATTCAGGAGTCGTCCAGGAAATTTCTGTCTTGGGAGGGTCCCTCATGAGATTCCAGTCAGACAGCTTCTGTGGTGGGGTCATCTCAAATTTGCTCCTGTGTTTGCCACTCGGGATGAGGACACCCCGGCAGCCGGGGACCTCAGGCATTGGTCGGTGGGTCTTGCCACATGGTCTCTCTAGCTTGGCAGCCGGTTTCCCACATGGGGGCTTAGGGCTCCGAAGCACCTCTGGTGAGGGAAAGAGAGCAGGGGAGAGAGGGAGAGGGAGCCGAGCACGGTCCATACAACCTTCCGTGACCTGGCCCAGAGTCCCCTGTGGGTTTTCCACCACATCTTATTTTCTGATGCACATGTGAAAACAAAGCCAGGCACAGAGAGAAAAGAGAAGGAACCCCAACTCTCAGTGAAGCGGGAGGTTCTGAAGGAGCTGGTAAGATGGGGGAAATTGCTGTGGTCATTTTTGGAAAGCACGATCCACTTATCTTGAGGTCTTTTCTCTCTCTCTCCTCTCTCTTTTTAACAAAGGTAATTTCTCTTTAAAAAGATACTGTCCTCTGCTATGTGTCATAATAGCATATGCCTTGGTCATCTGTCCCTCCCCCAGACCCCAGCTTCATTGGATGATGGGGGTCCCTCTTGTACTGGAGTGACTTCAGGCAGCTACATGGGTCAGCATCAGCCTTTCTGTCTCTAAAGTCAAGATGAAAATGCTGGTCTCGGCAGCTGCAGGGAAACCGGTGGCTTCCAGGAGAGAACAGAAGTACCCATGTGAACATACCCCCTGGGCTCATTTTCACGTCTCAACATACTTCGTAGAGGATTGTACTTGGAACATTCTGGGTCAGTCCACATGCTTTGAAGGCGCTGACTCTGTGTATCAATGGGATGAAAAATTAACAGTCCTGGCAAGGAGAAGTTGGATCTATGGCCTGTGTCCCTAAGTGCTTCATAGGATGGACACCTGCTGTCCCCTGTCTGTGGTCACAGCTCATGATGGGGACTCCAGGGGCCATTTGCAAATCAGCTGTTTGGACAGAGTCAGTACAACCATCTAAAGGCTACTTCACGCTGGTCTAGTTACCATACTTAGGGCGTGAGCCCTTCGTAGCTATGCTCTCAGCCTGCGGTTCCAGAAACTTCTCAGGCTTTCTATGTTGATCTGTCTGGGGCCGGAGTCCTGGGGCTTTGCTGGGGTGAGCAGAGGGGGAGGTGGTTGAGAGGTGCTAAGGATCAGCTGGAAAGATGGGCTGCCCCTGGGGAGGGGAGAGGGGACTAGAGGGAGAAGAGGTGCTGAGACTCCCCACTCGGACAGGGAACAAGAGGTGCCAATGCAGGAAGTCCTCTGTCACCAGGGAGGGGACAGGCAGCGCTCTTGCTGGCTGGCCACTGATGGCTGGTGGGCACCTGGTGACCCCCTTCCAGGGAGCAGGGTCCACGGGATGTGCTGTGGTCATTTTCAGCCTACCCCATAGGAGAGGCGTAGACGGGTGGTGGGGGCCACCCACCATCCCAGAGGTAAGGGACAGCCCCTGATTTTAACAAGGAAAGTCAGGAGTGCAGTAGGACAGAGCTTCCTGGCCTTGAGACGGCCTTGCTGCCTAGTGGAGGACCTCGGCGGAGGCCCACCTCCCAGGTGGAGTCCTAACGGACGTGCCTGCAGAGGCTAGTCTCCCCCCTCCCCCGGGGCACAGGGAGGACCCAAGCCTTCAGTCGCTGTCAAAGGGGCAGGTCCTTGCTGGGACCGTCGTGGGAGCCCAGCACCTCCGTCTGCCTCGTAGGAAGCGCCCATGTCCTGTCCGGGGGTGGGGGCCTTGCTCAGCTCCCCAGGGGAGAGACAACCTCTTCCTCTGGCTTGAGCTGTTCATTGCTAGCACTTTCTGCAGGGTGTGCTCATTCTGCACCAGGGACCTGCCCACCCCAGAGCAATTCCTGAATTTGTTTTTTTAACTTTATTTAATATTCACTTCTGAGATAGACAGAGACAGCATGTGAGAGGCAGGGGCAGAGAGGGAGGGGGAGAGAGAACTTCAAGCGGGCTCCGCACCCTCCGTGCAGAGGGGTGGGGAGAGTGCAAAGACTGAGCCAGGGGTGAGGCCTCCTCGGGGAGCAGCGGGAGCACCCCACCCACCCCTCCGCTCTCGGCTGGAGTACTCTGTACTCTGAAGCCAGTTGGAATTTTTCTTTTTTTTTTTTTCTTTTTTTTACTTTTCTTTTTTTTAATTTTTTTTTTAATGTTTTATTTATTTCTAGGAGAGAGAGAGAGACAGCGTGAGCAGGGGAGGGTCAGAGAGAGAGGGAGTCACAGACTGAAACAGGCTCCAGGCTCCGAGCTGGCAGTCAGCGCAGAGCCCGATGCGGGGCTCGAACCCACGAACCGCGAGATCACGACCCAAGCGAAAGTCGGACGCTTAACCGACTAAGCCACCCAGGCGCCCCCAGTTGGAATTTTTCAAGGAGAAAATAAAACTGTAGGCTGGTGTTTTCTCCAGGCTCCGGAACATGCGTGTCCCTCGCCGTCTGGGACATGGGTCCTGCTGGCCGAGCTCTGTCACCTGAGCCCAGCATAGGGTCCAGGAAGGTAGGGGTCAACAGCCAGAGGCGAGCACTTGGGGTCTTCTGGAAGCCTGGGAAGGCACTGCGCTCTTCCTGTTCCGGCATGTGTGACCGTGGCCCACCCACCACTGTTTACTCCTCAGGCTGTGCGCCCCGGGGGAGGGGCCCGGAGGAGAGGCTGGAAGGGCCCTTTCAGAGGGCAGAGTAGGAGGTGGCCCAGGCAGGGGTCCCTGGCTTTTTGCCACATGGAGGAGGCAGCTTTGGGAGAGCGGGTTTAGCATTTGGTCGGATTTCACAGCTCACGCTGGACAACCTCTGGGTCTCCGCAGGTGGGGGGGGGGAGGAGGTTCTAGCTCCTTCTCTCTCCCCCCAGCAGGGTCCATAGGGGTCAGCAATGCACACCACCCACCAGCCTCAGAAAAGCAGAGTTTTCTCCACGTGGAAGAAGCTGGTGACACGCCAGCATGTACAGTGGGTTCTGTTAGTAGATTCATGCCTCCTTCTAGGGGCTTCACCTTCTAGGGGCTTCTCCTTCTAGAGGCTTTTCCAGTCCCAGAGTCGGGTCCTGGATGTGGGATGGGCTTTTCAGAGTGAGGTGGCCATGCTGTGCCCTGCACACCTGGATGCCTGCCAGCAGCTTGTCCGAATTTCCGAGCCGGGCTCTGTCTACACCCACCGCCGGGCAAGCTGTGGTCTCCACGCCCCGTGTCTGTCTCAAGTTTCTGTCCTGTAGTGGACGGAGTTTCAGGGAACATACACTGCATCTGGCAGGGAGCGAAGTGTACCAAATGCAGGTGCCAGGTTTCAGTTTTCTAATGGGCTCTGGAACCAGAATGGCATAATCCTGCCCTGAATAGTAATTAAGAAAGACTAGAAGCTCTTTGCTTAAATGAAAGGACCCTGACAGGTAAGGAGCCTCCCATTAGGGCAGGGGCTCCCCCCAAGGAGGGCACAGCCAAGGATGGATGGACCCGGAGCCTTCCAGAAAGCGGGGCACCCGGGGCTGCAGCTTGCCCTGCTGAGGGAGCAGAATCGCCCATGGACCAGTGTCCCAGCCGGATTTGAACCCAGCTCATCCACTTCCTGGCTCAGTGATCTGTGGCAGGTGGCAGAACCACACTGTGCCTCTGTCTGCTCCTCCGTACACTGGGGTTGTTAATAAGAACACTACGGTAACTCTCTGAAATAGGTAAGGCCCCGACGGGAGCCCCTGGCTGGTGGGTCATCCCGTGCATCATTGGGATCTCACTCCTGCCATTTCTACTGCGACTCCTGCCTCTCCGGGTGCAGCCTGGTGACGTCCTGCCGCCCACACCCAGCCAATTTAAAACAAAACAATTCTTACCCTGCATCCTAGAATGCCCTGCAAATCTTCTGAAAGTCTCAGAGCGGGGCCACTCCCCTCCGCCGCCACCACCACCAATGGAATCCCAGTCTCTGGGTTTGGGACTCAAATACCAGGGGGTCCGGAGCCCCTCGGGTGCGTCCTGGGTGCACACCGGTGTGGGAACAACTGCGGTAGGCGAGCAGAGAGAAGAGCCTGGAGCGGGCATGCCCTGACGTGTTTGCTAGGACTGTGGCCTTCTGGTTACCGGCATTTCTCCAAACGCCATCAGGCGCAGCTGGCACCGGCCGGACAGCAGACTCTGCTTCACAACAGCTAAGCCCAGGGTCCTCTTTACTCCAAACGAGCAATTTTGTTCTAGTACCTTCTCCTGAGATCAAGCCTTTTTCCGGGGACCTTTGTTCCAGCTGGATCCAAGGATCACAGAATCTCCTACGATACTGACCTTCCCGCTAGTGTCTGAAGCTCCCTTTGATAACAGGAGATTCAAGGAGAACAAGCTGTTTCAAAATGGACTCACCAAGACCCATAAGGGGCTGTCGTTGCACATTAATTCTAAATGCCTTCCGTCCTCCGCCTCGGGAGGGAATTCATCATCAGTGGCGGTGCGGCTGAGCCAAATCCCCACACAATCCATCACCTTCCCGACCCGCCAGGTCCGCGCCTTGTTTTCTCCCACGCGGCGGCGCCGCTTTCTGTGCCCACGCTGATCACTTCCCTCGGCTGCTTTGCCACCTACTTATCCACATCAGATCTTCTCTCCTTTGTATCCGTCCGTTTCTGGGATTTATATTTATCCGTTTTGTTACCAGATGAGACATGGTCCTTGTCAATGTCATGTAGAAGAATTTGTGGGTAGAAAATCATTGGACACCTCCGAGCCCTGAGTGCCTTCGTGTGGAATCTTGGGGGCTGCGGGGAGGGAGGGCCCTGGCTCACCCGGTGTCAAACTGACACATCACTGTCATTGACCAGCATTTATATTTGAAAACACTGCAAGATAAAATGTGTTCCGTCCCCCATCCAAGTTACTTTCTTCTTTTTTTAATGTCATTTTATTTTTTTAAATTTTTTAATGTTCGTTTTTTTTCTTTTTTTTAATTTCTAGGAGAGAGAGAGAGAGACAGCATGAGCAGGGGAGGGTCAGAGAGAGAGGGAGTCACAGACTGAAACAGGCTCCAGGCTCTGAGCTGGCAGTCAGCACAGAGCCCGACGCGGGGCTCGAACCCACGAACCGCGAGATCATCACCTAAGCAAAAGTCGGACGCTCAACCAACTAAGCCACCCAGGCGCCCCTAATGTCAATTTATTTTTGAGAGAGACAGAGACAGAGAGAGACAGAGTATGCGTGGGGGAGGGGCAGGGAGAGAGAGAGAGAGAAAGAGACAGAACCTGAAACAGGCTCCAGAGTCCGAGCTGTCAGCACAGAGCCCAACACGGGGCTCCAACTCATGAACCGTGAGATCATGACCTGAGCTGAAGCTGGACACTCAGCAACTGAGCCACCCAGGTGCCCTGTCCATCCAAGTTGCTTTCTATCTTAAGACCGCACACACGTGTATCACCTTGTACTGATGCAACCACACGCCCATCATCTTCTCCCGGGGATTCTGTACCCGTCTTGTTTATTGTGAAGGTTCACACTTCTGCACATGGGCATCTGGGGAGCAGCTGGTTTGTTCTTGACCCTTTCACGCTGTTGACCGCGTGAATGTGCAGCCAGCAGAGCTATGCCCCTTGTCGCCTCCCCGGCAATGGCAACCATTCAGGCTTCCATCCACGTTTGCTTCATCAGCCTCACGTGTCCCTCGGCTTCAGAGCTGTGCCTGCCGGGATTGGCCGTCCTGGGCCACAGCTTCAGATGCCGTGGGAATGACTACCTCGTCCTCCTGGGAGACGTGGGGGCCTTTCCTTGCAGATGCCTGCTACACTCCCTCACTGCTCGGATCTTTGTGTCTTTCTGCCCAGAGACCTAGGGACCCTGGTAAATCATGCTCCAGAAAAGCAGCCATCATTATTATAAAATAGAAAAAACAACAACAACAGAAAAAGGATCTTTAACAGTTGAGGGGGGTGGAATGGGACGGGGGGCCGAGGGGCACATGCTCTGTCAGGATGTGTCACCAAACCGAACCAAACCCCTGCACAGCTTTGCAGGCGGGGGAAGGGAAGAGGAGGCCTCCGTGTTGCGGTAACTCCCTCTGCTTCACTTCCGAGAACCCCAGATAGCTCCCTCTTTCTCCCCAGCCCTTCACAATGTCAAGTTCCGACCCAAGTGGTCTGTCCTCTGGGAATCTGGGCTGCAGCCAGGTGACAGGACCACACAGAGCTGTCACCAGCCTGGCTCCTGAGCTCCAGACTCTCTCTGGGCGGGTGGGCCTGTGGTCCCTCTGCGTGTCTCTCTCCCATGAGCCCCTGAGGCAGGACTGGGCCTGCCTTTGCCAGCACTTTCCGTTTTCCCACTGCAGCAGGTGGGGGCTGTGAGGTCACAGCCCTGTCTTTGCCTTAACCGGCTCTCATGCACAGGCTCCTTGTGTTGTGAGACACGGGGTCCCTTTTTTATTGGCACTGGCTGATGTTACTGGGTGACACGATATTTTAAGAGAAAGCTGCAGGAAGTCATTTGTTACTTTCCACCATGGGGAAGTTAGCGGGGCTACATTTTATCCTTTTATTTACTAGGTGCAGTCGTAAACATTTCAGTTACGTAAACTCAAACCACTGAAACATCTATAAATGTGGCCGTGCTAACAAATCCTCACAAATACTGTCTACTTGCTATGTACTTAATAATTGTTTTCTCTATGGTAACATTTTGGACTAGTCAAAATGAGGAGAATTTGATGCGGGGAAAATGACACTATACATAAGTCCCGTCGAGTTTTATTAGTTGGATCTGGCGCGGGTGACCACAGCCAAAATGTTTGAGTGGGGACTGGCCTGGAAGGTGACAGAGGCATAATTCAACACTAGGACAGATCCTGATGAGTCGTATGGATAAAGGGGACCAGACGCATGGATGGTTCAAAACAATGAATAATAAAAATGATTTTATGCTTCGAATTGAAATATTTATCTTGCATTTGCAATTGGAACGTGTTTCTCACATTGCTCTATTTACTGTGGCTTGTTGACCCCACTGTGACCAAAGATGCTGAGTGTAGGGATGGCCCGAGGACGCGGTGGGAATTATCTGGAGGGTGAGCGGTGTGCGTCTGAGATAGACCGCAACACGCTGTCCTCGTGCTGGGACACGGCCACACCCTCTGAGCAGATTCGTGTGTCATCCAGCACCACCCCCGCTGCCCTCACACCCCTGGACTTCTCTCCTGGTCAGTGGGACGTTGGCAGGCGCGATGTGGGCAGCGGCTTGGGCGATACTGGTGCCGCTGAGCTGGCCCCCTGGCCTCTGTCATCACCATGAGAGGCACGTGCTGGGTCAGGAGGAGCAGAGACACATGGAGCAGAGCCCCGTGCCGTGCCCAGCTGGGACCCACGGGAGTGTAAGGTCAACAAACCCTTGTTCTTCTATGAGTTCAGATTTTTGTGCTGGTTGTACCGTATTATTATGACCATGGATGCCTGATAATGTCTACTCTCAATGGGGTTTTGTCTTAAAAATAGACTAGGACACAGACCCAGACACCTCACATCCTCCTTTCCTTCTCTCCTGCGTGTCCCCTCCTTCCTTCCAGTGCGCTAGGCGCCCGAGATGGAGGACATACCACGGAAATGACCAACAGGATACTTTTCCTGCCACGAGGAATACCCAGTCTTGCTGGAGGTTGGGATCTGGGGATGGAGAGGGCTTTCTGAACAAGGGAGCCAGTACAGGTGAGCTTACCTGATTTCAGGTATCAAATGGGCGTCACTCTGCTCTACCTAGTGGCAGTGTAGATTTAGTCAATTACTTGATATCTCTAACCCCCAGTTTTCTCTTCTGTAAAATATCCACAATTATACTCATCTCACGGGGCTTTTGCGAAAATTAAATGAGCTAAGGTAGATGCATGTGAAATACTCGGCACTGTCCTTGGCCCGTGGAAAGCTCTGGGCATGGCAGCTGGTAAGTCATTATAGCAGAACACACTGCCACTGGAGAGGGTACAGAGGCTGAGTGTGGCCACCTCCCATTGTGTGGAAAGGAGGCCTGGACTCCCTGAGGTTACAGAGTGGTCAGTATTTTTGTCTAACACGTCGTGTCCTCTGTGAACTGTGAGACCTTGAATGGTTTCTTGTGTGATGGCAACTCTATGGCGTGTCTTCCTGAGCCCCCAGAGATATGTCAGTGTGGGCAAATTCCACAATCACCTTTGAATCCTGCACACATAATATTTCAAAACAGGAGTCTGGAGCAGCACACATTTTCCAGTCCAGGTGTGTGGAGGGTGGTAGTCCCAGGGAATACTGGGATCCAGTCCAGCCTCGCAGGATGACATAAAAATGAACTTCTATAGATCACCTACTACCTTTCAGACATTAAAGTGGAAAAGAAGATGAGTGTGCAAGAGTCAGTGCATGAGCTCTTTCTCTTAATGAAGGTTTCTGGCTTCTCTGTGTGTTTTGAAGAAACTACCTTGCTTTACGGTGACCCCGGTGATAGTTATAAACTATAAATACTCTTGGTCTTGGTTTATGGCACAAGAAAACATTTAGGGTTATGCGATCTTTCTGTCGTTTTGTTGACTCTTTTTGGTTTATCAGTGTGAAGAGAGAACATAGTCTGCATTTAATTCATAAAGTTGTTATTTTTGTTCATTATGCAACGAATCAGCTCCATTTAACAGACATCAATAGGATCTTCCAATATTTAAGGCAAAAATTTCTCCATAGCCTGAAAGCGGACCATGAGATACATGTTCCCTGACCTCAAGGGGGCTATCCTGAGTCATATGTTCTAGGCTGAGTTTCCCAGCAAAAGGCTTTGAGATGGAGATTTGTGTGCAGATAGGTAATTGGGAAGTGCTTTTGGGGTCCCCACTGACAAAGAGGGAGGGCAGCAGAAATGGGCAGAATGGGGAGCTGAGCTCTCATGCAGTCACAGGAGAGGCTTCAGCCAGTCTCACAGGGAGCTTTGGAACTAAGAAGGTCCCTTTGAGTGGTTCCCTATTGGTGTGAGGGGGCTGGGCCTATGAATGGCTTATGACCTTGGGCGGGGCAGCTCTCTTCAACCAAGAGCCAATTCCAATGTGATTCTCAGGTGAGAGGGGCCAGGGCCACAGGGGGTTAGGGCTGAGCTGTTCACTGCAGCCCAGTCGGTTAGGGTGCATGAATGAGCACTATAGAGTCTACAAGAGAAACTCAAGGGGACCTCAAATCTGGAAAAGAACTCCCCAGGAAAGGCTTAGCTTCTGAGATGGGCCCAGCACCATGTACACTATCTTGCACATCACACGCCCTGGGTGTGTGTGATCTGCTGGAGACATCAGAGCCTCAAAGGCATATGGGACAAGGTTGGCTAACAGTGAGGAGTAGTTCTAACTGTTCAGAAAGTGGAGATGAGACAGTGGAGGTGAGGAGACAGTGGAAAAGTGAGTGGTAGTTGTGGGGAGTCAGGCTGAGACCAGATTATGGAAAAGTGTAGAAAGTAGTCTCAACTTTTGGACTTCTTGCTCCAAACTCTGGATATTTCTCATTGACCCAGACTGAAGCGATGTGAGCAGAGCTGAACTGCAGCCCCTGGAGAGGAGAGCAGTAGAGAGACTAGTTAATTGGTGGTTCTAGAAGCCCAGGTAAGAAGTACACCTAGTGAAACAGGGTAAAATAGAGCTAGGCTGACTTGGTCAGGTGGGGAGGGCATGCTGTGGTGGAAGGTCTCCAGTGCCAGACTGAGAGGTTTGGAGTTTATTTGACCCCAGAGGAACATGGTAAAGGTTTTGGGATCTGGAGGGTCACAGAAGAGTATGACCTAAAATGGTGTGGGGGAGAGTGTCCACACTGGTCAAAATAAGCTGGTCAGAAAGCTCTAGAAGCACTCCAGTTATGGATCAACAAATGCTTTTCAACTCCTGCTTCAGTTCCATGAAGGTATTATAGAATGGACCCCAGACCCTGGCCCTGACAGCAAATGCCGTTTTATAAAGCGTTTTCACTGTATCTCCTAAAGTCATGAAGAATTATAGACAAAAGAGGTGTGGATTGCAGATAAGTATGTCTCATTTAAAACGAATCGGCAGTGCAGTCTTGGTGGAATGACTGTTGAGTGGCTTTTTTTTTTTTTTTTTTAGTATTTTTATTTATTTCTAGGAGAGAGAGAGACAGCATGAGCAGGGGAGGGTCAGAGAGAGAGGGAGACGCAGACTCTGAAATAGGCTCCAGGCTCTGAGCTGGCAGTCAGCACAGAGCCCAACACGGGGCTCGAACCCATGAACCGCGAGATCATGACCTAAGTGAAAGTCAGACGCTTAACCGACTAAGCCACCCAGGCGCCCCAAGTGGCTTTTGTTTTTGAGACTGGTATTTTTTTTCATGTTGAGGACGGAAGAGACTATGATGAAATCCAATGAGATGGAAAGATGTGCTTCCCATTCATCTGTAGACTGGGGCAGCCAGTATCAATTACCATCATTAATTAGAGTTGATCAATTAAATCATTAATTTCTTGAGTCATCGGCAATAAAAAGCATGACAATGTATATGTGCCCAAATGATTTGCAATCTCAGTGAAAACAGTAATTCAGCAATTAAATACGAAGAAATTCCATTAAATTGCATTGCTTTTACTTACCAAAGCAGTTAATTACAAAGATTAGTCAGAAACTGATACAAATCAAAGTATGAGCTGCAGTGAGAAAGGGTCAGACAAAGTCATTGCTAAAAGGCAAAGTATTGGTATTAACTTTAAGTGATTTATTATATGCAAAACAAGAGTTCTCATACCGCCTATCATGCAAATACTAGAAAGAATAGCTCATGATAATAATTGGAAAGCTCTTTACAGGTGCAAGCTTCCATAGTTGAAAAAAGTTGGGGTGCCTGGGTGGCTCAGTCAATTAAGCGTCTGACTTCGGCTTAGGTCACGATCTCATGATTCGTGGGTTCAAGCCCAGAATTGGGCTCTTGGCTGACAGCTTGGAGCCTGGACCCTGCCTCAGATCCTGTATCCCCGCCCTCTGTCTCTCCACAGAGTATGGAAACTAATTGCAGGGCAGAATGATAAGCAGGTGGGGAGTAAAGGGGACTTCAGCCTTAAAGAGGAAACGGCACTTGTGGGGTTAAGAAGTCCATGACCTTGCTGGTACAAGGGCATCGCGATTGAAAGGAGATGGATGCTTCCCTAGCTGAGGCAGAAAAATGAAAGCTTTAAAGTAAAAAATGAACACACATTTTTTAACATAAAAATTAAAAACTAATTTTTATGCCAGTTCTAAGATGTCACCAACAAAATAAATAGAAATGATGGTTCTAATTAACCCCTGGCTTCTGAATATTTTTATTTATGTAACATGTCTTCCCATGCCCCTGTGACATAAGGATACCTATCCCCAGTCTACAGATGAGAAGACTGAAGCGTGGGGAGGGGGCTGTTGTCCAGCCCCTGGGCAGCAGCAGAGCTGAGAAGACATCCTCTCAGTGGGGCTCCTGAACCCGGAGTTTAACCAGGGCACTGTTCAAAAACAATACAAAGAGCTTTATAAGTCACTGAGAAAAGACAACACGAAAGACAAATGGGCAAAAAGTTGAATAGTAAATCCAGAGAAGAGCAAGTCCGAACGATCCACAAAGATATGAAAGCTCAAGTTCAGGAGCATCAGGGAATGCGAATTAAGGTAAAGGGGGACTAACTTTGCTGGGGAACCACAGGAAGCCAGACACCTGAGTCGGGGCTGTGCAGAGACACTGCCAGAAGAGAGGTTTTTGGTGGGACCGGACTGGGGTCTCCTTGGGCAATGGCCATGGCCATTGTAGTCAGCAATGCCGCATTCGTCTTCCTAGCTATTTCCCTCTTGGGAACCCATTTCACTGAGAGGAATATAAGACTTTTGCAGGCACATCTGGACAAATCTATAATTTCCAGATGGCAAAAATGAGGACCACGTAATTGCCCATTGGTAAAGGAATTGCTGGATGGCTGGATGCATGCCTGTTGCGTGACTGAGTTTGCAGGTATCAGCTGAACAGTGCAGAACCTCCATCTGATGAGTGTGGAATGTTCTACAGAGAATGGCTGGGCTGGCGGTGAGCTGCACAGAAGCGCTCGTGGCGTCTGGATTTCTGTAAAACCAATGATGTATGTGCATATTTGTGTGCATTACTAAGTGAGAATACTTGGGACATTGTGACAGGGCTCCCTCAGTGGGAGCCTGCACTTTAAAATAGAAGAATAATGTAATTCAACTCCTGGAAAGAAAATCTGTGGGTCTGTGAAGAAATGTCAAAACACAGAGTGTTAGATCTACCCCTTTGGGGGGCACCGGCCACGAGGGATGCCCATAAGAAGGCAGCAGAGCACGTGGTGTGGATGAATATCCATAACAGGGTCACGTCTGGTAACGGAAACACTGCTCTCCCACACCTACGCACATCTGCTTGCGCGTCAGGACTGAGGTGAGGGCAGGCGGGTCAGAAGACCAGCCTTACATGGTCGTATTCCACTTCAAATGCAGGCACTTCCACTTTGTAACTGCAAAATGAAAGACACATTCCAAAAGAAAAGAAAAAGTTCAAAACCCACTTTTCAAAGTAATACTGATAAAATGCCCTCCATGAATCAGCTCCTGTCTGTCAATCAAACGCCCCTTGGTGATCCTGGAAAATGGCAGGCGGACATTGTCTCCCAGGGCTCCTATGGCCACAGCACATAGTTTTGGTGTCCTCATAAGGATGCCTTATGTGACCCTGTGGCTGCAGAGCCCTGCTCCTGTGGCTGTGGTGGGCTGTCTGGTCTCAGGCCACTGAACAGAAAGTGTGGAGGGTCCCACATCAGAAAAGGCACCAAGTTAGAAAAAGAACTGGTTCTCTGGGACACCGAGGGCTGAGATGCACTTGAACTGGGTCAGGCAGGTACCTAGAGCGTGTGGGAAGAAAGATATGACACGCTGATGATTCCTTAAAGCGCCAGAGCATTAATATTTTTAAAGCCATGGGTTTACTTTGTAATAACAGAAGCTCCAGCTAGAAAAGTGAGGAAATGTTGTAACTCCTAAAAAATGAAATTTCGCTAAAAGTCATCCTGTCTTTTTCTTACGAACATCAGATTCCTCCTCTTCCCAGAAGGCAGCTGTGTCTGAAATTTGCGAACTCAAGGCGTCCCTGCTCTGGAGACCCTGGGTGGATGCAATCCAGAGAGGGGTGACAAGAGGAAGATGGCGCCACAGCTCTTGGTGCAGCTGTGGGACGATGCCCATTGCTGGGGACAGGAGCCCGTCAGCTTGTGCCCTGCAGCCTGTACGAACAAGTCCACATGCAATCTTTCAAGGTCAGGTATAGATTTTCAGTCTAAATATTTATTTTGTGTGGAGGAAGTGCCTAATTAACAAGGCAACTTCTCTCCCCCTGTGTGGCTGCCAGAATAATAGTCACCCCAGCACCCCCATTTTCCTCTTCCCTTATCACCTGCAAGGCCCGGCCAGCATCTCTAGTGAGCTTGTGTTAGTGCTGTAAGGAATCAGCCCAAGGCAGGAGGTACTGAATATAGCCTGTTACCCATTCATACATATGGACTATTTTCTTTAATAACAACAACAGTAAGAAAAAAAAGCAGGGGGACCTGGGTGGCCTGCTTGGTTAAGAGTCTGACTTTGGCTCAGCTCGTGATCTCGAGGTGTGTAGGTTCGAGCCCCACGTCGGGCTCTGTGCTGACAGCTCTGAGCCTCAAGCCTGCTTCAGATTCTGTGTTTCTCTCTCTCTCTGCCCCTCCTCGGTTCACGCTCTGTCTCTCTTTCAAAAATAAATAAACATTAAAAAAAGAAAAAGAGCATATTTTTACAACTAGATTTTCTTTTCCCCTGGCATGAAGAATTCAGCCTGTTATTTAATATACAGAAGACTGGCTGCAGGCGCACACAACTCACACGCATGTGCACGCACACACACGTTTCCCCTGCTTTCCATGTCAATTCTGATTCCAGACACCACAGCCTGTTCCTCCGCTGCTATGTGAATATCGAGCTAAATGCACCCCACAGACATTGCCCGCCCCTCTCCCAGGAGTGACCAGATGACCCCGGCCAACCGTTAATGTTTGTCCCCATAGTTATTCTTTCTTTGGAAACGCAGTGCCCCCCACCTCCCCAGCCCCTGCTCTTTCTCCAGAGCGGTTACCAGGCGGCGGAGAAGGGGCTCACTACATCTGCCATGTAAATCAGGTGCAGATGGAAGATGGTGGCTCAGAGTCACCGCTGGGGAACATGAAGGGCTGAGTGCACGTAATCAAGTAGTTCACACTTCGTGCACGGGGCAGCCTATGGAGAGGTCTTGGGGACTTTTCCACTGGAAACACCAATGGACCTCTGTTTCTGAGATAAAAGCAGAAGCTCGCTGCCTTTAACTCTCCTTTTGCTCTCCATTGGGGAATTTTGTAATTTGCATTTTAGATGTAAATTCATGTAAATCAGCACTTATTTTCAGATGAAATCCTACCATTGAGAACAATCTGGAGGCATTCTCTAATGCCAGCATGCATTTGATCCCCATATAATTTCTTGGCATATGGACTAAGCCTGCAATAAGGGTGGTGAGCTCACGATCGGGCGTACAAGGCAATTGACCCTTATTTTGCCACAAGACAGGGAAATTGAATTGTAACGCCTTTTCTAGCATCTGAGACAAAGCAGGGCTGAATGCCAGTTTGGCTAATTGGCTGGACCAAACACCATCCAGTACCATCCTTCTGGGGTCAGTTAGGTTCTCTCCTTGCCTTCAGTCCAAAGAAAGCTCTCCATCCGTGGCCAGTTTACTGTCAGTCAATGTGTTTGGTTTCAGAAAAGCAAGAGAAAGTATGAAAATCAACCCACACTAACGACCGCTCACTGGCAGGCCTCACCACAGGGCTGTGTCCTGGTGAACGATGGATGTATCATTCTGATGACCACCTCTGAGTAGATAGGAAAGCCCGGAGCAGAAGACTGATAGGAGGTACCTGGTTGCAGTTGGGAAGTGAGAAAATAAAGAAAAAGTAGGGAATGTTCTCTTGAAGGCTGAAGAGCATGAGATATCTACATCGATTGGTCACGTGACGTACACCTGCCGTTATATAGATTTAGATGAACTTCAGAAAACGAGTCAGGAGCATGAAACAGGGCAGGACAACGCTGGGCAAAGCATTAGATTATAAGGCAGAATATTGATACTGACTCGCGTGTCTTGGGAAGGAGCGTGTGCTGGCAGCCACGCGGAGCAAGGTGAGGTGCTGGCCAGAATAGGACGCCCAAGGTTGGTGCGTGGTCCTTGGTGCACCCCTGGTGGGGGGAGTGAAACGGGCAGCATCTCAGCTGGGGCTGCTGGGGGTGGGGGGGTATCGAGTAGACGGCACAGGCTCTCTCCAGGCTACCAGGCGAAGTAATCCTAATGATTGGGACAAAAGTCAAGACTTTCTTCCTCCTACAACTCCTGTAAATTGATTATTATGGTTAAACTACTTTTGAAATGTGGAGGGATAACACTTGCTCATTTTCTGCTTTTCTTCTGTTTTAGGAGACTTCGTGGTGGGGTTGGGGGTGGGGTTGAAGTTTAGAGTTTGCTGTCACCTTCAGCCGTCATTCTGTCTAGGGACCTCGGCGAGGCGGCCAGATGACCCTCCTGGCCATGGCAACAACCTCCGGGCACCTGTAGGGACCCGCCAGCATCTCGCAGGCCAGGAATCGGATGGAGGGAAGGAGCAGGTGGGCCTTAATTAGCACAAAGAGCAGGCTCATTAGCGGCGAGGGGTGGCGGGGAGCCAAGCAGGCAGCAGCCCCTTTAAGGGAAGCAGACAAGGAATTAGTGATGAATCATTATTAAAAAGCAGACGGAAAGGCTTCAGCTAAATCATTATGCTCATTCTCTTAATGAGAGGCCACTAAATAGAAGCGCCCCACCCGAGAGTCCACCAATGGAGTGCAAGGGGCCCTTTAGACAGGGAGGGCCCCGCAGAGAGCAGGGACAGGCTTCGGCGCTCGAAGAACTGGGAATGTGGGGGAAAGATGGAATAGGAAGATGGAGTCAAGTGATGCAATCACCACTTTTGAGAATAAAAGGGGCAGTTATGCTGAGGGTGGCGACCAGCTGTCCCTTCCTTCCAGCGAGGCTGGAACAAAGGCAGTGAGCGGCCGGAGGGGTGGCATGTGGGGGGGAAGGGGGATGGTCTGTGGTGGGGGTGAGATGCCAGCTATAGTTCTCAGGGTGGATTTGCAAAATAGCCTGCCTGATCTTGGGAAACACGAGAGGGCTCGATGGTTTTACCAGCTGCACACAGGGTGGGGCAGGGCACTCCCTGAATGTCAAGGCCTGCACTGTCTCGGGGTGAGGCCAGGGCCCGGGGGAGGGAGGGGTGGTGGCTGTCAGAGCCCCCAGCGCTGGCACGCCTGTGGAGGACAGGTGCACAGCCCAGCCCTCCACACGTGTCCTTACAGGTGGAGCCCTAACCTGACACTGAGGCCTCCCCACGCCCGTTTCCACTCCTTCCTGCCCGATTTCCAGGACAAGGCCCAGTTCCATTCACCCTGCCTGTTTCTCCCTTCCCAAGTCCCTGAGAACAGCCCACAGCAAAGCAGAACAAGTACCTTAGAGTGGAAAAACACGGAGCCACAGACCCGTTTTCAGAATCCATTTTGAAGGAGCAAGTGTGGAGTTCTCCAATTCTAGAGGTGATGGTTACTGATTGTATTAGGAATAATCTCTCTCTCATCTTTTGAGAGCAGAGGCTGTAAATTCAGCTCCTGGGAAGCTGCAAAGTCTCTGCCTCAGAGAGGTTGCAATTAGCAGAGGGTCCCTCCTGGGTCTTGAGAGCTTCCGCTTTCTCGCGGCTCTCCTCCGTCTCAGTATGTCTTGGTTTAGAGCAGTATAATGGGAGATGAAATTCACCTATTGCAGCTTTGCCGCAGATGCACCGAGGCTCAAAAGAGCCTGGCTTGTGTTTCTTCTGTCACCCTCCCATAAATCTGAGTCCATTTCTTCTCTGCGTTCGTCGCTGACAGCACCAGACTCACTCAGTGATTCATCTCAGCCGTTCCCAGGCATGGCCATGCTTGCTTCAGGGACGGGATCGAACCATCAATAGATTTGTCCCTGAGCAATGTGCAATTAGATGACAGAAAGAACATCCTAGCCAGCCAGATGCTTCATTGGCTTGAGATTATTTTGTTGTTTTCACTGGAAAAGTTGCAGGGGGTCTAGGATGGCGTGGCGTCTGGGGAGAGATGAGCCTGTGACCAGGCTGACATCTCTTCATTGGTCCAAGAGCAGGAGGGAGGAGGGGGAGGTCACTGCCCAGTTTCACCTGCATCTTAGACCCATTGTGAGCACCTACAATTTGGTCCAGGAAAGGCACTTCGGTCGAATAAAAAGTAAGATATAATTTACATACCTTAAAATTCACCACTTGAAGCACTATTTTTTTTTTTTTTAGTATATTCATAAGGTTGTGCGACCGTAGCCGTTAATTAATTCCGGAGTGTTTTCATCACTCCGAAAAGAAATCCAATACCTCTTAGTGGTCATTTTTCACTTCCTCCCCAGCTCCTGGCGATCACTAATCCATTTGCTGCCTCTGTACATCTACCTACTCAGGGCATTTCACAGAAGTGCAATCGTACAACGTATAACCGTTGGTATCTGGCATCGTTCATTTAGCATGATGCCTTCGAACTTTTGATGGCTGAGTAACACTCCATTTTATGGATAGACCACATTGTGTTTATCCACTCATCAACTCATGGAAATTTGGATCATTTTGCCACCATATTTGTTAAGAATAACATTGTTTTAAATGTATATGTACAAGTTTTTGCATGAACGCATGTTTTCAATTCTCCTAGATATATGCCTAAGAGTGAAATTGCTCGATCATAGGGTAATTCTAGGTTTAACTTTAAAAGGGCCGCCTGATGCTTCCCCAATGGGTGAGTCCCTCCATGTTCTCAGCAGCGATGGGGATGGTTCTCATGTCTCTACATCCTTACCGACATTCCCTTTCCCCCCTCACATGATAGCCATCCTAAGTGGGTGTGAAATGGTATCTCATTTTGGTTTTGATTTGCAGTTCCTTAACTATAAATGATGTTGAGCATAATTTTTGTGTACTTGTTCGCCATTTTGGAAGAATGTCTCCTTTGGGAAAATGTCTAGTCAAAACCTTTGCCCATGTTTTAATTGGGCTATTTGTCCTTTTTTGTGGAGTTTTAAATGTCCTTTTTATATGTTGGATGCATGACCCATATCGAATACATGATTTGCAAACATTTTCTCCTAATGTCTAGATTATCTTTTTACTTCCTTGATAGTGTCCTTTGATGCATGTAAGACTTTAGTTTTGTTGAAATCTTGGTCAATGTTCATCTTAGGTCTTAGGTCAGGGTCATCTGGCTGGCTTGGTTGGAAGAGCATGAGACTCTTGATCTCGGGGTCATGAGTTCGCACCCCACATTGAATGCAGAGAGTACTTAAATAAATACACTTCAAAAAAGGCTTAGGTCAGTGTTTCTGAACTTGTTTTCAATGTCAAACCATTAAGAAGAAAAGTCTAATTTGTTTAATGAGCTAAATTAAATATTTAGGTATGGATTTTGGTCAAGTAGCACTGAGCTTTGAAGAGCCACAAACCATTGCAGCATATAAGATTTCTTTTTCTCCAAGAATCCGTTTTTTCCCTTGGGTAGCAACCTTTCCACTTCAGTGCAGGAATTAGGTCAAAGCTATTGCTCTTTACCTAAACTTGGGTGAGGCTGGGAGGGAGACTTGAGCGCACCGTCTGTGTGAATTAGCTTGACCTTGTGCTCCAGAAACTGTCCTAGCCAGAGACATTCTTTACCTCCTTAGCTCCTACATGATCTTTTTCAGCTAAACCTTTACAGATTGAAACCAATAGCTAATCGTTTTGTTCTTCCAAACAATGCAGCCTGGGACCTTGGGCTACTAACGGTGCCTTGGGGCATTTCCAACAATTATTCAATTTATACAATTTATTGCTTATTCATACAGTATGGGCTTATAGCTGGATTTCTATCCACCAGTCCTGGCTTGCTTATATGTAACTGTTGAACTGATCATAGACACAAGTCAGAAGTAACTTCTGTGGAACTGATCATAGACCCATAGACACTTAGGTGTTGCTAGGTGACGATCCGAGATGTGACCAACTCTGAGCTAATAACTCAAATGAGAGTTCTGGATAATCTATGACTTTCTATTTGTTACCTCCCTATCCTCGTTCATCAGATAATTAAACATAGCCATACCAGGTAGTCCCTGTCATTACAAAGACTGCTCTGCTGCGGGAAGCATTTTGTTTCCAAAGAAGAAGGAAAGAAGGCAAAATTTGATGTAAGATGTAGTTAAAATCCATCATGGCTTCTTCATCTTCTCTTCCTTCTCTTTTTCTTCTCAGCTGTACCAGATGATGCTTTCTTTTTTAATTTTAAAAGTGGGCATTAAGGGCGCCTGGGTGGCTCAGTCAGTTAAGCGTCCGATTCGGCTCAGGTCACGATCTTGCGGTTCTTGGGTTCGAGCCCTGCATCAGGATCTGTGCTGACAGCTAGCTCAGAGCCTGAAGCCTGTTTCAGATTCTGTGTCTCCCTCTCTCTCTGACCCTCCCCTGCTCACGTTCTCTCTCTCTCAGAAATAAATAAGACATTAAAAAAATTTTTTTAAAGTAGGCATTATCCTCAACTAGAGAAAATTGAAAGGTTACTGGCCTCAAAAACATTGCCAATCATGCTTCCTTGCTGCACTTCTTAGTAATTGTTTGGGCAACAAATACTTCAATGTTAAACCTCTCTGCACATCAGGAATACGTTGGGCTTTCCTGAACAATTTCCTAAAGCCTTTAATTATGTAGGGGAGGGCATGTACTTATCAGTCAGGCATGTGTGCACAAGGTACAGAAATCACAGCACGGATGCTTTAAAACTAGTCATCTCTATGTGTGTCAAATGTGCTCACAGGAACTCATAACATATATGCTCTTTTTTTTTTTTTTCATGGAAGACAAGTTGCATAGAATCTTTTTGTAGAAGTTGCCATTCTGGTCTAAGTAAAAATCTTGGTATGAGATGATAGTTAAAAGCACAGATTCTTTATTAAATAATTATGCATCATCTATTATGTAGAAAATACCTTGTTGAGTATCACTAAAGCTACAAAGTATCATGACCTTGTGTCTCTGACCACAGACAGCGCATTATCTCGAGAGTCAGGATCAAAACACACACAAGAAACTGCAACCAAACCACTGTGTCACCAGTTTTGTAAGAAGAGATATGACAGAGTCTAGCATTTCAGGTGAGGGCTAGTTCAGCTTGGGTAATTCAAGTGCAGGTCACATTTCAATGAGATTCTAAAAAAAAATAGAATTTAAGAAAACAGAAATGAAGGAGAACATTCAGGAGGTGTATATGCAAAGAGGTAGAGGGACAGGAAAAGGAAGGAAGAGCATCCAATGATGACCGATGGTGGCCCAGAACGTACTTCGGGGACGAGACGCATGAGAGGATGCAGCCAGGCTCCCCAGTGCTGCCCTGCGCAGTGACTGCTCTTGATCATTTCTGAGCACTGAAGTGATACAGTCACCCGAGAAACGGTCTGAGAATGGATGAACTGGAGACAGCGTGATGGTTTAGAAGCATCTCATGGGAGTTCAGGAGAGGTAGTGACTATGAGGCGGTCCAGAGTGGATGGTGGGAATGGAAAGGAAGAGTTAGAAAACACAGACTTATCCATACAAACAAAACTTGATTGGCTGTTGAGAGAGGCAGGAAAGGAGAGGAAAGAATCCAATGGAACTCAAGGGTTTTATGTCTGCTTCATTAGAAACGTGATTCAGGAGCACCTGGGTGGCTCAGTCAGTTAAGCGTCTGACTTTGGCTCAGGTCATGATCTCACGGTTCGTGGGTTCGAGCCCCGCGTTGGGCTCTGTGCTGACAGCTCAGAGCCTGGAGCCTGTTTCAGATTCTGTGTCTCCCTCTCTCTCTCTGACCCTCCCCTGCTCCGCTGTCTCTCTCTCTCAGAAATAAATAAACATTAAAAAAAAAGAAACATGGGAGCGCCTGGGTGGCTTAGTCGGTTAAGCGTCCGACTTTCGCTTAGGTCATGATCTCGCGGTTCGTGGGTTCGAGCCCCGCGTCGGGCTCTGTGCTGACTGCCAGCTCAGAGCCTGGAGCCTGTTTCAGTCTGTGACTCCCTCTCTCTCTGACCCTCCCCTGCTCACGCTGTCTCTCTCTCTCTCCTAGAAATAAAAAAAAAAAAAAAAGAAAGAAACATGATTCAATGTGAAGTCAAGAGGAGGATGCAGTTGGGGAGAGAAAATTACTGTGTGTTTACAGATGATGGGTTCCAGGAGCTAAAGGTACAATAAGCAGATGTGAAGGGTGAGTGGTGAGAGATGGGTAACCAGCAAGATGGATGTAGGGAGTTGCCTTTCTGCAGGTACAGTGAGAACTAAGAGTGGGAGTGAGATCGTGGGAAGGAAGATGGTGAAGAATAACAACTCTGGGAAAGCTTGTTCTCCAAAGGCAATGGGACTCCCATAGGTGAACTCTCCCCCTTACAAGAGTTTAGGGAGAACTTGGGCAATCTCATGGCACCTCCAGTTTACTGCCTATGTTTTCTTTGAGGAGTTTTATGGTTTCAGGTCTTATATTTGAATCTTTAACCATGTTGAGTTTTGTATGTGTGTGTGTGTGTGTGTGTGTGTGTGTGTGTGTGTGTGTATGGTGTAAAGAAGTGGTCCAATTCTGGTCTTTTCCATGTAGCTGTCCAGTTTTCCAAACTGTTATTATAATTGACATTTTTAATATTTGTTTGGTTGTTGGTATACAGAAATGAAATTTATTTGTATATGTTGAATTTGAGTAACCTTCAAATTTGCTTTTAGTTCTAATGAAATTTTATGGGTTCTTTCTTCATAAAAGATTCATATAATCTCCAAAATCATATCACCTCCATTTCTAGCTCTAATATTTCCCCTTTCTTTGTTACCCTTGCCTTACTGGGGAGGCCAGCGCTCCAGCACAATGTTGAAAGGATCATGCAATACAAGGCATTCTTGTTTGGTTCCTGATCTCAAAAGCTTTCTTTTTTAAAAAAAAAATTTAATGTTTGTTTTTTTAACTTTTTTTATTTTTGAGAGAGAGAGACAACATGAGCAGGGGAGGGTCAGAGAGAGAGGGAGACATGGAATCCAAAGACGGGCTCCAGGCTCTGAGCTGGCTGTCAGCACAGAGCCCGACACGGGGCTCGAACCCATGAACCGTGAGATCATGACCTGAGCCGAAGTCAGATGCTTAACCTACTGAGCCACCCAGGCGCCCTGATCTTAAAAGATTTCAACTTTTTAGCCATCAAATATGTTTTGCAAATTTTTTTTTATAGAAGCTCTTGATTAGAGTGAGAAGGATCTCTTCTATTCTTAATTTAATAGCCTATTTGTCATTTTTGTCATGAAAAGTTTGATCAATGCTATTTCCACATCTGTGACTTTTATTGGTTCTGTTAACAATTTCAGAATACATTGGCTGATTTTCCATAATCAAACCAACCTTGTCTTGTGGAGTTAAACCTAATTTAGTAATAATATTTATACTTTTTGCTGGATTCAGTCTGTCCATAGTCTGTTTAGACTTTTTGCAAATGTATTCAAGAGAGATTGGCTTGCAATTTTCTTTCACCATTTTTTCTTGTCGGATTTTACATCAATGCTATACTCAGAAAATGACATGAGACATTTCCTGTTCTCCAAATGAGTTTATTTACATTTTGATTTTTTTTTTTTATGTTAGGGGAAAAAAAATGGCCAGCTAAGACACTTGGGCCTAGAGTTTTCCTTAGGAGAATATTTTGAACTCCTTATAATGGAAAGCTTCTGTTTACATTTAACTCATTTACTGGGTTTACTGGTTTACTTGGGTTTAAATGTAACATCTTTGTGATTTGGATTTTCCCCACCTATTCTATATATCTGTTTTCTTTTTATGACTTCCTTTAGATTAACAGAGTATTTTTCAAATCTATGTTTCCTTGTCAGTGGTTTCAAGCTATGCATGTTGATTTTGCCCCCTTAATACATATTCCAGAAACTGCACCATGCCTACTCAACTTCTCACTTCTAAAACAATTACTTTTATCCACTTTTTGAACAATGGAAGGAGTTTAGAACATTTTACGTTTTTTGTCCTCTCCTGCTTTATTTACATTTGGTTTTTAAGATTTTGTTTTACATTAATTCTCAAGAGATGTTATATTCATGTCATAAATTTTATTAGGTTTATCCATATATTGCCACTTTTTCTGCCCTTATTTTCTTCTTGTATTTCAAACCTTTTATCTGGGAAATTTTCCCTCTGTACGAATCATCCTTCATTTGTGTGTGCGCCCTTATCAGTGCTTTCACTTTGTGTTCTTGTGTAAGGAGTATTTATTTAGCCCTTGTTCTGGAAAGATGTGTTCTCTGGGTATAGAACTATTTCTCCCCCACTCATTGCAAAAGTCAGTTCTGTGTCTCTGGCTTCCAATGCTCTTAGCAAGAAGTTAGCTGTTATTCTTAGTCATGAGAAGGACTCTGTCTCTCTTTGTACACACACACACACACACACACACACACACACACACACACACACCGTGTGTATATATATATAGATGTGTTTCTGGCTGGTTATAGGGTTTTACCTTCTTTAGGTCTTCAAAGTTTCATTATGATCTGTCTTAGTATGGATTTACATTTATTTTTTCTGCTTGAAAATGATGGCACTTTTGAGCCTCAACAGTTGAGTAAATTATGACAAGCACTCATGAAGCTAAGGGAAGTTGTGAGAAGTGACATCACAAAGAAAGGAGCAGATTCAGAAGGTGTAGGAGAGAGGGGCAGAAAGTAGAAATGTGCCATCAGGACCGGATGCTTAGAAAAAGGATCCATGGTTGGGGTGGGATGGGATTCAGGGCTGGAAGTGGTTACACCTGAATGGAGCTCGGACTCTGCAGGAAACGCAAGTAAACGACCTTTCTTCTCAACATGTCACTGAATGCCAAACACATAGTTTTAAACAGGATAATCCCACAGCATGAAATTTCTAATATTAATTCTTCAAGTTTGTAATCATGGCTGGAACTCTGAAGAATAAGCCTGTGCGGTCACAATAGTAATCTGAAATTTTCCTGAAAACTAAAAGAATTTGGCTTTTTTTCAGTTTTATCATATAATCGCTGCACATTAAAGAAACTAGTATAAAATGAGAACATCAAATAAATGAAACCAATTTTCTTCAGCTTACATAAAATAGAGTTACCTTAAAACTCTTTACGATTATTAACAACATTTGAGTCATAATTTTTTTAAGAACACAAGTAATGAAAAGACGATTTCATTCCAGGAGCGTAATGCTCTGATTAATTAATTATGCGCACAGACAGCCTGGTGAGCGGGTAGAGTGTCATCGATTTCCAGGATGTATACAAGGCGGCAAAAATGTGCCCATGGGGAGCTATTTTAATCCATCAATCCATACAGACCCCTTTGTTGCAGCCAACCCGCGTCTGATTTCCTGGAATGTCAGCGTTCTGACCCGTGTTCATTTATCTGCACTCTGGTGATTGACTATTTTCCTATTTAATCTGGAAGAAATAAGAGGCTTGTGGCTTTCATAGTCCGTCAACTTTCTCCCTGTTGACTAGTCTTCTCTCTGCATTCTCTTGTATTTCCCAGGCACTGGGAGAAAAATTCATGGAAAGCATTTGCTCTCTCAGATAGGCAAATGTTCCCAAACCTCATTCTCCAGCGCTGAGGGGAGCTTGGAGACCCTTTCACCTGTAGACCCCAAGGCTGGCTCAGCTAACCAGGCTTGCAACATCCATCCTTCCCACCTTTCTTGCTCTTCCTTGGGTTGATTTCTTTCTCCTGAAACTACTCACTGTCAGAGAGGACATTAATCCCGGGTCCTTGATATTGGCTGCCCAGGGGACCCTGTGTAGACCCAAACCTACTAGGAGCCACATTATAAGGCTTCCTTACCAGAAGAAAAAGACCTGGATTCTATCTATCTATCTATCTATCTATCTATCTATCTATCTATCTATCTATCTATCAACTATCTATCTATAGTTTATTTATTTATTTTGAGAGGGAGAGAGAGAGAAAGAGAGAGAGAGTGTACAAACATGCCCACAAGCAGGGGAGGGGCAGAGAGAGAGAGAGAAACCAAAGCAGGCTCTGCACTGTTCACACAGAGCTGGACATGGGGCTCAAAGCCATGAACTGTGAGACACGACCTGAGCTGAAACCAAGAGTCTGATGCTCAACTGACTGAGCCACCCAAGGCACCCCAATATACCTGGATTTTATGTCAAAATTCCCTTCAGTGTCTCAAAGGAAGCTCAGAAGAGCTGGTAGAGGTGGTAGCTAAGCTGTCTGAAGGGCTCCTCCCCTCTGTCCATGTGAGTCGTCACTGGACTTGGAACCTAAGTCACAGCAGACAGAATGCAGGGTCATGAGCAGAATAGAGGGGCTGTTTGTTCAACACCTGCTGTACGCCGCACATCTCCATACAGCCTCATTTAATCATAGCCCTCCAGTTAGCTGAAAACCCTGCAAGGCTGGCATGATGAAATGTGTCTGTGCACATGAACACAGCTAAATCTGGCCTCGTGGGGGAGAAGGTGATAGAGCGGGACTTTGAGAGCTATTCTGCCTTATGCTGAAGCCAATATCCCTTCTTCTCCAGCGTGCTCTGAGGACTGAGTCTGCATGTAGTAGGGGGGAAGGGCGCAGGACTGTGCTCCCCAGGGAGGAGGGTGATGGAGTCAGGGGCCCAGCGATGACCCCAAAGGCCCCGAAGGCAGGAAATCAAGCAGAGCCCTCCTCACCAGCCCGTTACTGCCTCACACTCTTCCTTTGTGCAAAGAAAGTGCTGTTTTGCTCTTGTGGCTTAATTATTATGGATAAGCAGTTCCCAGATAGATGCTGTCATGGATCTGCAAAGTCAGAAAAGAAGGCTTAAGTGTCTCCAAGACTCATAACATGTGGAAAACAATGAGAGAGTGTGGCGGTCACACAAAGCCCCTGTTTTAAGGTCGCTCATACAGAATGAGAAAATAATTCTGGTGTTTCTTTGAACTCATGCTTGCATAGACATTAAGGATGGTGTTATTGCTAGTTCATTTATTATAAACTAGAGAGCCCAGGCGACAGAACAGAAGTGTAAGCAAAACATGCTTTGATTTATAAGCATTCAGCTTAAATATTTCAAGAAAATATCTGCTAACAGATCAGAGGTAAGCCTGCCCTAGCCAGATACCTGTATGGGTAACATTCAGAGGCTCCAGTTTGGGTTGGGAATGCTGTTGTGCCTTCACTTTTTACCAATGGACTTATTTACTGGGCTTCCTATCATAAGAGCATTTCACCTTCTTCTTGAGTTTTAACTTACTGTGTTGCAGTCGAGGTCCTATTTTGCTGATCTTTATTTCACTGAGAACAGCTATTTGACTTTGCTAGGGTTCTATACCCCGGTGGCCCTCGTAGATCTGAGGGCCAGTAGATTTCTAGCTGCTATTCCTCTGTTAGGACATTTCCTCTACTCAGCCCTGCCATTGGAAATAGTCTGTGTGAGGGAACACAGTCTACTCTTTATTTGTGATTCAAGGTTGGCTGACAAGCCTGATCGCTGAGAAGATGGCTTTGCTTTTTTCCAGCACTCGTTCTTGGATTATGATTTAATTAATAAAAGCAGTTCACATCTATCCATTCTTTTTTCTTTTTAAATGTTTATTTATTTTGAGAGAGAGCAAGCAACGGGGGGGCAGAGGGAGAGAGAGAGAATTCGAAGCAGGTTCTGTGCTGTCAGCACAGAGCCCAATGAGGGGAATGATCTCAAGAACGATGAGATCATGACCTGAGCTGATATCAAGAGTTGGACGCTTAACCACCTGAACCACCCGGGAGCCCTTCATTTACCCATTTTTAAATATCAAATGAGGGAAGTGAATCAAATGGCCAAGATGTGAGTCTGGAGTAGTCCAGACCCGGGTGTAGACCCTAGTCCCTTGCTGAGTGCTGAGATTTCCAGAACTGCGGTGGTTGGTGCTTGGGCTGCTGGCTTACCCTCGGGATGTGGCAGCCCGGGCTCTGCAAAGTACACCCCTGCCCTGCCCCTTGCTCCTGGGAAGCTCGGCCAAAGAGGGCGTTGGGAGGAGACCTCAAGGCTGCAGGACGAAGCAGCTAAGTCCTCCTGGTTTGCCCATTCTGGTGAAAGGCTGTGCCTTTTGGTTCCAGTTTCTGGTTTCTACCCACGTTCCCCAAACCAGACCCAGTGCACTCGTCAGATAGAATCACCCCTCTTCTGAAGCTTCAGTGTCAGTGTCATAAGGCCCCACCTTCAAAGCTCCAGAGCTCTGCACACCCCTGGGCCCAAGTTCTCCACACCCTCATCCGCATCTCTGAACTCTAACAGTCTTTACATGGTGTCCTTGATTCTCCCACCCCAGAGGAAGTATCTGCTTCTGGCATGTGCTCCATGATTCCTTCTCTGTGATAAACTCTTTTGTGCCTGTTCAGCGATGAATACCCTCCAAACTCATTCTATATGTAAAATTGTCTCTGTTAAAATAACTGATATGGTTTCTATATTCCCGAATGAGCCCTGGCTATTTGTGCCAAGTTCTTTACATAAAATGGCAATAAGAATGGACACTTATTCAACTATGGGTTGAGTTGTGTCACCTCCAAATTTACAGGTAGAAGTCGTCAGAATGTGGACTTAGTTGGAAACAGGGTCATGGCAGATGTAATCGGCTAAGCTAGGCTGAGGTCAGACGGGAGTAGAGTGGGCCCTAACCCTATATGACTCATGTCCTCGTACGCAGAGGAGGTTAAGACACAGACACAAGTGGAGAACACTGTCTGACGACAGAGCAGATTCTGGAGGGAGGTGTCTACCAGGTAAGAGCCATCAGACACTTTGATTTTGGGTTTCTGGCCCCCAGAACACCGAGATGATACTTTTCTGTTGTGTTAAGCCCCTCACTTGTGGTCCTTTTTGACAGCCACTGTGGGAGGATGCCTACCTTCCGGAACACTTGCGGGGATAACAGCTGGGGAGCGCCAGCCTCGGTGCCTGACATGTGCGCGTTCTCACTAAAATGGATGAGCACTGGGTGTTATACGGAAACCAACTTGACAATAAACTATTTGTTAAAAAAAAAAAAAAAAAGGAGAGAGAGAGAGAGAGAAGTTTTAACAAGTCTAAATAAATTAAAAAAAAAATACTGTTAAAATAAAAATAAAACGGAGCTCTTCTCATCACCAGTAATGTCAATAGTATAGCTCGTTCTTGCAGGTTGCACTTGGCTTGCTCTTGGTCTTCAGTTCAGCAGCTGACGGGCCCCACGGCAGGAGCTGTCTTTGGGGGTTATCTTTAGTGATCGCCAAGCAGAGGGACCTCTCTCAGGGACCGTCCATGCTCCCGTGCTTCTGGAGGACACTTGAGCCACTGTGAGAGGTGACGCGCACAGCTCACATTTCCCTCTGCACAGTCCCGCGTCCCTCACCCTCCTAGGCCTGGTCTCCTAAACCACTGCACACACTCCCTGTCTCAAAGTCTGTCTCCCCGGAGAATCTGATGCTTTAAAAGACATACACAGCCTGCATTTAGGTTTCACAGAGTGAAATTTGCACAAGTATAGGGTCCATGCCAGGGACAGAACAGATTCTATAGAAATTCTTGTGATTTTGTGTCATGGTTGGTTCCCATAATGGCTCCACACTACTTATTCAGCAAAATGAACAAATTGCTACCTCCGTTGTCTGCTTGGCCCCGACCTCAGAAGCATTATGGATTCTATTTAAGAAGCAGCAGATTCTCAGGCTGCAGTTCCCGGCTGATTTGAAGGTTACGTTCCCAGCTGCAAACTTATCTGGGGGTGATCTCAGCTAGAATACATACCCTCAATCTAAGACTGCACAATCCAAGGGTATTCTGTCATTCAATAGGGCTCGGTGTTATTTGTTAAACATACAGATGACATTTTGTCTGGACACCAGTAGTCCTTTGGTGGTCGTAGTAGGAGACAATCAAGTCTAAATGGCAAATGCTTAAAACACCCATGTTTTTGTTCTTTTTTTGGTCTATTTTAAAGATGCCTGAAATGCAGTTTGTGATTTGAGAAAGCCTTTGAATAGTTTAGAGTTCCAGACTTCCTTCCTAATAGAAGGACTCCTCCTGAACACCTTTGTGCTCCTTTACGCACTAATCCACAAGTACCATACTAGTGGTTACAAGTCAATGTAGCAATTGCTACCTTTCAGGAAGAAGTGTTGGGTGTTTGCTGTTTACCATACAGTTGGGCTAGTGCGCCAAATCTGCAGACACTCATATCATCCAAAACTCAGAAAACAAAGGGATTCTCAAGTATTCTTGCTTCTGAGCCAGCTTTGTCTTGTTTCTTTCAGAATGGGATGCTGGCAGTGTGTAAGGGTTAGAAGCATCACGCTAGGCAGTGGCTTCTGGACCTTTCCAGTAGAACCTTTTGGTAATATCACCAGTTTGCAGGGAATTCATGGGATGGTTGTGCTTTTAGTAAACACTAAGGGAGGGAATCCATTATGATAAAAGATGTTCAGTAACACCTTGAAATGAGTTTGTAGTTTAGTAATCACAGTAGCATCTGTATAGTTGAAAAGTACAGCGTGTGTGTGTGTGTGTGTGTGTGTGTGTGTGTGTGTGTGTTTATTCGGTTCACTGCAAGTGTGTAGTTGATGCAGGAACTCTTGCCTTCAGAATTCCAGGATTCTGAAGCTTCTGGGTTGAGGAGGAGGGACCCTGACTGTGCCTGGTCCCGCCTCCCACTCACTGGTGAGGCAGGTGACTCGGACAATTCCACCTTTAAGGTTTTGCTCCTTCTCCAGAAAAACAGAGAGCTGGCTTGACAAGATCTGTTCTTTCCAGTGTGACCACCTGTGGTCTCCTCTAAGTTTTAGGGGCACGGCCGTCTGCATGCAGCCATTTTTCCAATGCCAAGGCGCTGTTTCTACCTGCTGCGCGAGTAAACTGCTGACCGCCCTCCTCTCCACCCCAGTACAGCTAATGAACATACCAGCAGGGATCAGGAGCTCCTGTGAACATTCAATTAACAAGAAAGCTTCTGTCTACGTGGCAGTAATGGCCAGTGCCGGGTCCCCAGGAGGGTCCTCAGCCCATGATTCCCTGGCTTGGCTGGTGGTCATTGATGAGGCCATTAATCATCCATCTGGGCCAGCTCATTTTAGACCTCCTCAGGGAACGCACTGTCTTGTGTTCTATTTCTCTGATTTCCTCTCTGCTCCGTGAATGCATTTGACCGTCAAAATTGCATCTTGTCTGAGTCCAAGTTGTGGTGTGATTTCCCTATTGTAGAATAAGGTCAACGTTTCTGCTTCTTTTGGTGGCTAGCTCATGGCGGCAAATCCCTTATGGAATCAGCAATGGTTGCAGGCAGATTATAGACACTTCCAACACAAGATTTTTGTCTTAAGGATACCTGGACTTCACGGTTAGGGCAAAATAATCTTACCACGTTCATGCCAACACTGAAGAAATCTTATTGGTGAAGTGTTCCCTAGAGCTCACCTCCTCAACCTTGACCAAATCTCTATGTAGTGCAGTTTATGAGTTTTTCCAATTACATGTTGTCTTTTCATTAAACCTTACAATTCTTTTTAGTAACACTATTTATGCTCGGATAAATTTTATTCTGTGAAAATTTTATGTTGAAGGTTTGCTCCATCAATAATTCATTGCCCATACGAAATTTGCCCAATTAGACTTCTGTCATTTGAGAGTTACTGCTTGTGGCCATTGTTTCTGCCAAGTTCAATTTTACAGATCTAATTTTTATAAATAGTAATAATAATAGCAATAGTGATAGCAATAATGATTATAAATTGAATGAAATAAATTTTATGCAATTTTCTTTGCCAACACAAAAGAAAATTTTTAGCATTTTTTCAGATATTAAAGGATTTCTTCATTGACTGGGTATGGGTAATTTTGTTACCAACTCAACTTTTCATATTCTTCTAGGCACATCTAGAAAATTAAAAATAAATACGCAATAGCATTTACAACAGGGTAGACAGACAGGAAAACATCTGGAGACCAGTTTAACAAATATGTGGAGAAACTGTATTCTAAAAACTCCAAAAACTTTTGCTTGAAAGAAATAAAAGGTAACTGTATAAGGAAGTGAACTATATTTGTGGAGCAGGAAATCAACTATTGCCAACATGTTAGTTCTCTCCAAACTGATTTATAAGGTTTGTAGAATCACCATCAAAATTTCAGCAAGATAAATAAGTAATAAAATACATATTTATTTACTTTTAATTGTAATGACATCAAGTTCTTAGATTTTTGAGAGGAAGGTTAACATCATACTATATTAAATCTTTTAATGCATAAAAAGATATGGGCTTCTATTTATTTAAATTTTCTTTCTTTTTCTTGTTTCCCCAGTGAAAGTTTTGTGTTTTTCTCCCTCAAGGTCTTATGTTCTGGAGACTGTTGTAAATAATACCTTAAAATTTTTTTTAATTTTCTATTCATCCGTTGCTGGTTTAGTATCCAGCAAATTTACTAAGTGTTTACCAATTTTAACACTATTTCTCTATAGATCCTTTTTGATTTTCTGTTCACAAAAGCACATCATCTCTGAATAATTGAAATGACAGCTTATTTCTTCTTATTCAAACCTTATATTTACTTCTTTGTTTTTATTTAATAACTTGTTAGAATTATAATAAAATATTTAATAACTGTGGTGCAGTGAACATGATTGTTCTGTTTCTTATCGAATGGATACATCTGTCAGTATTTTAACACAAAGAATGAGTATTTGCTGGAGATAAATTTTATCAAGTTAAGGAAGGGTTCTTCTATTTTTATTTTATTATATTCTTTCACATTTTTATTTCAGTTCTAGTGAATTGACATATCATATAATATTGTTTTTAGGAGTAGAATTTAGTGTGTCCCATTTTTAGAATGCTAATACTTTTATCACAAACATACATTGATTTTTACCAAGTGTTTTTTCCTGCAACTACAGAGGTGATCATTCGTTTCTTTCTCTTTCTTTCTTTCTTTCTTTCTTTCTTTCTTTCTTTCTTTCTTTCTTTCTTTCTTTCTTTCTCTCTCTCTTTCTCTCTCTCTTTCTCTCTCTCTTTCTCTCTTTCTTTCTTTCTTTCTTTCTTTCTTTCTTTCTTTCCTCTTTCTTTCTTTGCTGTATTCTGTTAATTTTGTGAAATCTTCCAAACACCTTTTCTTAGGCTATAACCTAGCATTCTTGGATTAAACCAAACTTTGTTGTGAGTTTTTAATACATCACTATCATTTATTTGTTGATATATATGTTTTTTATTTCTAGGAGAGAGAGAGAGAGACAGCGTGAGCAGGGGAGGGTCAGAGAGAGAGGGAGACACAGACTTTGAAATAGGCTCCAAGCTCTGAACTGGCAGTCAGCACAGAGCCCGACTCGGGGCTCGAACCCACGAACCGCGAGATCATGACCTAAGGGAAAGTCGGGCGCTTAACCGACTAAGCCACACAGGAGCCCCTATTTGTTGATATTTTATTTAGGAATTTTGCATTTTTGTTCAAGAAGAATCGTTCTTTAATTTTACTTTTTAACCATGTCCTGGTCAGAGTTTGATATCAAAGTATGTGGGTTTCCTAAAGCAAATACGTTTGCTCTCACATATTCTTTCTTTTTCTTAATATTATTGCCAGAAATTAATTTTTATTATTCTAAAATGAATCAACTTTTGCTCTCATGGTTCTGTTATACTGATTTATGTTCTTATAGTATCTTACCTTATCTAAATAATAATTTGCCTTTATGTTTGGGCATTTAATTTGTTCATTTTTTAACATCTTGAAACAGAAAATTACATCACTTATCTTCATCTGATTTTATTTTCCAAACCATGCATTTAAGCCTGTAAATTTTCCTCTACATACAGCTTTTTATACCTTTCTCAAGTTTTTGATGCGCTAGGTATATAATACCATTTTACAAAAATTGCAGTGTAGGGGTGGCTTTTTCTTTTAATGTTTATTTATTTATTTTGAGAGAAAGAAGGGCAGAGAGGAAGAGAGAGAGTACCAGCAGTCTCTGCGCTATTAGAGCAGAGGCCTATGTGGGGCTTGATCTCATGAACCATGAGATAATGACCTGAGCTGAAATCAAGAGTTGGCTGCTTAACCTATTGAGCCACCCAAGTGCCCCAGAACATCCAACTCTTGATTTCAGCTCAGGTCATGATCCCAGCATTGTGGGATCAAGCCCAGCATCTGACTCTGTGCTGAGGGTGGAACCTGCTTAAGACTCCCCCTTCCTCTCCCTCTGGCCCTCCCCTGCTTGAGCTCTCTCTTTCTCTCTTTTTAAAAATTAAAAAAAAAATTTTTTAATTATTTATTTATTTCTGAGAGAGAGACAGCATGAGCAGGGGAGGGTCAGAGAGAGAGGGAGACACAGGGTCTGAAGCAGTCTCCAGGCTCTGAGCTAGCCATCAGCACAAAGCCCAACACAGGGCTTGAACCCACAAACCATGAGATCATGACCTGAGCTGAAGTTGGACGCCTAACCGACTAAATCACCCAGGCGCCCCTAATAAAACATTTTTTAAAACGGGAAAATTTATTTCCAATTTCTACTTTGATTTCTTCTTTGATTTGTGAATTATGTCATAGAGCATTGCTCAAATTACAGCCATGAGAAATGTTCTATATTTTTGTTGGTATATTCTGTTTTATTCCAAAGTCATCAGCAAACATGTTTTGGATTCCTCCTTGGAAATTTATTGAAACCTGCATTATGATTCGATATATGACCAATTCTCGTAAATGTTCTGGGTATGCTTAAAAGTTAATATGCGTATTTTATTGGTGTGTGTGTGTGTGTGTGTGTGTGTGTATGTGTGTGTGAAATTGTTGTTAATACTTGAGAAACACGTACAAAGGGCTGATCCCAGTCAAAGCCACCTTCAGGAAGAGCAAACCACCACGTACCACATGGTGAGAACTATTTCAGAGCTGGAGTAATGTAGATAATGTGATGCAATGGACCAGGCTGGAGAGAGCAGAGACAGACCTACATGTATTGACAGACTTGCGTTATGACAAAGGTGACCATGAACTACGGTCGGAGAAAGCATAGTCTTTTCAGTAAGTGGTGTGGATCAACTGAATACCCATATGGAAAGAAATGAAACTTGACTTCTACATCAGAAAAAAAAATTGCATATAGTTCAAAAACCTAACTATGAAAGGTAAAATAATAAATCATGAGAAATAATGCAGGGAAATGACTGTTCTTAGGGCAAGCGAAGTTTCAAAACAGGATACTGTAAATACTAACCATTACATAGGAGATCAATAGATAGTGTTAAGTAAAGATTGAGAAGTTTTATTTACCAAAAGACACCAGTGAGAGAGTAGTAAAGAAAGACACAGGGAGAAGATATTTTCCAGACTTTAATCCAGAACATATAAAGAAATCTTACAAAGTAATAAGCCAAAGACCGAGAACTCGTTATTGAACACATGGCTTGCACAGGCATTTATAAAGGGGTGACGGATATCTCAATGACCATTGAGCTGCTAAGCAATTCATTGGGGAAAATGGACTATGGACCCACAATCGGCACACCACACTCCTCGGAAATGGCTAAAATGAAAACTAAACCAATAGACAACACCAAGTGTTGGCAACGATGTAGGAAACTACACCTTTCCCAGATACCGGTGGTGGGTGTGGAAATTGTCACAAGAATTTGAACCCTGGCTCCTTGAGAACATCTTTCGAAAGTAGGTAGGGCGTCTACCTGCACATGTCCCGTGACCCAGAGACATCTGAACCATAGGGAAATCCGCACAGCAGAAATGAGAAGCTGTATGCACAGAAGACGCATCAAGCAATGTTCATAGCAGCTTTATATATGTACCAGCCACAAACTGGAGACGAAGCCCACCAGCGGCAGATCGAATGGATTTGTGCAGCACAATCTGAGACAGCAAAGCAGAGGAGGCAAGCGCTGCTCCAGGCTCACACAGAGCACTGGATGACAAAACCAGACACAGAAGCCCGCAAGGTGCATGAACCAATTCGTAAGAATTTGAAACAAAACAAAACAAGTAAAAAGCGAAAGGAAGGGCTGGGAAGCAGTGACTGGTGGTCTTTAGGGAGAGTAAGTCACCGTGGGGACATCTGGGTCACTTTTGGGGTGCTGACCACGTTGGGTGTCTGGACCGGGGTGGTGGGCACCCGCATAAGGACGCCGTGTAGAGGCCTGTGTAGTGCACACCTACGATCTGCTCACTTTTCAGCAGGTGCTCTGTCCTTGAGTAAAAGTTCTATAGAGAAGCAAGAAGAAATGACATAAAAACATAAGCAGATAAAACATGTGACGAGCTGTCACTTGCTGGAAGGCTCCCAGGAGCCACCAGCCTGAGGCCCCTCCACAAAACCTCGGTGCCCCCTCCAGTCTACGCCAGAAATCCCATAAGCTCTTCCCTGAATCTAGAATTCTCTTCCACTGTTTGCCTTTGAGGCTGACTCAGCCTTTGAGCCGCAGCTTAAATATCAAGTCCTACCAGAAAAATTCCATAACATCTTCCAGCGGGTTCCTCAAGAAGCTGCCCACACGTTCATATCTTCGCTGTAGTACGTTTTTATTTTATTTCATGATGTAAGGGAGAGAAGTTCCCTCCCAACGCTGGCTAATTCTTAGAGCTAGCAAAGGATTCCTCTGGGAGCGGGCTTTTCATATGCAAATGACACCATCCAGAGCCCCCAGTCCTAATTATCTTTAGTCTCTGATGTTTACACTCAGGGAGCGATGTTTCTCGGTTTAATCTCCCCAGGACAAGGTGGCCCACCATCAGGGACAGACCCTAGACTCTGGAGCCCAGGGTGACTAGGGACAGACAGGATAGTAATTTGCCCCCAGAAACAAGGTCCTCACAATCAGCGCAGAGCAGAGGAGTAATGATTATGACCTCCAAAGCTGGAAGTTTGGGACAAAATAAGACCAACATTATTCTATCAAATCTTGAATTGAAAGCTATTACAAGAATGTCTGATTTTTTTCCTCTTAAACTTTACATCAAAACCATCTCTGATTTGTCAAGAATCTAATTCAGAAAATTTAGGTATCAGAGCATTTTTCATTTTGCAGGCTTTGGACCCTCTGAGAGCAAAGGTTCAGTTTGCTTCCTGCTGTGGGTCCAGAACCCAGCCCGATGCGATGCCTGCAATGCTGTGGGTGCTGAGTGAGCACGGGCTGAGTGATGGGCTCGGTCCACAGAGGATGCTGACTTGGGTCCTGGGGAAGGTGCTCAGGAAAACGTGCCTAAGAATATAAATAATTGAGGGACGCCTGGGTGGCTTAGTTGGTTAACCGTCCGACTTTCACTTAGGTCATGATCTCGCGGTTCGTGGGTTTGAGCCCTGCGTCGGGCTCTGCTGGACTGCCAGCTCAGAGCCTGGAGCCTGTTTCAGTCTGTGACTCCCTCTCTCTCTGACCCTCCCTGCTCACGCTGTCTCTCTCTCTCTCTCCTAGAAAGAAATAAAAATATTTAAAAAAGAATATAAGTAATTGAGTCTAATGCAAGGTGGAAGAGTCAACAGGCAACTCCCCCACCCACACCTGTCTCTGTCTCTCTCTCTCTCTCTCTCTCTCTCTCACCCAAAACACACACACACACACACACACACACACACACACACACACACACACACATCTGTTTTGGATCCAATTTCCAAGCCTTGGCAACCCTGAGCAATGGACTGTCAGTCTGCAAGACCACCCAGAGCCCAGCCATGCTGGCTGGGACCCTCAGTTTCGCTTCTTCATTCCAGAGCAATGAGGTTGGGTTGGAAGTTGGCCATTGCACGTTTATAAAGGATCTAATCATATTGAAAGCAACTCGCATTTCCTTCCACCTCTGGGCATGTGTCACAGACGGGCCACCTCCCAGACAAGGCTGACCCTCCCCTTGTTGAGCTCGATCTGCCTTTTACAAGTATTAACAAAAGCAACCTGCAGTTCTCATGAGGGGCATCCATCTTGCATAGAACCTCACTGGAACTTTCTCCCAATTCCAAGATGCACGTGTGTCTGAAGTCTCATGTTCACATTTCGGACAGAGAGAGACTCTTGCGGTGACTGTGCATTTTTGCTCTGATTCAGTCATTAAACTGAAACCGTGTGTGTCATGGTGGTTTTGGATCAAGGAACTGCGCCCACCCAGAACGTCGCTCCCCTGAAGGGGGGCCCGGCGCCCCAGGAGGCCATGGGATTCTGAGCAGCTGCTCCTCACACCATAAATGGGGCGGCTGCCAGGAACCAGACCCTGGGCTCCTATACGCACTCGCTTTCTCTGAGCTCCTCTGTGACCTGGTGTTGCTGAAGGGACCTGGGTCAGGGAGCAGAGCTGGAGTGACACCTCTGTGTGACCTTGGGGCCCTCACTCACCCTCTCTGAGCAATGATCCCTCCGTCCCAGGCACCAGGACCTTTATAGTCAGGCTCTTTCCTTCATCCGTCCTTGGACCCCAGGGGAGGCTCTGCTCCTGACAGCGTCCACCGCACACTTCACTCTAGAAGGTCGGACGTTTGGGTGTGGGGAGATCCGACTCGAAGGAACACCAGAAGGTCACCGTCACGGAGGCGGCCCCCAGCTTCTCCGTGGGGGATCCTCCGGGTGGCTCACGGGGGATGGGACAGTGATCGGAGGGGCCCCCTCAGGGAGAAAGGGCTTGCTCCCCCCGAAATGGGCAGCGGCAGGTGAAAGACGGGCATGGAGCGACGGGATGGGCCGGGGGGCTGGGAATCCGCCGCAGCAGGTGCAAGGAAACAGGCCTCCACCTGTGGTGACTGATGGCTCTGGATTCATCCCGCAGGACATTACTGTAACGAGAGCCGGAGGAATACGAGTGATTTACGGGTGATTATGGGCAGAGACTCGCTGTTCTCCTCATTTGTAATCTGAGGCAGCACGGAGGCTTCTGCCTTGCCGTCTTGATGCAGGCTCGGTGCATCCCGTGAGGCCACCCGTCCAGGTGGGGAGGGGGTTTGGGGCTGGGGTGAGAGCCGGGGTGGAAGGGTGAGGGTGGTGTTGTGGGAATGTGGGAGGTGGGGGCTCAGGGTGGGGGTGGGGTGTGGAAGTTGAGGAGTGGGGATGTGGGGATAGGGGCTTGGGGTGGGGAGTTTGGAGGGTATTGGGGTGGGGTGTGTGGGTGGGGGTGTGGGAGTGGAGGTTGGGATGGGGTGTGGAGAGCTGAGGGGTTGGGGTGGACACTTGAGGGTATGGGGGTGGAGTGTGTGGGGGTGGGGCTGGGGAAGTGGAGGTTGGGGGCTGGGGTAGGGATGTGGGGGGCTGGGGGTTTGAGGTGGGGGCCCGGAGGATTTGCGTGTAGGGAGTGAGGGGTGGGGCTGTAGGGGTGGGGAGTGGAGGTTGGGGGCTGGGGTGGGGATGGGGGGCCTGGGGGATTGAGGTGGGGGCCTGGAGGATTTGAGGGTAGGGAGTGGGAGTAGGGATGTGGGGGGGCAGGATTGCCCGTCAACACCACCTCCTGCAGGCCCTCACCTGTCCCAAAGGGCACCAGAGCCACACCAGCTGGTTGGTGCAGGAAGGGACTCCAGGGGGTTGGGGGCGGCAGGAGGGCGGCTGGGGGTTGAGGGCACCTCAGAGCTGACCATCTGCGTTCCCTTCAGGAGCTGCGGCCTTCGTGTGATCTCAGACGTCACTCAGCCTCTTGAACCTCCTGACTTTGCCCTTCGAACCTAATTCCTGGGCACAGAGGACTTCGTTTCTGAGGCAGGAGTGAAGTGAGGGGCACCCGGGTGGCTCGGTGGGCTCAGTTTCCGACTCTTGATTTGGGCTCAGGTCATGATCTCATGGTTCATGAGTTCAAGCCCTGCGTTGGACTCTGTCCTGACAGAGCAGAGCCTGTTTGGGATTCTCTCTCTCTCTCTCTCTCTGCTCCTCCCCCACTCTCTCTTTCTCTGCCAAAAATTAATTAATTAATTAATTAATTAATTAATTTTAAAAAAGTGAAGCGCAAAATAGGCCCCCTACTGACACCAAACAGTCAAAGGTTTGCACGGAGGCTCCTTACTTGGCGCAGTCACACTTGGGGCTCTGTGCTTGAGACTCTGTGTGAGGTATCGGTGCCCACGATGCAATCACACTTCCCTTGCGCGTGATTTGAGGGCGGGCGCGGCCGGGTAGAGCGGGACAGGGCTGCCGGCTGCCAGGCTGCCGGTCCCAGCTCCCCCCTCGGCTGGGCTTCACCTCCGGAGAAGCCTCCTCGGCCTGGGCCGCAAGCTCTGGTCCTGAAAGACGGGCGTGCGGTAGTAGCTCTCGGCACGCGTGACGGGCGTTCAGGTGCTTTCTCCAGGGCCAGGACTGTACGGTGATCCCGACAGGGGTGTGTGTGTGCTCGTGGGTGAGTGTGAGCTGAGCGTGTGAATGGGTGTTGTTGGTTGTGGGTCTGAGCGTGTGAGAATGAGTGTTTGTGCTTGGGTGAGGGCAAGTGCGTGCGGGTGTGATCGTGTGACGTGTGAGTGTGTACTAGTGTGTGGTGTGTTTGTGTGTGTCGCTATGATGT
The DNA here is from genome assembly GCA_017311185.1 of Proteles cristata cristata. Classification (NCBI taxonomy): domain Eukaryota; kingdom Metazoa; phylum Chordata; class Mammalia; order Carnivora; family Hyaenidae; genus Proteles; species Proteles cristata. The sequence continues at coordinate 85,761 of JAESUZ010002284.1, read as the reverse complement.
ACACAGAGGTGTTCCTGTGTTTGCCTGTGCCTGTGTGCCCTTGATCATGTAACTGAAAAACCCCATTTAATAGACGCATCCCCTGAAGTTTATAGGGATGTGTTTTGTTCCAGAAGGAAATACATGGGAAGGAAGACTCCATCGCCTGGCAAACAGGCACACTGGCCTCAAAGCAGGGGACGCCTTGCCGGCCACATCTGCCTTCAGGCTTTGGATTTCTGCCGTGTCTTGGATACATGCTTCTCATCAAGCCGCTTCCTCCAACCAATATAAGACCTTAACTTTCACAGGCGGGACGGGGAGTGCGGCCCAGGGCATAACCTCACGTCACCCCAAATGCTTCTCGAGGTCCCTCAGTTACACAATACAAGATACTGGATGGATCTGAGTCCCTGCTTCCTTTACCAAATTCGATGTTTAGGTAGAGATGACCAGACTCCATGGGACAGAGGATGTTCTGGAACTTTCGCTGCGGGAGGTAATGGCGATAGCTAGTCAAGTCACTGCATTCTTCCTGCGTGCTCCTAAGGGTGGCTCGGAGGATCCCAGCACCGAGCAGAGCCAAGGAGGCCTGCTGTTCTGAGTTCTGGAGGCTGGGACGCAGGATCACTGAAGGAAGCAGCAAGGTGGGCTCCATCCCCAAGGGAAAGGTGAGGGAAAGTGCGCATTTCCTCCCCCTCAGGCTTGGGGAAGGCCCGGGGTTTGGGATTGGCGTCCTGACCATACAAGAAATGGGTTTTCCTTACAAAATGAGTCAAAAATACAGATAGTTTGGGAGGGGAGAGGCAGCTTCCGGTTTGTTTGGTACGTTCTCAAAGCAGCTTTTATACAACATTTATTTCGAAATAGGAAGATCTCCAGTTAGTAGGAGAAAGTGGCACATTACTTTACACTTAAAATATGTGACAGCAAGAATTTTATATAAAGACTTACAAATAGACTTTGACTTTAGTTTACAACATAATGTCTGGTTTTTGTTTGGTTTTGCTTGACATCATACATTTTAGGTGTGAAATGCTTCTTTTAAAAATGATCTCAAAGGATTTATTTAATGAGGATCCTGGTTTTGCTTGAGTGGATGGTTAGGGCACAAATCTAGAGTCCTTTTGTCTTGACATTGCGGACTGCTTTTTTTGAAAAAGATGTGGATTTCTCCCCAGAGCCTGATGTGTTTAAATAATGAAGATCATTGTAAACCAAACAATGGAGGGTTAACTCTTTCTTGAAAAGAACACATGAGGTCAGCCACACTGATATAGGCAGGACAGGGACCATAGGCTCCCTTGAGAATTCAAAGACCTGTCTCCAGATTAAAAAATAAAATAACAGAATAGAACACTAGAACTGTACATCCTAGGTTACTGAAATGTCCATTTCACTTAAAACATCCTATCATGGGGCGTCTAGTGCTCAGTCAGTTAAGCGTCTGACTTTTGATTTCAGCTCAGGTCATACATGATCTTACTGTTGGTGAGTTTGAGCCCTACATTGGGCTCTGTGCTAACAGTGCAGAGCCTCCTTGGGATCTTCTCTCTAACGCTCTCTTTGCCTCTCTCCTGCTCTCACTTTCTCTCCCGTCCCCCTCTCAAAATAAATAAATAAACTTTAAAAAAGATTGAAAAAACAAACAAATGAGCAAAAACCATCCCATCATGCTTGAGTATTATTACAGTAACACAAAGCTGGTCTTGTCATTTTACTTTTCCTAAGCACCTTATCAACAGAGTAATCAATAATAAGAACTGATAAGACATATGAATGCAACATCCATTATTTTGCCCGGATGTAGCTGACTGTTCTGTGGTTACTGAAAAAAAGGATATTTTGCTGAAGCCGATTTGATGAACAGAAATTCTCCTAAAAGTACCTGCCCCTTGTGGGGCAAGCAGGAGCCTAGAGGCAAGTCCCATCGAACTGCAGAACGCGGCTCTGTTTGTTTTGTTGTCTGTGAAGTTCAGCACTGAACAGTTTGATACTGAAGCAGAAGCATCCAGCCAGCATCAGCGAGCCGGGAAATTCCATCCTTTACATTTGAATGAGTAGCGGGTGTTAAAAGCCTTGGAAGAAACAGGGTATGGTATGCGTGACTTCAAGTGCGCCTTATCTCCACGACACCCCGAGTTCATCTTGTACGATTCTAGAGCCAAATCCCTTCCCTCCCCTCTGGGTCAGGCACCAGCCACATCAAAGTTGGTTTCCAGCCGAAATAAGTGAAGGCCTTCCAGAAGGCCCGTAGAGAAACACAGGCTGCCCTGTATTTCGAGTGCGGGAATAAACATCCATAAATTAATGTTATCTTTCCGTTGCAGTGTGTGTTCAGGGTGCTAATGTGCAGAGACGCTCCTCTGGCATCTTAATGAGTCTGGGTAGAGGAGCATTTCCTGAGTCTCAAGTGTTGGTGTTCATGTACCCTGTTCTCCTGCAAATCGTGAGGTCGTTCAGATTTTTTTTGGAAATAGTTTGTTCTTGCTAAATTGAAAAAAGACAACCTCAAACTAATGTGCCTGAAGCACTTCAATTCTAAACAGGCATAGGATCATCTCTGCAGTGGGTCGATCCCAGCAAAGCCAGACCTGGTGGCCCAACTCTTTCCTTACGTAGAGCCGATCAGTTTTGTGGCCTTCTCTGTCCTGGCCAGGGCCCCCAATCCATAGACACCCCTTTGGGGCTATGGCCTCAAGTCCCTTGAGAAGGCGGTATATGCAGAGTCCCAGTGGATCGCTGGGCATGTGAGCTGGGGAGGAGAGGGCCACACGCTGGACCCCTGTTCCCTCCATCTCTGCTTGACCCCCCTCGCCTCTCCAGCCTCACCCAGTCTGGACAGAGATTAACCAGGGGGAGGAGGAGAGAGCATGCCGCCACGTGTTCTGTCCCTCACAAAGAAGCGAGATTCACTGAAAACTGTCCAGAGGAGAGCAGGATGCACCCTCATCTGCCCCAACCTCCAGGACGGAGCTTGCCTCCAAGTAGCAAATTCAAGTTCGCTTCCGAAGAGAATGAACCCCGCCTTCTCCGAGCCACCCTTCCTGCCTTGAATGTGAAGCGTTTGCTAATCCCCGACAGCCCTTCCTGGTGACATGGACGAGGGCTGTCCTCATGGGCCGCGAGAGGCATCTTCCTCACTTTCTTACCCATTTATGAGATCCTTGCTGGTGGCAATGAGGGGGGAGTTAGAGATGAGGAGGCCCCGGGTGGCGGGGCCACGTAAGGCTTCCGTGGAGGAAGGACACCCAGTGAAATCCTCTCCAGCCTCCTCCCGGGTGACACACACACGTCCCCGGCACCAGCAGGTGACCCCGGCGTGGACTCACTGAGTCACTAACAGATACTTGCCTGAGGGGTTGTATCCGTCGGCCGTTAGGCGCTGGTAGAAAACATAGCGTGAGTCGTGGCGCTGGTTTGCACTGTGCCCTTGCGAGCAGGCTGCTCTCTGTTCTGATCCCTGCCCTTCCCGGGCCTCGGCTTGTCCTCGGGAGAGGGTCCCGATGCCAGTCCCGCCAGCACCCGGTGCTGCAGCGCACGGCTGGGGGCCCTGGGTGTGGGGCCCGCTGCTCGAGTTAGCGTCAGCCCGTCGGGGGCCAGCTGTTTTCCTCTTTAATTTTAAGGTATAGAGGACTTTTCTCTAATCCCGCGAGCTTCTAAAGGAGATAAGTAGTAAACAACTGGACCGAAAGCCCCCTCAACCCTGTGCTCCAGGGGCCGTTTCCACATCAGAAGGCACACCCTGGGTGGTCGAGGAGTGCCCAGGTTTACCTAAAGTGGTGAATACTGTGTCCATCACTTAAGAGCTGGTAGAATTGTTCAGAAGGAAAATCTCACTGAATCACCCTTTTGTACCAATGTAGGCTTCCACTCTGCAAAAGGTAGAAGCGGAAGGAGGAGGGAAAAGGTCAGAAGAACGGAAGGTGAACTCACCCTCCAAGGGAGTCCAGTAGGTAGCTCACTTTCTACTGGAGGAAGAATCCAGAAACTCAAAGCAGCATTGGCGGCCTGAGGTCTGTGGAGCGGCTTGCCGCAGACTGATGAGGAGGACGCGGAACAAGAGAGAACACAGACCTTGGTGCTTTATTCCGAGAATGAGGAAAGCAGCCCCGTGCACCTGACGTGACCTGATCCACCAGCCAGGCCCTGGTGCTCTCCTGTTGGGTATGAATGTTCCCGAAGGGCAGCAGTAAAGAGGGCCGCTTGGTGACCACGGAGGTGCCGGATCTAACAAGACCACTCCGTAAGCCTGTCTGTGCACAGATACCAATGTGAACATTGTCCAACCACGGGGACGCCCACAGAGTCCCCAGCCCCGGCTGATAGGTGTCATCGAGGTGGAATGATGACAGGGCTAGCTGTATCGTTTTCCTTTTAACATCCACATAAGCTTTATTAAGGTGCCCTTTGTAGAATTACTTCATGCTGACACCATCCAATCCAGAACCAAGTCCAACTTTCTCAAAACCTCCCCAGAATCACCCAAAAAATCCTCAAATCCTGTAAGTTCTTTCCAATCCCCTCTTTCTGGGAAACCCTGCAGTTCCCCATGGTGCATATTCTCCCTGTCACAACAAGTCCGTAAACCTGACTCTGCTCACTGCTGGCGAATTTTGGCTGGAGAGCTCTGGGAACTCATTTAACAAGTACTCGCATGGCGCCCGATCTCGTCACACGTCGTGTCTCGTGCACCATCTTGGCCAGACACAATCTGATGGTTGGTGGCTTACAGGCTACTGGAAAGCATCACGAAGGGGAAACGTGGAGGAGTGGAAGACAGGGCAACGTGGGAAACGGACCTGGTCTGTCAGACACGGTGACGCCGTTTCTGAAACTTACGTATGGGTATGTGTTGTAGACCAGTAGTGCAGGGAGTGGCTCCCCGACAGGAGGGAAATCGAGGGTCGGACCTGAACATAGGGTGTCGGTTGGAGGTTGTTCGTGAATATTGTACGGCTGGGTGTTAGAGGGGGACACAAAAGCCCCTGAAGCAGGAGCTGGCACCAGAGCCACTGTCCCCATTAGGCACTTTGCCCAGCACCACTGTAATTGATTTGTAGCCCACACACCCAATCATGTCTCCAACACAGATTTTCCCAAGCTTGACTTCTTGGGATAATCAGTCAGCTGTGATTGACCACCGTCAACTGTTGATGTGCTAGCTCATTAGCGGTATGCTAGGTTCTTCGGGGAATCCAGAACATTCTCTGTACCCACATGCAGTCTAAACATCTGATCCAGTGAGCATTCGTCTCTCACTGCCTGATTCCTTATCACCTTCTCGGGATCCACTTTTTTTTTTTTCCAATAACATACTTTCAAAAAATAAAAGATTACTCAAATGTCTTCCCATTTTCCCTTCATTCTAAGAATAGCAAATGGGGATAGTGTTTACTATGTGACAGACATTGCCATAAACTCATTTAATCCTCCAAGTAACCTAGGAAGTAGGTGTTATTATGTCCCCATTTTACAGATGAGAAAACGGAGGCAAATGGAGGTTAAGTAACTTGCCCAAGGTCACATGGCTGCAGCAAAGCAGGGACCTGCACTGGGCAGTGTAGCTGCAGAGATCATGCTGCTGGCACTAGTTACACTTAACACTTTATGTCACATCATCTGAGTACACACTGAACACATAAACAAGTTCAAGGATGTTGAGATAATGTTTTGAATCATGGCTCCATGGCACTGTCCTTATGACTCACACCTGGGGTCTCTGGAAATGCCATCCATCCAATTGGCCTTCAGATGGCCCTCGACAACCAGTTAAGGTTGAACTGTTACTAATAATGTCACATTGTCATGCTTGATTGATGCAGCCTTCCTCTCCGTCTTTAATCAAAGGCTGTATGGGAGCAAGACTCCTATGGCTTGCCTCTGAGATGGGTTGATTCTCCTCCACTCCACCTCCGTCTGCACAGATAAGCACGGTGGGACAAATTCACCTCCACCTAATTCCCAGAATGCTCAAAAACCTAACAGAAGAGATTTCTGTTTCAGTCAAAATGCTCTTGGCACCAACAATTTCTTGGTACCAAATTATAGACATGTTGCTTTGGCGTTTCCCTTCTGATGCTGAATATTTTTTTTTTCTGGATGCTGGACCTGAAGCCCATGACTAGGAAGTCAGCTTTCAACCATGTCCCTTCTGTAAAATCTGGTTTAAAAATGATGATAAATGGGGGCGCCTAGGTGGCTTAGTCGGTTAAGTGTCCGACTTTCGCTTAGGTCATGATCTCGCGGTTCGTGGGTTGGAGCCCCGCGTCGGGCTCTGTGCTGACTGCCAGCTCAGAGCCTGGAGCCTGTTTCAATCTGTGACTCCCTCTCTCTCTGACCCTCCCCTGCTCATGCTCTCTCCCTATCTCTCCTAGAAATAAAAAAAAATGATGATAAATGGTAAGAGAAGGAGGAGAAATGAATGGTTGAAACCAGTATACACATTATCAAATGTGAATTTCACAGAATACACTACTTAAAGGAATAAGATACTATGCCACCAAATGGAACCACTAACCACTGGAGACACGGGTCAGCTCTTGGTGTCTGACTCCAAAATTAATCCCAGCTCTGAACCTGCTACAATAACAAAGGAATTTCATCCCACCGTGTTCACGACTAAGTGAACCTCCCAAGTTTCGGAGAGAATTAAATTGGACACCCTGGGAATCTGCAAGGCCCTACACATAAGCATGCTCATGGTGGTTTTGCTTTGTTGTTGTTATGTGAAATGAGAGCAGGCAGGCAGGGCCCATGAGAGGATTTAGCTGGGACAGTGTTTCATCGGCACTGCCTCAAGGGTAGGTGTTAGGATAACAGTCTGATAGCAGAACCTTTAGATACAACTTGAACTGCATTAAGGAAATAAAAATCTAAGCCAATTCAAAAGTGTAAAGATATCAGTCTACGAAATACAGGGTTTTATTAATTCAGCAGCATAACATAAAGTTTGCCAAATGCCTCATAAACATGAGCATGGCAATGAGGTGGGGGGTCGCATTTCAAGAGGGTCGGGACCATTTCTTGGCTCTCAGACATCGGACATACCTAACACGTCCTGAGCAAGTACCAGCATCTGGTCCTGAAAGCACAATTTTTTTTGATTTATCAAAAATGTTCTCCATGAATTGTACTCAACATCATGAAGCAGGAGACTGGAATATATTTGTTCATCCCTTCCCTGCCCTGAAACATTACAGTGAATGGTGTGGCCAGCGCCTCACTGAAAGTAGGTGGAGAGTATTTTTTCCTTCCTGTTTATGGGCAGGAGGGAGACAAGACACAAAATCTCCTTCTCCTGAGGCGCCCCTGCTCCAGGCCTCTGTACGTCCCAAAGCCCAATCTGATCACGTGCCCCTAAACATGAAAATCTTTCCAGGATGTGATCCAAGCTTCTCGGTGAGGGGCCCAGCCTTCTTCACGACCAGCTCTCCCAGCTTCTGGGGGCCTCCTCCCTCTCTGGTCTAGATGAAGACCCTGAAGGGGTCCTTCTTTCCTCCAGCACGAGTAGCCTTTTGCAACCTGCTCTGTTCTCTTCAGTCTTCAAAACACAGCTCAGCTATACATCCTCCACATGCCTTGCCGACCTGCCCTCTTGGCCAGGTGCCTGTGTACAGCTGGCCTCCGTTCCGTGCCTTCCTTCTTGTTGGTTTCCCTCTGTGGCCCTTCCTAGACCTGGAGAGTCAGAGTAGCACAGTCCATGCCTCATATATCCGCAACTCCCTTCCCTGGCCAGAGCTTGGCCCACACTGGGTAATCAGCAAGGCAGACATGTGCACAGCGGGACAAGTCAAGTCACCAGCAAGGGGCTGGTGACAGAAGACAAAGTGCCTTTGTGTTGTATGTGCCTTCAGACACAGAGGGTGGGCTCCTTGGGGACATGTGAGTGGGAGCCCGGGGGAGTGTTCCTACCTTTTGTTGCCTACATTTCACTGTTCACGACCAGGAGGGGTCCCCACAAATGCCCTTCCTTCATTTTCTGGTTACCTTTCTCTTTAACACCCTGCCTTTCTCTCTTCTGGGGGGCTTGAAGCATTCAGGGAAATTGGCCCGGAATTGAGGAGAGGTATAAGACACACCAGGAGGCATGTGAGTGTTCATCCCAGACTGGTATTTCGGGGAGGCTGGCCCCAGGAGGCTGTGGGCAGAGCCAGCACCACGGGGATGGATTGTGTCCAGGAAGGATCCACCCTCGCTGTCCATCCAAATGGGCTGAGCAGAGCTGCAGAACTCAGGAGCAAAGCCCCTGGACCAGCGTCCCGGCCAGAGTGGAAGGAAAGAGACCCTCACAGTCCAGATATGCTCAAGGCTGGTTCTGTGGCTCCAGCCTCAGAGAGGGCCTTAATTTATTAGGAAATCTTTACCCATGCCTTCCACGTGCTGTACTTGGGGAGCATGGGAAACATCAGTGAATGAATCGGACCAAGGTCCCTGACTTCTGGGGTCTTACACTCCAGCAGAGAAACACGGACAAGTAAAGGAGACATAATAAGTGAAAAAATTAATCTGTATTTTAGAAGATGATGAATTCTATGGAAAAAGACAGAAATACAGCAGAATCAAAGAGGAGCTGATGCTTGGTACATAGGCACTCAGTGAAGACTCCTCAATGAATGAATGAATGAATGAATGAATGAACGATTGCATGAAGGAACCAATGCCCGTAGGTTTGTCAAAGTTGCCTGACATTAAATGCACTGTCTTTACAAGTTCCTCCCTTTATCTGGGTCTGTGCTTTGTGTCGCCAATGCCCAGCACAGAGGGGTTTAGTAAATGTCAGACGAATAGATGCACTTGTGCTATAAGCCCCAGAGGAGAGCTGTTTCATATTCTCAAGTGTCCAATGATGTCTAGACTCCATCTGGAATTCTAAGTGTCCCTGAGGTCTGTCCTGATCAATTCAGGAGCCTTTTTGGCCCCAGCAGCTTGATGGTAAAACATGGCCAGGCCAGTATTGGGCACTTTGATTCACTCTCTTATTAATTGGTTTCTTCCACGAATATTTAGCATCTCCTTTGGGATTTCAGACTAGCTCAGGCCTGTCCCTGCATTTATTTTGTCCTTGAAAAAGAATAAGGAAGGGGCTTTTCCAATTGGTTCCAGTGACAGTTGGGTACAGATGCAAGATGCGGAGATAAATCCTCAAGATCCTGCCTAGGGGACACACTTGTAGCAGGATTAAGAAGAGATCATAGATGTCCTTCAAAAAGTGAGGTGCAGATAAACGTGGGAGATGATTATCTACGACTCCTTGCCGAACTCCCAAGGGCTCTAGAACTGCCTTTGCCTGGTTAGCTCTTGCCTGTCAGCTGTTGCCACAGGAGCCAGAGGACCCGGGACCTGACTGCTGTTTCTCATGACAAGATGTGGCTCGGATTGGTCTGCCCGAGGTCCCCAACCAGCTGGTGACAAGGACAGGCTTGGAACCCACAGTGCTGAGGGTAGGCGAGGCCCCCAGAGACGGTCCCACTGGAGACTGGAGGGCAGGCAGAGGAAACAGGGCTCAGTTTATGGAGAAAGCCATAGATGAAGACCCCGCAAGTTGCCAGGGACCGAGTTCTGGAGCAATATGCAACAGAGAGCCTGTGGTGGGAGCTTGGGTGTGGGGGTCATGCTGGGCTGGGGGCCGGGCCCCAGTGGAGCTGACCCCCCTCGCTGAGGTCCTGGGGTCCAGGTACCCAGCAGGTGAAACATTGACCACTGAGCTTCCCCTGTCTCCTCTGCAAGTTCCAAGAGGAAGCCAAAGAAAATGATCCCTTGTGCCCTTTAAGTAAGTGGGAAAGGGCTGCCTCTGACATCTTTTCATCGTTACGAATCTTAAGGCCTCGTTAAAACCTAAATGTGCTTCCTGCGACAAGGCACCGTCTCATCCCTGATATCTAATGGTGGACCTGTTGGAAAGTGGCAGGGAGCTTCCTCTATTCTTTCTTTTAAACGGCTATGATGTGGGAAATGGTATATGAAATGCACAAGTGTGTATGTGTAGAGATGTGTGTATATCATGCACAGACATATATAATATGGAACTGTGTCTTCTTATAAAAAATCCAATCTGCTCTAAGATGTAAAGTTAAAACTGCTGTTTGTCCCACTCCTCAGGCCCAGAAGAAAACCATCCTTGGGTGCCTGGGTGGCTCCGTCCATTAAGTGTCCGACTTTGGCTCAGGTCATAATCTCACAGTTCATGGGTTAGAGCCCTGCATTGGGCTCTCTGCTGTGAGCATGGAGCCTGCTTCGGATTCTCTGTCTCCTTCTCTCTGCCTCTCTCTCTCAAAAATAAATGAGCATTAAAAAAAAGAATGTTAGAAAACTGTCCCTCACACTGATGTCACCTGAGACCTTTTTCTCTATGTGTACAGTTTCTGTGTGTGGGATTTCTCTCCAAAAACCCTTAAAAGTCCACAGGAAGTGCCCAGGAAATGGTGGATCACTGTATGCTATAAGGGTACCAGCCGAGTCTGTGATGTGTGTGCAGTGGGACTCAGTGTGGGCCTGCGGTTCATACAGGGGGTGGTTCTGCTGGAAATCTGAAATACGCTGTCACTAACAATCTGGGTTGAGAGCCCTGGGGACAGGCATACATGTAGAGGGTCCCTTGCCATCAGCGGCAGGGAAGAGTTGGTGTTTCTTATGAAAGGACTTTATGCATCTACAGGGTTCTAGGACCTGAAGTGGGTCCCCCCATCAATCACTTTTGGGCGGCAGATGGGGAAATGAGGAACAGGGAGGCTGGGAGCTCGTGCAAGGTCACCCACACTGGGGCAGAGAGAGACCCAGGGTCCACCCACCTGTCTCCATGCCTGCGGTCACTGACACCTTTTTATCTCTTGGCTGTGGCCTTGGAAGGGTGTTTGTACAGAACAGGGAAGAAGAAATGCCCTAAATCTATCACATGCTAGCTGGATAGGTGAGGGTTGGAGACATTCTGGTGCCTTTAACTCTCTCTCCCTCTTTAATAGAGATGCTCTATTCTAGTGGGTTCCTTGGAAACAAAAGCATAGTGCATCAGAATAGCACAGCCACATGGAGGACATGCTTACTTTCTAGCTGGGATCTGGGCCTTGGCCCTGGGAAACCTTGATTTGACCTAATGAAGAGAGAGAACAACATAAGCTCTTCCCCTCCCAACACAACAGTGCGGCCCTGTTACAACACAAGAAGAATGTCTGGCAGTTGCTACGCCATCGACCTTGAAATTGCTCACAACCAAAGGGTGTGAACTGCAGAGATAAAGCTGTCTTGAAACACACACGGCCCCATGGATGGCTGCCTATTTAAACTTGTTCCAATTTTTAATTCTTTTCTTCTCCTTTAGCTGTGTATTTTTTCTAGCTAAGTGATCTGGACGAGCTCCAGATACAGCGTTGCTTTGGGGGAGCAGGAAAGGCTGCAGACTAAATGCTGCTGTTTGCAAAGAGCTTGCTGTGACCTGTCGTGTGGCTGCTGGCTGATCGTAGACTGAGTCCTGTCAATGGGGTGAAGCCAACCAAGCCCTGGGAGCTGGGCTCTTAGATGCTCTAGCACTGAGCAGAAGGCTGGGAAGTATTATAGGTGTACATCACCTTTACACAGTGTGGAGGTGGGCGCAACCATGGTGGGAAGTGGATCCAGATTTGTTGAGTAATGGTAGACATCATGCTGGTAACTTGAGTCATTGGGTTGTCCTTCAGGCTGACCTCATAGATTGATGCCCCCATCGTCAGCAGACTGAATCTCACCATATCTGAGGGGACTGCCCAACCTCACACGTCCATCCCTTGGGCCCCTTACCAAGCTTGGCTTCTCGTAGCTCTTACTGGGCACGGATGGTCTATGATCTCTCCCCTTAGACTGTAAGTTCCCTGAGAGAGGAACACATGTCTGGTTCTTCCATGGAACATAGGTCATGCATAGTTGGTGCTTAACAAATGAAGGTTGAGTGAAGAATGCTCCAAGTCATCTACAAAATTCCAGAACCTTCCTTGGCTACCATCGTGTTGGGGTCACGGGCTCCTGTTTTCAATCCCCTACTCCCAGCAACTGTATGACCAAACATGTAGAACAGGTGTCACTTGGTAGAACACAGGTCCAGGATGTAAGACAGTTAGGTCTGGAAAGAGTATTCCATTCTGTTCCCTTCCTTATTTGGTATTTCCTGAGAGATTTCTCTGTAGCTTACAGCTGCTGTTGCATGAATGTGGGGTCTCTTAAGCTAAAAGACTGACAGGGTGTCATCTCTCTGTAACTGGGTGGGTCCAGTGCTTCTCTTGGACCAGCTCAGGAGCATGGCCTCAGGCCAAGAAGCGAGCAGGCCCCTTGAGGACAGAAGGCTAGAGAGACGTAAGGTCATTCTAGTCCCTTTCTCCACCTTGGCTCCAGGGCCATTTTGAGCCGGGTAAATCTGTGCCGTGGGACTGTCCGGTGTGTTGTACAATGTGTAGCAGCATCCCTGGCCTCCACCAGCACTAGCAGCCCCGTCCCCCAAAGCACAAGACAATGAAGTGTCTCCAGATATTGTCCAATGTCCCCTGGGGTAAAATAATGGCCAGTTGCGAACCAACACTTTAATTATATGCATGAGTTAATGTTGGCGGTGGGGTGGAGCCACTGATCACCCCTCTTCCTGCCAGTGCTCTCCCCCCTTGTTCTTATGGGTCCACCCCTCCTGCCAATGGGACTTTAAAAGCAACACTGAGATTTATCTTGGGTGATTTGAAAATATTTAACAGATTACTATGATTCCTATGTCAGAGCCTTTTGGTTTTCTAAACCTTTTACAATTATTGTCCAAGCAAATTTCTTAGCCCGACTTGGGTCTGAGATGGTTACCATGAGCGTGTGGATCGAATGGGTGGAAAAACCAAGTCCTGCAAGGGTCGAGAGGCAGTACTAAGGCTATGGCACCGGGCTCGTATGGCACTGAGGTGGCTACCGCACTATAACATGGCCGTTTGCTTCTTTACTTCTTCTTTAACATCTGCGTTATTTCATTGGAATTGCCTGCCAGCGATTTAATTATTATTCCCTGGTTACTTCTACAGATTGGCTACCTAATTAATAGCTGTGCTGAAGGAAACCCTGCCCCTGAAAAGGGTGTACTGAATCCAGGCCACGCAGAAGGTTTGGATGGCATGCTCCTTCTATCCCTGAAATAAGCAACTGGATTCAACACACCTGAATCTCAGAACCAGCTTTTGCAGAGAAAAGCCATTAGCTTCAGGGAGGCTGCAGGTTGCGAGGAGGGCTCGGGCAGGCGGAGCTGGACCCGGCTGGAAGAGGCCACGGTTAACACAGAATCCATATGGCATCCTGGCGAGATATCCCAGCTGCTGTAGGTTGGCATAGATTCACAGCCAGCAATGAGCTAGGACGTTCGGGGCCATCGTGGGGCTCCTCTGGAGGTGTAATGACGTCCCTGCTCTGCTTGTGGCTTTACGTGCACATCTGTTCGATGGGATACATGGGCACTGAATTTGCCAGGCTGGAAAACAGTCACCCAGGCTGAAAACCTAATAGAATGCACTCTAGGAGAGAGGGCGAAGGCTGGGTATGAGAGCCGCGGGGTTTTGCCACAGAGGAGAGGGGAGGGGAGTGAGTTGGAGCCTGGAGGATGGATGACTGATAGCACATTAACACATGCACCCAACTGAGGTCCTTGTTGAGGGTCGTGGAGGCGTGGTTCTGACTGCCCAACTGTGGCTCCCACTAAATCCCTCTGCCCCCCTCCTGCTGCACTGGTGGGGGGTTGGGGTTGGGAGGGCACTCCACCCACGTGCCGTGGCAGGTACCCAGCACCGTGGCTTCCACCCCCCCCTCCCGCCCCACCGCCCCCACCTTCAGTAACAGAGCAGCTGCAGTGGCTGTGATTTCCCAGGGACAGCTCGCGTTGTGATGCATTTCACACACACAGCAGCTCTCGCTGGCTCTTAGGTTGGGCCCCAGTGTTCTTGCCCACGTGGGCCTACTGGGGAGCAGGTCGTGTCCTCTGGAGCTCTTCCTCCTGACGTCGCCGTAACAAAGCAGTGCAGACGGGGTGGCTTCAAACAGCAGACAGGTATTCCGTCCCAGCTCCGGAGGCCTGCAGTCCAAACGTCACGGGGCCCTGGCGCTTCCACCCTATGCTGCTGACGCCCGCGACGAAGGAGGGTGTAACCTGGTCCCCGAGTGGAAGGCCCCGGTGCTCTCTGCCGCTGGGCTTTCTCATTTGAGGAAGGGGGACAGGGGAATGGCTCACAGCGACGCTGGCCGTCTCAGTCCCGGGCCCTGGACTTGCACCTGCAGGGGCCACGCTTTCCTCCCGGTCTTGAGGTTGACTTTGCATGACAATCACTGAGTGTGTGCCCTGCTGACGGGTTTCCAGAGCCTTGTCCCAGCGTCTGTCACAGCTGGCGGCACCCGGGCGTGCTCGGGCCGGCTCTGCGGGGTGGGCTTCTCCAGCTGCTGTCCTCCTCCTGCTGTTGCCCCGAATGACAGATGAGAAAACCAAGGCCCAGGGAGCTCAGGAAGTTTGCTCCGGGTCAGTGGCAGAGCCAGTAAGCAGGCGAGCCAGGATTCGGCCCCACGTGGTCAGCCCCCGAGTCCACTCTCCTACCCTCTCCTCACACAGCCTCCAGCAAGGCTCAGGGGGCTCTATGGACCCTCACGCTTTCCTCTAGTGAGCCGATGTGCACCTGTGAGTGTGTCTGTGAGTGTGCATCTGCATGTGTCTGTGAGTGAGAGTGCATCTATGTGCATGTCTGTGAGTGCATGAGTCTGAGCGTGAGACTGTGCCTTTGTGAGAGAGCGTGCATCTGTGAATGAGCATCTGTGGGTGTCTGTGAGTGTGCATTTGTGTGCACATGCGACTGTGTCGGTGTGTGCATCCATGAGTGTCAGTGTGAGTCTATGAGTGTGTCTGTGTATGTATCTACAAATGAATGTGAGTATATGCGTGTGTTTGTGACGGTGCATCTGTGTGTCTTTGAGTGTGTCTGCTAATGAGTAAGTCTGAGGGTGTTTATGAGTGTGCATTTATCTGTGTGTGCATCTGTGTGTGAATGAATGTGAGTCTGTGAGTCTGTTTGTGAGTGTGCATCTGTGTGTGCTTCTGAGTGTGTCCGTTCGTACACCTGTGAGTAGTGTGTCTGTGTTTCTGTGAATGTGTGTCTGTGAGTGAGTGTGTGTCTGTGTGTGTGTCTGTGAGTGTGTGTTCTGAGTCTCTTCATTCCTGCAATCGTAGGCCATATTTCACATAGCAGGTAGGCAGTGAAGGCTGAATCAAAATTAAGTCATTATTGCATGAATGAGGCTAGTTCTATAATTTATCACAGCCATAGATTTTCTATATTTCAAATGAAGATAATAGAATTTTCTGCCTTAAGTATGAGATGAGAAATGTAAATCTTGGGTTGGGTGCAATGCACTCGCTGAGGAATCTGGATGGGACGGGGCGGGGGGGAACCGCCATCTATAGTCACAGTGTTCTGCTATTTTATTTTGGGTCTTGATGGAAGATAATTTTTAACTTTTCTACCTGCTCACTTCTCCCTGAAGCTTCAGCTCCCAGGGTCATGTGGTATCAGACCATGGGGGTGTCAATGCAGAGCAAGTATGGACTCATTAGTGGGGGCACCAATGTCACCACAAACCCCACACCCTGGGAGCCCTTTTATAGCAAGTGTCTATCTGCTGCCTCTTTAGAGAAATCTCTCTCCATTCACCCTCAACCTTATCTTCCTAAATAGGTTTCTGTGAAAGAGCTTTCTATGTGGTACTATTCAAATATGAAGTGTAATAAATTGGACCACTGTTTTATCCCAGAAATTAGCCTTTAAGTGTTGGCATTTGGAACATTAAGGGAAAGACAAAACTCATGAAGAGTTAAGAAAAAATGGATTCTACTTGATTGGAACTTTAAAAGGCCATGCAGTAGGGTGGTCCATGGATGGAGTGGTCAATGTGTGGGGTGGTCCATCAGTGGGGAGATCCAGAGGGTGGGAAGTTTGTAGGGTGGGAGGGTGATCCATGGTTGGGGAGGTCCATGCGGTGAAGGTTGTCCATGGAGCAGAGAGATCCATGGGATGGGAAGGTCCATGGGGTAGAGAGGCCCATGGAGTGAAGAAGCCCATGGGACAGAGGTGATCCATATGGTAGGGCTGATCCATGGTGTGGGGAGGCCCATATGGTAGGGGTTGTTCATGGAATAGAGAGATCTATGGGGAGGTTCATATGGTGGGGAGGTCTATATGGTAGAGAGGTGGATGTAGTAGAGAGGTCCATGGGTGGGATGGCTTATGGGGTGATCCTTTGCTGACACTCTCTTTAATTTTCAATGTTTTCTAAAGCTCCACACGATGAACCATGGAAGAAGAAAGGGTTTTGGCAGGTGTTGGCTAGCAGGTAGATGGTAGGAGGGCAGGGTTGTCCTCTGTCTCCATTAGCCTGGTTACCAGGGGACATATTTGTTGACACAGAAAGATGATCCGGGAAAATGGGTGTACTCTTCTTGTTCACTCTCAATCCAAATATAATTTGTTAGGATTTATGATAAATTAAAAACATAATAATATTTAGGATTAAATATTATTTATATAGTATATTATTAATTTGGAAATCTGGGAGTAAAACACATTTAGCCAAAAACCAAACAAACAAAAGAAACCAAAACCAGCCAAACAAAAATCGACTAGAAATAATTACTGTTGACAGTCTGAAGTTTACTTTCCAGATGCTTTAAAATGTGATAAAGATAGAATTCCGATTGCTGCATTGTTATTATTATTATTATTATTATTATTATCAGTTTAGGGGGAGTATATATAATAAAATCACCACTGTTGAGTCATAATTTAGCGAGTTTTGACTCAGTATACAGTATATAGTAATTCAGCACCACCACCACAGTCATGATAGGGAGAACATTTCCTTCCCCCCAAAATGTTTCTCTGTGCCCTGAATGATCAATCAATCCCTCTCCAACCTCCAACATGTGGCAAACAATGATGTAGTTTTTATCTCTATAGTTTTGCCATTTCTAAATTTTCATGTAAATGGGATCTTCTGGTATGTAGAAGATTCTAGTATGTAGAAGACTAGTATGTAGTCTTTTGTGCATGTCTTTTTTCACATAGCATACTGCTCGGGAGATTCAAGCATGTTGTTGTGTGAACCAATAACTTCTTCATTATTACAGAGGAGTATATCATTGTATAGATGGTCCACATATTTATCCAGTCACTAGTTGATGGACATTAGGATTCTTTTTAGGTTTTGACTATAATGAACAAAGCTATTACGAAGATATATAAAGTTTTATGCAGACTTAAGCTTTTATTTCTCTTAGGGAACTACCTAGGGGTGGAATTTCTATGTCTTATGATAAGTATATGTTTAACTTGGTAAGATACTTCCAGATGGTTCCTGAAATAGCTGTGGCATTTCCCATCCTACCAGCAGCAGAAGAGAGTTTCAACTGCTCCAAGTCATTGATACCACTTAGAATTGTCAGTGTTTTAATTTTTCACCATTCTGTGGTTTAACTGACATTTCCCTAATGACTCCAAGTGATAGGCATCTTTTCATGTATGTAGTTGCTTTACACACACACACACACACACACACACACACACACACACACACACTTTGGCCAAGTGTCCAAGTCTTTTGCTTAATTTAAAACATTAGATTTTCCCCCTAATTATTGAATCAAGTGCTTGTGTGCATGCATGCATGCGTGTGTGTGTGTGTGTGTGTGTGTGTGTGTGTGAGAGAGAGAGAGAGAGAGAGAGAGAGATGGATAGAAATACTTTACTGAATGTATGTTTTTTAAATATGTTCTCCCAGTGTGTGGCTGACTTTTTGTTTTCTTCATGGTGTCTCTTGAAGTGCAAAAGTTGTTAATTTTGATAAAGCCTAACATATATCATTTTTCTTTTACAGTCTGTGTGTTTTGTATTCTATTGAAAATCATTGTCTCACCCAAAGGTGCAAGGATTTTTTTCCTGTGTCTTCTTCTATAGGTTTTATAGTTGCAGCTGTTATAATTAGGCCTATTACTCCTTTGACTTCATTTTTTGTGATATGAGTTAAGTGACAGGTTTATTTACTTTTTTATATGAATATCCAAGTGTCCTAGCACCGTTCATTGAAAAGATTATGCACTCCACCACTGAATTGCCCTAGGATCTTGTTGAAAACTAAGTGATCATATATGTATATTCTATTTCTTGACTTTATCTTCTACTTCATTGTTCTATACATCTGTATTTATGCCAGTACTGTCCCAACTACTGTCACTTTATAGTAAGTGTTTAAATCAAGAGCTTTGGGAAATTCAATGTTTTTTTTCCCCAAAATTGTTTTAGCTCTTCTAGGATATTTGTATTTCCATATAAATTTTAGAATCAGTTTTTCAACTCTACAAAACATCATGTTATTTTTTTTTATTGGAGTTGCACTGAATTTATGGAACAACTTCTCGATAATTGAGTTCATAACATTTTGAGTCTTTTGATCCATGAACATGGTATATAGCTGTATTTATTGAGGTCTTCTTTATTTCTCTCAGTGATATTTTGTATTTTTCAGTGTAAAGACCTCATCAGTGTTTTATGAAATTTATCCTTATGCATTACATACTTTAATGAACTTGTAATTGATATTATTATGTTAATTTCTATATTCAAGTTTTCAGTATTAGTATACAACATTCAATTGGGTTTTAAAAATATTTTCATTTTACCCTGAAGCCTTAATTGATAGGTTCATTATGATTTTCTAAATATGAGATCATTTTTATGTTGTTGGGTGATTATTTTTTTGTTTGGATGATGATGATTTG
This sequence comes from Proteles cristata cristata, assembly GCA_017311185.1. NCBI lineage: Eukaryota > Metazoa > Chordata > Mammalia > Carnivora > Hyaenidae > Proteles > Proteles cristata. The sequence continues at coordinate 66,983 of JAESUZ010002284.1, read as the reverse complement.
TTACTGTTTTGTCTTTTTCTTTACTAATAACATCTTTGCTTCAAGATATAGAACCTCAGTGTTTCTGGGAAAGATCAGTGGGTTCTGTCCCTTCTATGGACATAGAAGGAATGATATTAATTAACATCGGCTAACAAATCTCAATAACTGATTGTTCAGATTAGAGCACAGTTTCTTGAAAGAGAAGCCTCTCCTTGATTCATCCGTTTCACACCCAGTTGACATGATGGGTGTGGACAGACAGGTGAGAGCAGAGCAGTGACAGGCAGGCGTTGCAAGCAGAAGGAAATCCAACTCACTTTCTGGGTCCATCCTAATTCTCAAAGGTAGGAAGTTGTGCATACTTTCTGAGGCACTGCGTGTGTTGCAGAAGGCACAGTCCTGCCCTAGGCACACAGGTGGTGCCCACCCCTCCAGCCTCAATCCCAGGACTCCTGGGGAGTGTGATTTGGGGTTCTACAAGGTTGAGACCCGACTGCTATGGCATGGCGCCCATCACGGGCAAGGAGCAAATGTAATCAGCTCAGTCAGAGCAAAGTCGGTCAATTCCCCAATAATGGGCTGAATATTCTGATGTCGATAAAGAGGGGATTTAGAAAAAAGGAATTAAGAAGTCAAACTTTATCCATTTTTAATCAATCTGGAGAAGGACTACTGTTGACATTAATGGTGTCTTGGTTGCTTGAAACATGCACATTACTTGTCTCTGGAGTGGAATAATCCTCTCGTCTGGGGTGGCCTCCACAGTGAGGACCCAGAACAGTATGGCAGGATTGGGGAGGAAAGCATGGGACCTTTCTTATTTTTTAATTTAATTTAATTTAATTTAATTTAATTTAATTTAATTTAATTTAATTTAATGTTTATTTATTTTTGAGAGACAGCTAGAAAGAAAGAGAGAGAGAACAAGGGGGGTGAGGGGAGGGGCAGAGAGAGAGGGAGACACAGAATCTGAAGCAGCTCCAGGCTCTGAGCTGTCAGCACAGAGCCCAACACAGGGCTCAAACCCATGAACTGCAAGATCATGACCTGAGCCAAAGTCAAACGCTTAACCAACTGAGCCCCCCAGGTGCCCCAGGAAAACAGGAGAACTACTGTTGACATCCCTCTTTGTAGATTTCATGTTAGTATTTATTTATAGCATATGTAACACATGACTACAATAGTACAAACACAAACACAACACACACATGCGCATTAGTGATACACGGTCAAACATGTCTTATCTATGTGGAGTGTAATCAGAATGTTTCTAAGTACATAGTCTTGAGGAGCATTCAAATATATCATTAAATCTGTTTTTTAAAAATGATTATTTATTTATTTATTTATTTTGAGAAGGGGAGGGGCGCAGAGAGAGAGAGAGAGAGAGAGAGAGAACCCAAAACAGGTTCCATACCGTCAGCACAGAGCCCAACCTGGGGCTTGATCTCACAAACAGTGAGATCATAACCTGAGCTGAAATCAAGCATTGGATGCTTATCCAGCTGAGCCACCCAGGCGCCCCACTTAGACCTGTTCTCTGCTCCTTTGTTTACCGGTATACTTGAGATTTTACATGTGCCTTGATATTGGGAAGACAGCCTGTCAAAGCTGAGGACAGACTCTGGGCTGTGGTGATCTTACGGGGGGCCTGCCGCTGAGAGGCTGGCTTGAGGGAATCAGGGACACCTCACTTCACAGCACCTGGTTATGTACGTACTTTATTTGATGTTCACTCATTGCTCACTGAATGTCTTTTTTACTTCTCACACACAGAGAAGTGTCTGCAATTAGTAATTCCATGCTCTCCTCGAGCATCCAGGGGAATTCTTTTTCAGAGAATCCAGAACAAAATATTTCACCAGGTGCAAGCTAGCAGTCCACACTGTTATGGTCAAATATTGCTGATTTGATCAGCTGTGTTACAAATTTTTAGTGCAAACACCAAAACTACAGCTGTTTTGTTATCTCTTGTGGTTTTCACATGTTGCCCAGAGGCTAGTTCTGCTGCTGGACTCACATCAGGTCTTTCACGTAGTTGCAGTTTGATGATGGCTGGGGCTGGAGACCCAGGGGAGCTCACCTCAGATGCTGGCACCGGGGGGCCTCTCTGGCTCTCCGTACAGTCCCAGCACCTCACTGTGTACCCCAGGGTCCTTCCATGCAGCCCCAGGGGACCCCCATACAGCCCCAGGGTCTCACTGTGTACCCCAGGGTCCCTCCATGTTTCCATTCACGTAGCTAAATTTGTCACATGGCTGTTCAGAATTCCCGAGAGTATAAAAGCAGGAGCTACGAGGCCTCCTTAAGGTTTAGGCACAGATTTGTCACATCACTTCCAAAACACTATTTTGGATAAAATGAATTATAGGCCAACCCAGATTCACGGGGGGGGAAAGACCACACAAGGGAGTAAATGCCGGGAAAGTGGTTGAACGGAGTTCATCGTTGATGATCGGCTACCACAACTTGTAATCACTTGGATTTAAGGAAAACAGTGATGCATTAAGCCTCTGAGGAAAACTGTGCTGTATATAATCATTTAATGGATGACTTCTAGATGCAGCAAGATTATCTGTAACTAAATACCAGATGTTTATGATCAAAATGAGAAAGTGAACTGAGGATGTGTTGGAATGTCTGCTTCTATTCCGGAAGCTTATCTTTTAGGTCACAAGTGGAAGAGAGATCTTGTGAGGATCTTCTGTGACTGGGTTAATGCTTTTGTCCCATTGACCAGTGGCCGCTTTGAAATGTGCCCAGGGTGATGTACTGTTGCTTCATTGTGGTCATGGATTCCTCCCATTTTTGAATCATGTCTGATTACCACCTACTAGCTTTTAAGCCTATCCATGGATTGCAGATAAAGTTGAGACAGGGAACCATGAAATTCTGTTTTATTTGCATACACTATAGTCATCTGTGAATCTCTGTAGTATGATTCTCAGGGACCAGATCTATTGAGACAGTGACTGAGTATAGGAGTGCTGAGGAAGTTTCTAGAAGCCCCAAGCACGCCCTTCTTGTTTGTACCTGAAGTGCACACCATTTATGCACACCTGTATCAGCATGGTCAGCCCCTAAGGCACCGGCAATCCATGCGCCAAGCGCGGCCACCCTTCCTGCTTGAGGAAGAATTGACCTATTGCAGTTCTTTTAACTTTCTATTGAAATGCTGTCTGGAATTAGATCGTTAATAACAGTGCTATTGCCTTGAGGAAAGTTCCACTTGAATGAAGATCTGAAGTAACTGTTCAATGTTTTGTGTGTTTTTTTTTTTTTACAAATAGTTTATTGTCAAATTAGTTTCCACATAACACCCAGTGCTCATCCCCACAAGTGCCCTCCTCTATGCCCATCTCCCCCTCCCCCCCACATCCATCAGTCCTCAGTTTTTGTCAGCATTCAAGAGTCTCTCATGGTTTGCCTCTCTCCCTTTCCCCCACCATTTCCGCCCTTCTTCTCCCCCTTGGTCCTCGTTAAGTTCCTCCTAATCCTCCTATACGTGCAAACATATGATATTTGTCCTTCTCTGCCTGACTTATTTCGCTCAGCATAACACCCTCAAGGTCCATCCATGTTGCTACACAGGCCAGATTTCATTGTTTCTCATTGCCATGTAGTATTCCATGGTATAGATAAACCACATCTTCTTGATCCATTTTCCGTTGATGGACACTTAGGCTCTTTCCATGTTTTGGCTATTGTTGAGAGTGCTGCTATGAACATTGGGGTCCATGTGCCCCTGTGCATCAGCACTCCTGTGTCCCTTGGGAAAATTCCTAGCAGTGCTATTGTTGGGTCATAGGGGAGTTCTATTGTTAGTAACTGTCCAATGTTATATTCATTTATCCATTTATTTTGCAGCTAGGAGACATTACTGTGACCTAGCAGAGGTCAGGCAGACACTCCTGTTGGGTACAGAAGGGACAGCAGTGCATCCCAGGGATCAGAGAGGACCTGGGTGTTAGACCTCTGGCCTTGAAGGAGAGCATGCCTGGACAGGTGGACAGCGAGTGGGGTCTTCTGAGGAGCATAGGGACCTATCGGGTATTGCTTGCTTAAATTTTTTTTTTAATGTTTTATTTATTTCTAGGAGAGAGAGAGAGACAGCGTGAGCAGGGTAGGGTCAGAGACAGAGGGAGTCACAGGCTGAAACAGGCTCCAGGCTCTGAGCTGGCAGTCAGCACAGAGCCCGACGCGGGGCTCGAACCCACGAACTGCGAGATCATGACCTAAGTGAAAGTCGGATGCTTAACTGACTAAGCCACCTGGGCGCCCCAAGGGTATTGCTTGCTTAGAGCAGGGAGTCAGCAGACTCTGTCTGGACAGGGCCAGATAGTAAATAGCCAAAGCTTTACAGGCCACAGAGGGTTACAACAATCACCCCTCAGTTTTGACTTCTGGAACCCTGGTCCCTTCCTCTCTGTGTACTGCTGTCTCTCCTTACTGACCATCTCCTTAGCCCATGTGGCTGACACCCCCTTTGCCTGGATGTGTGAGGGGCTTAAGTAACAGCGCCCCTTCCCCCTTGTGTTCTAGATTTATTGATAAATGGTGTCAGGAGCTAGAAAGGGAAACAAACATATTATTTAAGATAATGACAATTGCAAACATGTATGCAGAGCTTGTAAAGGTCAGGCGTTCTCATTTACACATCACAGCAACTCCACGAACTAGACATGGTCACTGTCCCCATTTTACTGATGGGAACATCAGGCCTGGAGAAGTCACTGACTGCATGGAGTAGATACAGTTATGGAACGCTTTTTTGCCAATGGAGATACCCAGGTGTGCACAGGTGAGTGACCCACATGAGGTTACACAGGTGAGCTGGGAGAGCTGTGGTGCAGAATGACGCCAGGGTTCAAGGTCAGAGTGTGACCTTCTCCTTTAACCCTCCATTGCTCTGGCCCATCCAGCTATCGGCAGAGCACCTGGGGTCGGGGTGGGGGCAGATCCAGCGAAACCACCAGGGCGAGTCCGGAGGAGAATGCCGATCTCTCTCAGGCATGCAGCTCTGGAAGCGTCCACGCTAGAGTGACAGGTCAGGCATTGCAAGTACTACTCCAGATCAGCTGCCTGGACAGGCCTCCCTCATTGGCGGGGACCCGTGAAGGGAGAGAGTGAAGGGAAGTGTGAGTTCTCTCTTCTGTGGATGTGGAGAAATGGGCTAATTTATGTCAATCACAGATGGTTCCCACTAGAGCCCCATTTCCCGAGAGAAGCAGCTCCTTCAGGCCACACTCACACAGCAGGAGGACAGAACAGAGTCAAGTGATGCTGGATGGGGTGGCGTCCAATGCCCTAGCAGGGGCTCCTGGGTGACTCGGTGGGTTAAGATTCGAATTGGGCTCAGGTCATGATCTCATGGTTCTTGGAATGGGACTCTGCTTCGGGCTCTGCACTGATGGCTTGGAGCCTGCTTGGGATTCTCTCTCTCCTTCTCTCTGCCTCTCCCTTACTTGTGCGTGCTCTCTCTCTCTCCCTCTCTCAAAATAAACAAACTTTTTAAAAAGGGGGCCCTGGTTCCAACTCTTGATTTCAGCTCAGGTTTTGACCCCTGGTTCTTGGGATCAAGCCCCCATCTGGCTCCTTACTGAGTGTAAAGCATGCTTAAGATTCTCTCTCTCTCTCTCTCTCTCTCTCTCTCTCAGCACTTGGGTGGCTCAGTTAGTTGAGTGTCCAACTCTTGATTTTGCCTCAGGTCATGATCTCACAGCTTCATGGTTTTGAGCCCTGCATCAGGCTCTGTGCTGATAGCATGGAACCTGCTTGGGATCCTCTCTCCCTTTCCCTCTCCCCCACTTTCTCCCTCTCTCTCTCTCTCTCCACCCCTCTCTCCCACTTGCTCTCTCTCTGTCTAAAATAAAATTTTAAAAAATGTTTTAAGAAAACTAACCCGGGCGCCCGGGTGGCTTAGTCAGTTAAGTGTCTGACTTCAGCTCAGGTCATGATCTCACAGTCTGTGAGTTCGAGCCCCATGTCCAGTTCTGTGCTGACAGCTCAGAGCCTGGAGCCGCTTCAGATTCTATGTCTCCCTCTCTCTCTGCCCCTCCCCCTCTCATGCTGTGTCTCTGTTTCTCTCTCGAAAATAAACATTAAAAAATAAAAAGACACAAATGCTTAGAGCAGCCTTGTTCATAGTAGTAAAAACAAAACAAACAAACAAAAATAAACAAACCAACCTTAGCCAGTGTTCCGTCTCTGAGGTGTCACTTCCTGTGATCAGACCACTGTACTGTCATTGGCAAAAGGTTCTCAGAGTCCCAGGCACAGAGGACAGAGGGTCATGAGGGAACTGCCCTTTCCAAATTTTACCTTCCACTTGTGCTTCCTCAATTTTGAGCTGGGCTGTGCAAATCGTTCCCAATGATTTTCTCCTGATTTTATTTTCTTATAGAGATGACAGCCCTATAAGTAAACATAGTAGGCGTCCCGGTGTGTCTGCTCTGTTTTGGTTTCAATAGAAAGTTTCTAGTGGTATCAGGTCTTGTTAAACTTGGACACGCTTTTCACATCAAACACGTTACAAACCTGGCGTTGGGGCACAGGATCGAGGCAGGCAGTGTTATAGAGGATTTAATTATTCTGTTATGAGGTCATAGGTTGTCTGTGGAAAAGCTGAGTCCAAGTGGAAACGGGCTGCATTTGGAATTCTGCGGTATATTCAAGAGTCATGCTTGCGACTTAAAAACATCCATTTTAATCCTTTTGTAATGTAGCTCAAAAAGATCAGGAAATAGAAACATTTGGCATTTTAAAATGCCAGTATGACTTGTAGAGGCCTTTATGAAGGGTCTTTCTGTTCAGTATCTGAGGATTCCAGAACACAGGCGACGGCTCTCCTGAGCGATGAGTGTATGCAGAACCCATGGAGGCAGACGCGGACCAACCAGGCCTCTCTCGTTGGTCAATCCATGAGCCCAAAGCCATAAAGACCAACATCCTGCCTTCCAGTTGCCTCCAGTCCATGGAGAGATGACACAGAAGCAAAAATTGGTGACGACATGCCAGATTGGTTACGGGGAATGCTGGGAACACGTGGAAACAACACCAGCATGGCCCTGGTGGCCACTGTGGGCCACATGGTAAGATGGCAGATGTAGGGCATACGTGTTTCTAGGGGCAGCCTGGTCGTTCTCTGGCTGCACTGACCCGTGTCCAGTCAGACATCCATGTGGCCCAGCTCTCTGGGGCGGGGAAGGCTTCCACGCGTGGGGGCCTGAGAAGCTTCTCCTTGGGCTTTTTCTTTCTACAAGCGAGTCATCTTGCTTCTTTCCCTGTGACACTCGCAGTCCGTGGCTGATGTCCTGTGGACTACTCTTAACTTCTGGTGTGGGCTGCTGACCTTCCTGTGAGGCTGGTGTCTGTGTGTGCTTTTCAGAAACACACACACAGCAAGGCTCTGAACCAACACAAATCTCCCGGAATCATGTCTCTGACTCTGATTTCTTTCTTCTTTTTTTTTTTTAAATGTTTTATTTATTTGTAGGAGAGAGAGAGAGGGAGAGAGAGAAACAGCGTGAGCAGGGGAGGGTCAGAGAGAGAGGGAGTCACAGACTCTGAAACTGGCTCCAGGCTCTGAGCTGGCAGTCAGCACAGAGCCCGATGCGGGGCTCGAACCCATGAACCGCGAGATCATGGCCTAAGCAAAAGTTGGACGCTTAACCAACTAAGCCACCCAGGCGCCCCTCTGATCTCTTTAAAAGAAGAAAAGCACACCCCTTCTGTTGGTTGGATGGAATGCCTGTGTGGCGTGTTGACCTTCCAGCCTCTGTAAGGTGCCTGCTGTGGGTTGTGTGTTTGGATGTAACCTCCCGGGGTGCTTGCGGTCTTCGTCATCTGCCTGACTGTCAGGTGAGCGCATCTCCCTGGAAGTGGGGATTCTGTCTGTGGTTCTGGAACTGCGGATATGACCAGATATGTGTGGGAAACATTCCCAACCCTGACAGCTTGCGGAAAGAACTTTATGTTGGAAAGGAAGAGGTATTCGTTTCTTTGAAGGAAACCTGTACAGACCTTAAATTTCAATGTAATTCTTCAGAAGGATGTATTTGCCCCCAATTTTTTTGACGGCACACATTACATGATCGATTGTACCACAATACCAGCAATCTTGAAGACACTCGGGGAGAAAATTATAAAAAGGAAAAGTCTCCAGAACATGAGCAAAATGATCCATCAGCAGAAATTGACAGTTACTTTGTGGCATCTTTTGTTCATCAACAGGATATTCTGCTTTAGAAATCAGTTACGCCCTGGCCAAGGTTTAGGCATATATTAAAGTACATCAATGACACTTCACTGGAGAGTGTTCTAATTGAACTTGGAAGCAAAGAACATATAAAGTTTGTAAGATAGAGTAGACAGTGTGTGTCTTTCAAGGCACCAGGTGCAACTTGCAAATATTTCCCTGCCTGGAGCTGAAAAGCACGCATGCAAATGTGGGTAATTTATCTAATAGAATAGTCGGACTAGAACAAGGCTGTCCATTTGGACATAGCATGTGTGTCTGGGAGAAGACTTTCTGAAATGAATGCTAATCCACTCGCTGCTCCAAATTAGCCTCCTGCCTCTGCTCCGGAAGCTTTTCAATGGGCCGTACACAATTATGCAATTACAGTTGCCTGTCTTCACACAACGGCACCATCCCCAGCTTTGGGTGATGGCTATTAATAGGAGTGGTGCGAGGGGCTGTTTTCACTCTCTTCACAGGGAATTCTTTATTTTTCACGCGTGCACATTTATAAACGTCTGTCATGGGGTTTCAAGCCATTTACCACTTACGCACTTGCTAATTGTTCCTCGGTCCTCGGTGGTTTTGAGCTGCAGACACTTCACACCCATCTGCTCTAACGAAAATCTCTCCCATCCAATTGAAAGCCCCTCCGAATTACTTCCTACCATTTCCTCCTAATTGTCACTGTGTGGAAGCCCGGCTGGCCATTTGAGGTACCTTTTTATCTCGCCTATCTGTCAGAGATCTCTTTTTTCCCAGACATTACGGAAACAAGTTTTGGTGCTAATCATGAAGCGGCCTAAGTAACCACAGGCTGGAAACGAGAACTGATCTCTCTCTACCCCCCCACCCCCATCTTTGCCTCTCATCCCTTCTTTTTTTCTCTCTTTTTCTTTAAATATTGGCCAACAGTCTGTCATGCCACAGAACCTATTCTCAGCGCTGGGAGCTCAGCAGTAAACAAAACAAAACGTTTTCTCATGGAGCTTGCATTTTAAAAGAGGGAGTAAAATAATAAATATATGTATACAGTCCACCTCACATATATATATAGGCACACGTATACTAAATGTACATATACGGGTATCATGACATATGTCATATGTCACATTGCATGGCAGTTGATACATGAACCACATTGGTTTGAATGGTGCAGATCCACTTGCATGCAGACCGTTTTCATTGAAAACAGTTCAGTGCTGGGAATATATATCTCTTCCTTATGATTTTCTTAATAACATGTCCTTTTCTCTGGCTTACTTTACTGTAAGAAGGCAATACTTTTTATTTTTACTGTACTCCTTTTCCTTTTGTACTTTACGGCACTTACACTTGGTATGACTGTGGGGGGTTTGGGGGGTCAGTGCCCCTAACCCCTGAATTGTTCAGGGCCAACCATAGAGTGCAGTAAATGTGCATCCACGTGTTTGGGTCACAGAGACAAAGACCTAGACGCAGACCTGGAGGTAGGTTCAGGCAGATAGTGGTGGCATGGCGTGTCTGGTGGCGCCGAGTGCTGGGATCCGAGCGAGGCCAGGCGATGGGAGTGCGAGGTGTGGGGGTGGGAAGAATCTGTCCATATTTCATCCTGGCGGAGCCCCGAGGGCACTGAGGAGGATGGCTGGGGTTGGCTGTGGGAAGGGCATTTCTGGAGCGGACAGGCAGAAATGTGCTCCTCACCTCTAAGGATGGAGGAGCCAGTGGGACACTTTCTGTGCGTTGCTCTGTGATATTGCTATTGTCACAAAGTGCAGGTTTCTAGGAGGCTCACTGGAATGTCCTCTGTGTAACCAACCCCCGGTGAGGGAGCCTGTGGTCGGGATTTCGGGCCCCAGCACAGTCTGCATGCACAGGCCAGCAGGCTCCCCCTCTGCTCTGCCTTCTCCAGGCCGAGCCGCACGCAGAAGCCCCGGGGTGGGGGGTGGACGTCAGCCCCGCAAATCCCTGTGTCTCCGGCTCTCAGAAGCTCTGCGGGCATAGAGCCTCACACGCTCACCATCAGGCCAGGAGGCGAATCGTTGCTCTGAGAGAAGTATGCCAAGTGAGAAACAGTTCAACACAAAACAAAAAATCTGGCTAATAGTGGGAATTGCCATGTAATCAGGTTTTTGTTTGGGAGGAAGTGTTTATTTTTGTGAAGCAAAATACCTGTTTTCAGGTTTTAGAGCTAATTTGAGTCCAGGTGTCCCCTAAGTACATCTCATCACCTACCTGGACCGGCTGGGGTCAAATCAGACCAGTTGTAGGGACCCCCCCTGGCTCCCACCCGTCCCACTACCTGCTTCCCTGAGTCTGCAAAGTAGCGGCGCAGCAGAGGGTCCCCCTCCATGCAGACCAGCTTCCTGGTGGAGGGGCTGCTGGGCCAACAGGGAGGGTCTATGGGAGAGGGACAGGATGGTGGGCAGACGGGAGCAGCTCCCCAGAAGGGGCAGAGAGAGGGAGTGGAAGCAGGGGAGAAATGTCGGGGTGTGTATTGAAGTGACTGAGCCTGACCTTGGCAGAGGGGGGAAGGAAGGTGCAGGAGGAGAGGCTGGTGGGGGCAGGTGAGAGAAGACGGTGCTCAGTGCACCCGGGGGTTGCTGCTGGGTGCGCCCGGTCTGCGTATGTGGAGTCAGCGTGGCTTGATCTTACAGCCCCGCTGCCTGGGGCTCATCCAGGTGTACCCACGTGCTCAAGGCTGCCCGGGTAGTGGATGCCACGCCCTGGAGTTGAGTCTGGTTTCCTGGCTTTGAAACCCACCCCCGCCCCCTGGGAGCTGGCTCCAGGTCCTCCAGGAAAGCCTGGCTGCAACCCCTTCTCCCCCCCCGCCCCCCGCCATGCATACTGGGCCACCTCTCTGCACGGCTGGCTTGCTGGCTGTTCTGTTGTGTGCTGGCCGCGCAGAGCCCAGGCTTGGTGAGTCCCCGCCCGCACGGGTGGCCACGGCCCGAAGAGATTGATTTCTAATAAACACAGTAAGTTAACAACATATATTGAAGTGCTTCTAACCTAATTATGCTGTTTCTATAATTGCTGGGTCATTATTAAAACAGGTAATAGATTTGAATCAAGCTGTGAAAGCATGTTGACCCACTTAAGAACAAGGCTTTTAAAAACAAGACTTACGGGGCGCCTGGGTGGCTCAGTTGATTAAGCGCCTGACCCTTGGTTTCGGCTCAGGTCATGATTTCATGGTTCATGGGATCTAGACCCGGAGTCTTGCTCTGTGCTGGCAGCGTAGAGCCTGCTTGGGATTCTCTCTGCTTCTCTCTCTGCCCGACTCCCCCGGCCCCAATAAATAAATAAACTAAATTAAAAAAGCAAGACCTAAATTCAACACCTTACATATAATTTGCTGTATTTCTCATGTGACAACTGCTGCCAGCCTCTGTCGGAATCTTCCTGGACTCCCTGTGGTTTCCGGCAGACCTTGTAACTTCCTTTGAGCCTCTTAGAATCAGATTCCAGGCACATCTGCCCAGCCAGCCCGCCTGGCCCCTGTTCCTCTGCCTGGGGTTTCCTGCCTCCAGAGGACTTTTCAGACATGTCCATGGGGCTCACTCCCTTGCCCCTTAGGATCTGTCCAAATTCAGCTTTGAGGGATGCCTCCCTAGTGACAACATTTAAAATGTCAGCCTCACCAGCATTCCACATTTGCTGTTCGGCTTTCTTGCTCTCCATCAGATAAGCCACACACTTTCCACATTAAAAAAAATAACCAATTGAAATTGAAATGCAATTGAAATGCATCATAAAATTAACCATTTCACAATGAACTATTCGGTGGCACTTAGCGCGCTCCTGATGTTGTGTAACCATGACCTCTATCTCATTTGATAGAGGATATCGTTTGATAGATGAAATCATTTCCATCATTCTCAAGTGGGACCCGTTATCCATCAAAGCAGTTTTCCGCATTTCCTTCTTCCCTCCCACCCCCTGCAAATTCCAGAGCACATTCTGTCTCCGTGGATTTCCCTATTCTGGGTGTTTCATCTGCGTGGGGCCCTACTTACCAACACGGCTTTGGTGTTGGTGTCTCTCACTTCATACAACGTCTTTGAGGTTCATCCACGGTGCAGCCGCAAGACCTGGACTTTATTCCTTCTTGAAGCTGAATACCACTCCACTGCGTGGCCAGCCCAAGACTGGCTTGTTCATTCACGCATTGCTGGGCGTTTGGGTTGTTTCCACCTCTTGGCTTTTGTGAAAAGTGCTGTTATAAATGTGCGTGAGTATGTGCTTGGGTTTTCATTTCCTTGGGGCGTGCACATAGGAGTGGAAGTGCAGGGTCTTTGTCTGCCAGCCTTCCACTTCTCCCGCTAGCCATGCTCCTTCTGCATCAAAAAAGCAAAGTGTTGCACTGGCCCCAAAGCTCCGGGAGCTGAACAGCGACTCATCCTTTGGTTCAGAGATGCTTGTCTACGTCACATTTCACTTTCAGAGGATCCTGACTCAAGTCAGGAAGATCGCAGGGATCAATGCACTTAGTCATGTGTCAAACTCTCTCCTGGGACCCTTTAGAGAAGTTCTTTGACATACAGACTCAAGCTCATTACCAGTGAGGTCCTTTTAAGATGAGCGCTTCTCTTCTTCTTCTTTTTTTTTTTTAAATATAATTTATTGTCAAATTAGCCAACGTACAGTGTGTAAAGTGTGCTCTTGGAGGGGTAGATTCCCATGGTTCATCACTTAGATACAACAGCAAGTTGAGTGCCTCTCTTCTAGGTAGCAGAAAGAATATTCAAATGTTAAGAAATAGAAAATTGTAAGATTAAAGGTTTTTTTTTTTAACTATTTATTTTTGACAGACAGAGACAGAGCATGAGCAGGGGAGGGGCAGAGAGAGGGAGACACAGAATCTGAAGCAGAGCTGTCAGCACAGAGCCGAACATGGGACTCAAACTCACAAGCTGTGAGATCATGACCTGAGCCGAAGTTGGGTGTTTCACCTACTGAGCCCCCAGGGCGACCCGAAGAAAGTCAAATTTTATATGAACATGTTTGGTATCACCTACTAACATGTGTCAAGGGGGCATGTCATAAGCACACTTTCATTTTGGGTAGGCCACTTGGAGCATCTAGAGCATGGCTGTTCAGCACGTGGGCCACAGCCGTCACTGCGAGTTCATCAGAAATGCAGAATCCGAACAGAGAGGTGATCCCAGCGGGGATGCAGTGGCCCGTACACCTCACTGGAGGACTGCATGGTGCACAGCGCCCGGACAATGTTGAGGGGCCTCATTGAGGAAGACCCCGGGCTGGGGCTCCTTGTGACCACGCATCACAGACTGGGCCGCGTTCCCTCCTGCCTGTGACCCCCACTCCCTCAGATGGTAGCTTGAGATAATTCACGAAGGTAAACAACACGCATCCAATGCATCACCTTCCGAAGTAAGATTTGATGCCGTCCCAAGCTGGGCCATACTTTACTGAATAATTCTCGTCCTTGCTGTGGTCACTGCCTCATAGGTGGAGAAGGACCTTAGGACGGCCCCACTGCTGAGCACAAGATGGGGCAGATCCTACGTGTGTCGAGCAAATCCCCAAACTCACATTTGGACTTTCCTTCCCACGGGGAGCTGCTTACTGTCAGCCAACTCAGGGAGCTTTCCTCCCCAGAGCGTAGAGTCTGGGGTGTGTGTCAGATTCACATGCAGACCCGCAGAGCCTTAGATGTCTCATGTCACACTGTGTCATTGTCCTTTGTCAGAGAGGAGAAACGAAATGTGGAAGAGGGCTCATTAACTCCACGTGTGCGCCCTGGTCACACGCTTGATAGATAACAATTGGCAAAAGGGATCTGGATAGAAGCTGATGCCCCAGGTAGTAACAGCTCCTCAGACGGACCACTCCCACCTCGGCGCACGGGGTTTAGAGGACTTAGAGGGAAGATTTCCTCACACATACAGTTATTAAGCACCAGAATAGATTCTTAATTAACATTTTCTGCAAGTCTTTAAGAGGAGCATAGATTTTAATTTGCTTGGAACCTTTTATTGGGATTCTTTCCCAAGGCAACAGGGTGTCTGTAATTGCACACTTAAGCTCTTGTATGTAAGTGCGTATTCCATGTATCCTTTGCATTCTGGAATTTTGTTTATGAAGCTGAGCTAGGAGGAAGGCCGTGGATAAATGCATGGGAAATATAAAGGAATGGCAGGCGGACAATCTCAGTAGCTGTGTGGCTTTTGTTGGGGGTGAGGGCTTGCAGAAAGACATAGAAAGGAGAATACTGATTCCCTCAGATGTTCCCAACAGTGTCTGCTCCAAACCCCCCCCCCCACCATTTTCTGTGGAAGGAGGGAGAAAGAGGGAAGAAAAGGGAGGAAAGGAGAGGAAATGAATGTAGGAAAGAGGAAAGAAGGAAGAAAGGGAGGGAGGAAGAGAGGGAAGAAGGAAGGAAGGAAGGAAGGAAGGAAGGAAGGAAGGAAGGAAGGAAGGAAGGAAGGAAGGAAAAATGAAAGAGTGGAAAGGTGGAAGGAAGGAAAGAACGAACAAACAAACAAATGAAGAAAGGAAAGAGGAAAAGAAAGAAAGGCAGGTGGAAAGGTAGAAACTAGTATTTACTGAGCACTTCCTCTCTAGCAAGCCCGGTGACATTTATTGTCTCTCCCTACCTCTCAGGGGTATGTATTTGGGTTTTCCCCCATTAATAAGAGGAGCAAATGAAAATTCACGTGCAAATTCACATGGGAGGTGGTAGAAAGGTCAGCCGTTGAAGGCAGGTGGGTCAGACCTCCAAGGTGCCACATGGCCAAGTTCACTCTGACGCTTGACTCCATGTCCAAGGTTGCATCTTTTCTGATTCAGGGAGAGGTGAGGACCAATTCCCGTGGCCTCACCTTCTCCGGCTGCTCCTCTGTCCCCACTGTCCGGACGGTGTCAGTGTCTAGAGACCAGGCAGGGATCAGCAGGTCAGAAGTTTTCTTGTCTTGTCTTTTCTTAATTTTTTTTTTTAAATTTCTGAGAGAGATAGAGAGAGAGAGAGAGAGACAGCGTGAGCAGGGGAGGGTCAGAGAGAGAAGGAGACACAGAATCTGAAACAGGCTCCAGGCTCTGAGCTGTCAGCACAGAGTCCGATGTGGGGCTCGAACCCATAACTGTGAGATCATGACCTGAGCTGAAGTCGGATGCTTAATGGACTGAGCCACCCAGGCACCCCATGTCTTGTCTTTTCTTAACAATCAGAGTATCCCCTTTCATTCAAGTGGTATGTCTGGAAAAGTCGGAGTAGCAAATATAAAATAAAGTCATTTGGAATTCAGCAACATATTTTGTTTGTTTTATATCAGGAATATAAAATGTCTTGGGAAATAGTAAAACTATTGCTGTTTATGAAATGTCATCTTTTTTCTTTTCTTGAGAAACAATATTTTATTTTTATTTCTCCAAAGCAGTTCCTGTCTCCTAAGACCCTTGAGGATTGTATATATATATTGACTTCCAGAAAAGATTAATAAGTAGATGCATCCATGCAAAATACATTTTACTAAAGGCCAGCAGTTATATTAGAAACTGCACAAAATTTTCTTTCATAGATAAGAAATACTGTTTGGAATTGATCCTAAAAAATCCCCAAAGTATTTGATCTCATAAAATCTCTGTAGTATTATAATACATAAAGCAAGAGAGATTCTTGTAAACTCAGCATCTGGAGCAAGAGTATTTTGCAATGCAAATTTTTCTCCATTTTACATTAATGCCTACGAATCAGTTAAACATACAGATCCCCACACTATTTGCACATGGGAATCCAAGGGAGAAATGTTCCTACCAGCTTCTGTGTTTGGGGCTCTCAATCTCACTGGCATTGCCTGCTTCTCTGTAAAGCACTTGGATCTGATGAAAATTATCAGGGAGGTTTGAGAGCAAAGTAAAGGTGCTGCCCAGAAAAGGTCTCTCAACCACATTCGGAGGTAGCTTCTGAATATTTATAGGCAGGTCTATTGTATTAGGCTTCAGGGTTTTACCATAACGAAGTACTATAAACTGGGTACTCAACGACAGAATGTATTCTCAGGGTGCCTGGGTGGCTCAGTCGGTTAAGCGCCTGACTTCGGCTCAGGTCATGATCTCACGGTTCATGGGTTCGAGCCCCGCGTCGGGCTCTGTGCTGACTGCCAGCTCAGAGCCAGGAGCCTGCTTCAGATTCTGTATCTCCCTCTCTTTCTGACCCTCCCCTGCTCACGTTGTCTCTCTCTTTCTCAGAAATAAAGACATTAAAAAATGGTTTTAAAAGAAATGTATTTTCTCACTGTTCTGGAGGCTGGAAGGCCAAGGTCAAAGCGTCTGCAAGACTGCTTCCTTCTGAGGCTGTGAGGGAGAATCAGCTCTCCGCAGCTCTCCTGGCTTCTGGGGTTTGCTGGTCATCCTTAGCCTTTATTTATTTATTTTTTATTTATTTATTTCTTTGTTTATTTATTTATTTATTTATTTATTTGAGAGGGGGTGAAGGAGCAGAAAGAGAGGGAGACAGAGGATCTGGAGAGGGCTCCATGATGACAGCAGAGAGCCTGATGCAGGGCTTGAACACACGAGATCAAGTCAACATCTTGACTTGAGCTGAAGGTAGACGTTCAACCGACTGAGCCACCCAGCCGCTCCGTCCTTGGCTTTTCTTGGCTTATTGAAGCATCACTCTCATCTCTGTCTTCATCTTCACCTTTCATCCTCCTTGTGTGTGTTTGTGACCAAATTCCCCTTTTTATAAGGACACCAGTCATCGGATTAGAAGCCCGTCTACTCCAATATAATCTCATTTTAATGGATTACATCTGCAGCAACTCTATGTCCAAGTAAGGTCCCATTATGAAACACGGGGTGCTAACATTTCCGCAAATGGATTTGGTGGTGGGAAGCACAGTTCAGCACACAATATCGGTGGAAGACGCCGCCAGCCCTTACCAGACTGGCCCCTACCAGTAGAGCCTGGCTTCCACACAAGACAGGTTTCAGAACTGAGGTTCTCAACCTTGACTGATTCTCAGCTTGAGCCTTCAATCAATTAGATTATGATCCTGCAAGGTGGTGTTTCTTGAAGTATTTCCTCTTTTTTTTTTTTTCTTAAAGCTTGTCGAATGTATAGTGAAGGCTGATGGCCACTAGTTTAGACCAAGCCTGTCGACCAGAGACCTTCTCAGCCTCATCCATTTGGGGTTTGTTTACTATTAAAAAGTTATCAAAGAGATCTCTGATGTCCCTAAATCGGCTCCCGAAAGCCTGGGTCCTCATAGGATTCTGATCAAATCTTACTTAGTAGGTCACGTTTAATATGCAGCATGGTCTGGAATCCTGGCTCGGGGGGCGGGGAGGGCCTGGAGGGGCCAAAGCAGTGGAAACAGCTAGGCTTGAGGACAGGCAGGGGAGGGGTGGCTGATAAGGAGCCTGAGGAACAACGGCCCAGGAGCCCACCAGCAGGCATGGTGCTGACTTCACATTCTCATTATCAGGACTTGGAGCCTTGGGGGAAGCTTAATGCCATTCAACAACTTCTGCATAAGAAAGCAGGAATACACACACTCCATTCTCGGCGAGAAATATCAAAAAGAGATGAAAAGAAATATGAGTCCAGGAAGGCGTACACCTCTGTTAATTGAAGAATGGATTCCCATGAAGCTTTTCATTTCCTGCTCATACTGGATGAATACAGTACTTTTACGGAGTAAATCTTCTATTTTATTTGCAAAACAGGATCAAACTTATTCACACCGTTAGCAGAACACACTAATCTTGTCCTCGGTCTCAGGTCGGTGAGATTGTCTTTGACAGTTTCCTGACCTCAGGGGGGTGTCCATCCCACGACCGAATTTACCATGTAAGATTGCCAAGGAGAGTGAGCCTCAGGCGGAAGCTCCCAGGCCGGCGAGGCTGGAGACACTTGACGGGAACAGAGGCAGCAGCTGTGGGGCAAGCTTACTTCCTGCCTGTGTGTGGCTCTTCCCTTGCAAACTTCCAGGAGCTTTCCTGGGAGGGTCTGATGGGATTCACGATCAATTGATGTTGGGGTTGTGCTCATGGAGGTCATTCACTCAGAAAACCCCACGAATGGCTACCTGCACGGCCAGGTGTTACCCTTGGACAAGGGAGCCGCTGAGACAGTGTGCAAGCTCAGGTGTACTCACATTATGTGCACACCTCCTATAGATACTGTACATGTCTTACATACATGTGCATACATCTTATGTGCAGTGTTCGCATCCCACACACATGTGTGCATGTCTTACATATAATGTACATGTCCTATATGCACATGTCTTACACATAGGTGAGCACATATGTACATATACACACACACATTACATTCAGGTACTAGTCAGATTGGTCCAATCGTTTCAGTAAAACTTATCATCTGCTTTGATAATTCTAACACACAAGCCAAGTTTGCTGGGACTGCTTTATCTGCAAATCCTCCAGAGAAATACGTCAATACGATATGAAGGGATTGAACAGTGGTGACTATGAACTTGAAGAACCTGTAAGACAGACAGAAATAAGTGCAGGTTGGGATTTTCCACTCTCAGGAGACCTTCACGTTTCTGATAGGATTGTTAGCACAGGGCAGAAATCTAAGATAGGCTGGCAAAAGCTTCCTTCCTTTCTTGCACATCTGAAGATCACCACACCCATGATGGACAGTATAGGGCAAGTGCTTGCCATAAAGGGGGGACATTTCCGCTCTTATTTCTCTTCTTTGGCCACCCGACCACAGAGGGAGGGCGCAACTGGTTAATGCAACCTACCAGGTGTTAACACGTAAGCTGCAACTACAGAAGCATATTTTGGGAAAAGAGGAAAAAGAGCAAGGGACTTAGGGCGACCAGCAAGATCCTCACCTGAAATTTGTCCTGCACCGCCTCCGGCTCAGTCTGAATCCCAAACCAGGGAAAGAAACTGCTGTTTCCTTCTGCCCTGCTTGCTCCGATCTGGACGCCTCGGCGTCTGAGACCTAAGACCCTCTGCCAAGAGAGTTAAGTAAAAATGACTGCTTATGAGAACCTCATGCTAGCAGCTCTTGTAAGTGTGGTAGAAAAAAAGTGCAAGACTTTTTAGTAACTAAGAACTTTGTGGTAGGATAATCTTGTTGCGGGTTTCTTGGAGGTAAGACTCAAAGCCAAGTGTGCAGGTAAAATTGACACCACTACCCACTTTGGCACGAGACTAACGTCAAAGGGGGCACAGTCAAAGACACTAATAAGGAGCCCGGAGGAAGCACATTGGAGCTGGGGGTGAGGGCGGGAGAGCCAGTGTGAGGCTGTCGCTGCACGTAGACGGCCATCGACGGCTCCACATCCATCGGCGCTGCAGGGGGTGTCCAGCTGTCCCTCTCACATGAATCGAGACTCTCCCTTGGGGATTTCATTTGGCAGGGGCCTCTGTGTCTCTAGGGAAATCCTGGGGTGGGCAGAGGGCCAGGGACTGTGTATAAGGCAAGTGGGGTCAGGAGGCTAAAGAAAGGGGCCCCCAGGTTGTACCCGTGAGCCTAGGTGGAAACCACATTGCTCCGTCCTCATGAAGCTGGCTGGGAGTGGCCAGGGCCATGGAGCCAGGAGGCGCCAGGAGGGACAGAAGCCACACAGAAGCGTAGCCATAGAGACAGGAGGCACCTGTTTCCCTCTTCCCACTTACGCCAGTATCTCCCGTGCACTTCAACTGTCCTGGGTGACGTCCTATGCATGTTTCGTGCCAACACGTGTGAAGCCGTGGAAACCCCCGACCTGGGGGCAAACAGGTGCAGGGGACGCTGTAAGCGAAGCCTGTGCCCCTGGGGGAGGGGGGTGTCAGGGGCAGCGGTCTGCAGCTGTGTGCGGTGGCCCCGGGTCGTTTCTCCTGTCTGCACAGTACTCCCTTCAATGTGTCCCAATCCTGGTGCTGAGGAAGGACCTCTGTAACGCACACAAGGGTCAAGGTACTCGGGACCAGCCAGGGGGTGTGAGCAAGCCGAAGCGGGTCCAAGCCTGCCCTGGAGCAGGGCTGCCTTCCGGGCCCTAATAACCACGGGAAAGGGTCTGGAGCCTCAGAGTCCCGGTCCTGCAACTCCCTGAGTAGGACGATTCTGTGCTCCAAGCGCTTTTGCGGGAGCAGTGGAGGAAGTTAGGAAAACGGGCTGTGAAGAGGGCAATAGGCGGGCACAGGGGTCTCCAGTCGCTCTGTGGGCATCTTTGCTGTGAGGAGGGAAGCTGGCCTGGAATGCGCCTTCCCACCGGGCAATCTGGTCCCAAAATAGCAGGCTCATTAAAACTCTGGGATTTATGCTGGGGACCTGCCTTTGCAAGGCGCTGTCCCTGGTGTGGACACGGCCGGCTTCCTGTTCTCCTGTCCCGGGACCGAGCGCACAGGCACGTTCCTAACACGCAGATGCCAAGATCTGCCTGTTTCCGAGAGAGCACGCAGACCTCACAGGGCAGAGGTGTGAGCGGGAAGGGTCCCCCACGAGAACACACTCCCTCCCCAACCAGTTATTTAAACACAGAAGGGAAGGAGAAGCGTGTGACTAGCCCCGTGGCGCACACGCATGTGCTGCAGACTCGCCGGCTTACGGCGTCGTGGGTCCTGCACTGGCCGAGGCTTGGGTGTGATCCCGCACTCCCCTTATGTAAACACCCCCAGGGGCCGTGCGGTGGCCCCGGGGCGCTCCCAACGTGACGGGGTCCAGTCCGCTCTTGCGTCCCGGGTATTTGATTTGTGGGTGCGGGTAGCTGCTTACCCTTGCAGCCCCTGCAGGGGAGGTGGGCGCTGCCAGGTGAGGGCCCGGGAGGGGCAGCCCACTTCCTCGGGCAGCCGCTGCATCGGGGACGCGGCCACCGCCCGGGGCGCTGCTCTGAGCCGCCCTTCCGGCCGAGGGCGCGGGAGAGGGGCCAGCTGAGCGGCGGCACGTCGCACGAAGCCGACAACGAACGGGCCGCAGCCCTGGGTCTCTGCCCTCGGCGCGAAACCGCGGCCAGCTCGTCTCGGGGAAGACACGGACGTGGAGGGTGGGGCAGAGGGACGACAGGGCCGGGCCGCATGGACGCTGCGGAAGGTAACCTCAGAGGTCAGTCCCACTTGTGGCCGCCCACACTAGCCTGGCAAAGTAGAGGCCCCGTGAGGTGTGCAGCAGGAGGGGACGTGACAGGCTTGCGCACGTGTGTGCGCCTCTGTGTGCGGGTGCACGTGTGCATGTGTGTGCACGCCCGTGCACGTGTGTACCTGTGCTAGTGTGTGCCCTGTGCACTTGGACATGTGTGTGCACACCTATACACGTGTGTGTCCCGTGCGCCTGTGCACGCCTGTGCAAGTGTGTGCGTGCTTGTGCACACGTGTGCCCTGTGCATGCGTGTGCCCCCGTGCATGCCTGTGTTACATGTGTGCATTGTGCATGTCTGTGCATGTGTGTGCACGCCCGTGCACGTGTGTACCTGTGCTAGTGTGTGCCCTGTGCACTTGGACATGTGTGTGCACACCTATACACGCGTGTGTCCCGTGCGCCTGTGCACGCCTGTGCAAGTGTGTGCGTGCTTGTACACACGTGTGCCCTGTGCATGCGTGTGCCCGTGTGCACCTGTGCATGCCTGTGTTACATGTGTGCATTGTGCATGTCTGTGCATGTGTGTGCACGCCCGTGCACGTGTGTACCTGTGCTAGTGTGTGCCCTGTGCACTTGGACATGTGTGTGCACACCTATACGCGCGTGTGTCCCGTGCGCCTGTGCACGCCTGTGCAAGTGTGTGCGTGCTTGTGCACACGTGTGCACCTGTGCGTGCGTGTGCCCTGTGCACCTGTGCATGCCTGTGCAAGTGTGTGCGTGCTTGTACACACGTGTGCACCTGTGCATGCGTGTGCCCGTGTGCACCCGTGCATGCCTGTGTTACATGTGTGCATTGTGCATGTCTTTGCATGTGTGTGCGCACTTGTGCATGTGTGTGTCCCTGTGCAACTGGGCATGTGTGTGCACACCTCTGCGTGTGTACGCACACCTCTGCGTGTGTGTGCATGCCTGCGCATGTGTGTGCACATGTGCACAGGTGAGGAGGAAAGGCTGGAGAAGGAGGTATGCAGGGGAACAGGAGGGCAGGGGGTAGGTCCGGGAATGGAACACTGGAAGAACTTATTTCCATTCTATTTTAAATGTTTGGTGACCAACCACCTGGCTCGTTTGTGACATAAGGTCTCACTTCTTCAGAAAACATAAATTTTATGATCCTTAAACATTTTTCCTTTGTAGCCCAGATTGACACATTACCCCCTGGGAAAATAATGCTATGAAGACTTACACAATTCAGACTAAAATGCAGAACCCGAAAAAGCAAAGCCAAGCCAGCACATACAAAACAGAAGCAAGCCCTTCTCACCTGGACTCCGTCACCGAAGGAATCCTTCCCTGCTGTGGTCTCTGGGGCCCGTTCTGAGGAGGAGGGGCCAGAGTGACAGTGAGGGGGCATCCTGTGTACCCTGCTGGGAGCAGAGGGCTGGGATACCACACTCCCCACCTGCCCTCCAGGCTTCCTGCTTCTTTCTCTCTGACTCTCATTTCTCCTTCTCTGTTTTTCTTGCTCACCTACAACCTAGGACCAGGATGGAGCTGGACACCTGCTAGTGTGGTAAACAGCGGCTCTCCACCGTGACCTTCACAGCAGCTGGAACAGAGAAGTTTGTCATTTGTTGCACCAGATCACAACTTCCACTGTGTCTATCTCGGCATTGTAGTATTTGGGTGTGAGTTCCACCATACACGGTCAGATCCCACTCCCAGGGATCCTTGCCAGCCTCCACTCTGGCCTTTCAGGAATATGTGTCCATCTATGGGACTGCATCTGCTGTTGTACCTTTCAGATATTTTTCTGGGGTCACGTCAGAACATGTGCCGTGGAGAAGCCATTTCAACTGGGACATAATGACCCACACTGGAACAGGTGACATACAACTCCTTTCCAGAAAACACCAGCACTCATTATAAAGGAGAGCCACTGAATTTCTAACGAAACACAGGAGAAAGGGAGGGTCCCCCAAAACAGATGTTACAAAAATAGCCTATGTCATTAAGACAGCAAAACAATATGAAAATGGGATGCACTTGAGACCAGCACATATTTCCATAATTTATGGAAATGGCTTTTTCCTACATTTAATGGCCATCAGGAGCTCCATTAAGAGCACACTCCTCTCCTCCTTCCTTTATACCCTCAAATTAGAAATCAGTATATCATTCTGTGTGTTTTTTTGTTTTAATCTCATTCGATTTATGGAAATATAATCTGTTGTTTCCTTTGACTTGAGTTTGATAGATACCCCAGGATATACAGCAAGCTCAGCAAAGCCGAGGCTGGAACAAGTATCAAAAATTGTTGTTGAGTTGTTGTGTTCATGGCATTCATCCTGCAGGCTGCCTGCATCCATGGGCTCTTTCTCTAGGAGCTCGCCTTTTCTCCCCAGTACGGGCCACTGCTTGGCAGAATCCATGAGTCCGGGGCCCTTTCCAGTTGCCTCTGAGGGAGCAAGGAAAGGCAGCACTCCATGTGACTAAAATGAGAGAGTGGTGGTAAGAAGATCAGCCTGGAGGGTGAGGGCAGGCCAGTTGTTTTGTACAGTGACCTAGAGTTTAGCTTTGCTTAATGTTTTCTTATTTAGCTTCTTATGCTTTTGCAGCAACATTACAGAAGTGGTGTTGTATCTTCCTCTGTGCCTCATATCACTAGCCACAAAGGGATGTCTCTTTGTCTCTTTGCTTGTAAAATTATCTTTGAGTGTGCCATTAGAGTGGTGTCCACCAGGTTTTCCCCCATTGAATTATTATTTTTCCACTTGTAATTAAGCTCTTTGTGGAGAGATGTTTTGGGACCATGAACAAGTCCTGTTCTTTGTCAAACTTTCATCCACCGACATTAGCAACCAATGACATGAAGAGTGAGACCAGGAAACAGGGAAACAGAAAAGCCACAGAAGCAATATTAATATAAGACAGGACAGAATTCAACATTGAAAACTCTAAATAATATAGGCGGGTGTTGTACCGGTAACAGAAGTCCTAAATTATGAACAAAACGCGTCAGTAATAAACCTTAATACACCAAACAATATAACATCCAACCTATAGAGATAGAAGTACAAACATAACAGTATGATGAAAGAGTTTGATGGATATTGCTCAACCAGACATTTCCCTTAGGAAAAAAAAAATAAGAACATGGGTTAATTTTATAAGTTAATTAAAAATTTGCAAGTGTGGAAATAAATGTATAGAGAAATGAACATTTTTAGAGACTATTTTGTATGTGGATTACTTACAAAAATTGGTAGGTACTTAGTTACAAAAGCTAAACTCATTCTTAAAGGTAGAGTTTTGTAAGGCACCTGGGTGACTCAATTGGCTGGGTTTTGGATTCTTGATCTCAACTCTGATCTTGATTTCAAGATCGGAGTTTCAAGCCCTGTATTGGGCTCCACTCTGAGTATGAAGCCTACTTAAAAAAAAAAAAAAAAAGACAGAGTTTTAGGTTTGTTTGTGTGTGTGTGTTTTTTTTGTAGTTCATATTCTCTGATTATGAGCTAATAAAAGGAATAAGTGAGAAGTGTTAACAAAATTCTTTGACTGTTTAGTTATTGAGATGCATTCTCTTAGATTACCCATGGATTCTATTGAAAGCTGCAGAGCAAAATAAATGCTATATATCAAGATCACTATTATCGTTCAAGAAGAGGAACTATATATAAAGAATACTTGTGCTCATTTGAATACATTAAGAAAAAAAGCAAAAATAAACAAGCAGAAATTAAGGAAAAATAAATGTAAAAGGTAATTCAGTATAGAATAATAAAAACAGTAACTGAAATGAAAAACGAAATCCAAATCTGGTTTTTAAAAGGTCAACACGTTTCATAGGCTTCATTGAACACACGATTAGAATCATAAGCCTGAGCCCATCGGGGAAAAATATTCATTACCCACAATGAATGAGGAAGAAGGTTGGCAGCTAAGTGCACAGGTAATGCTAGAGCGTCCCTCTCCTCTCAAAATGACCTAAGCAACTAACGGATACTTTTAGATGATCTGACTGCAAATAGCGTGCAGTCACGTCTCAGGTTAGACAGACCGGTGTTTCAGAAACAGTTCGCTCAGTCTACTTTTAGTTTGAGAAGATCCAGTATCAACCTGTGTTCTCCCCTACCTTCTTGGCACACCTGGCACTGTCCTACGCCCCCTCCTTCCCTTTCTTGGCCAACGCTGCACCGCCATGCCAGGTGGGATGGTCCCATGTAGGACACATTTGTGCTTCAGTGAATTCACTCTGACGTTCTGAGCCTTGGTGCGAGGTCCTCTTGAAAGAATTCAGCTGTGATATTTCCATGACATTACCATGCCGGGAAGTTCTTTTGGAACCTCACGAATTGATATCAGGTTTTCACTTAACACAGATGTTTATTTTAGTCACGTTCTCAGAGTTGCAGTGTGGTACATGCAAATTGCAAAACTGGCCAGAAACACAGCCTTCTCATTTCTGATGCATCAGGCTGGATCTTGAAGACATGGTCAGGGAAGGAGCCGGCACAGAGATGGATGCTGACACAGAGCAGGTGTGGGTGCAGCGCCGGGGTGCCTGGGAGTCTGGCCCTGAGCCTTCCTGCAGCACTATTTCAGGAACTCAGGAGATGGAAGTGTTCAATGATGAAAGCATGGACTTGGGGCCTCATTGCTCATCAGCTGTATAGCTTTAGTCAAATTAATTTTCATCTCTGGGCCTTGGTTCCCCATCTGTAAAAAGGTCACAATAATGTTTTTCTCCTGTGGTTTCCTTATATGGGCTTTGAGTGTGTTATGATGTCTAGTACTTAGACCATTGACTGATATACAAGTTCTACATTTAGCTATAATTATTTCAAGCTAGACCATTCCTTGGGGGAGAATCATTTCAATTCATTTTTGTGATGGGAAGATAAGATATGGGAAACCCTGAGTCTTAATAAATCAGGGTTTTTCTCATGATGATTGAAGTGTGCATTTGTGGAACTAAACTTCCAGTAATAACTGTGTGAATGGGGCAAGGAGGAGTTACCTCTGCAGAAAAAAAGAAGAAAACTGGACAAAATATTAAAAATAATTTCGAGGCACTGAGAAATGACCAAAAGTAGATAATAAAGAGGAACATTGTAGATAATGAAAGTAGAATAAAATATTCTAGAAAGAGTACTTTATGTAGGCAAAGCTGACATAAATGCGATTTTTTTTCTTCTTAATCTCTTTAAAAGATATACACTGTTTAAAATAAACTTATGACACTGTGGTTTTGGAATTATAACATAAATGCGTGAAATATGTATGACAAGGAGGAAAGGGTACATGGAGGTGTACATGTTGCTGAATTTCTATATTTGACTAGAAGTAAGTTAATATTAGCTTGGAGTAGATTGTGCAAAGGTAAAGATTTATATTGTACTACCTAGAACAACCACTAAAACCCATATACAATCATAGGGTTATAAAGAAAAAAGAAAAAGGTACTAAAAGCATCTGTTTAAAACAAAATAAATTAGTAATAGAAACAGACGAATCAAAGGAGATGAGAAAACATAACCAGAATGGCAGATATAAATTCAACCATGTCAAGAATTCCATTAGATGTAAATGGAATAAACAATTGAATAAAAGTTGAAACTTACCACATGGAATGAGAGAGCATAGCATGGTTATGTGCTGCCTAAAAGAGATGTACTTTATTTACTAAAATTTTTTAATGTTTATTTATTTTTGAGAAAGAGAGAGAGCGAGAGTGCAGGGGAAAGGCAGAGAGAGAGGGAGACAAAAAATCCAAAGCAGGGTCCAGGCTCTGAGCTGTCAGCACAGAGGCTGACGTGGGGCTCAGACTCATGAAATGTGAGATCATGACCTGAACTGAAGTTGGACGCTTAACCTACTGAACCACCCAGGTACCCCAAGAGACGTACTTTAAACTCCAGGACAGAGCTAGTATGAAAGTAAAGGATGCAAACATATATTCCCTGCCAACAATAGGCTTAAGGGAAATAGAATGGCTATTTGTCAGAAAAAAACCCATACTTTATAGTAAAAACTAAAGAATAAAATAATCACTTTACAATGATAAAAGCCAAGTAGGGAAAGGACATATAAAAATTATGAATGTTTATGCACCTAAAAACAGATCTTAACACGTATAGCAAAAAATGGCAAAATTGAAAGAAAATGGAAATATCAACCTGTATAGTTGGAGATTGTATCCAGTCACTCAGCAACAAATCCCGAAGTATATAGCCTTGAACAGTACTTTCAACCAATTTGACTTAATATCTCTAAAACACTGTAAATACGCTTTTGTAAATCAAAACAGCTGTATATACACACTTTTCAAGTTTAACCGGAACTTTCTCTAGATAGGCTTTAAGCTGGTTCATAAATCCTGTCTCAGTGAATGGATCTATATGTCTAATGTTATGCCAATAATTGCCTCTCTTGACTACTATCATTAGCAAATTTTATAGCAAATTTGGAAATCAGGTAATATAAGTCCACTGGTTATTCTTATATTTTAAAATTATTTTGTTATTCTAGGGTTTTTTTTTTTTTTTTTACATTTCCATATACAACTGGAATCCAGTTGACAATTTTTGTTATCCAACTGCTGAGATTTTGGTAATTGCCTTGTAGCTATATGTCAACTTGGAGAAAATTCCTATATGACAACATTGAGACTTCCAATCAAAGAAATTAATACATCTCTATTTTCTTTCTTTCTGAAAGCAGTTTCGTGGATTTTAGTAAAGAGGTCTTGCAAATCTTTTGTTATATTTATTCTTAGGCTTTTTAGTGTTACTGTAAATAATTAGTTTTATTAATTTTAATTTTAGAATTTTTTCTACTAGTACAAATAAACACATTTTTACATGTCAACCTGTGTCCTGCAATCTTGTTAAACCCACTTATTTGTTTTAGTAGGATTTGTGACCCTTCCCGGACTTTTTCCGCAGAGAATCGCGTTACCTGCAAATGGAGGTATACTTCTACCCTTTTCTACCTGCACACCTTCATTGTTGTCTTGCTTCAGTGTACGTATTGGCACGTCCTGCACAAGGTTGACCAGAGTGACGGAAGGGGACAGCGGCTTCACATGCGGTGTAAGAATAAAGCGCTAGGTCCTTCTCCACGAAACAGGCGGTGAGCTGCAGGCTCTCTGTAGATGCCCCCTCTCTGGTGCAGGAAGCTCCCTTCAATCCTCATGTCCTGAGGGGCTTTATCATGAATGGTAGGCACCCTGTGAACTGTTTTTCTGCAGAGGCATCTGAAGGAACTTTCGGGGTGATATGACTGCTTGAAAGTATGGCTGTAGGAGAGAACACAGTGCCCAAGGGGGGCCTGTGAAGCACTTTGAGGACCTGCGTGCTCCAGGGTGGAGGAGAGACTTTTGTTGCCCTTAAATTCTCAGCATATATGTGCCATTTCATGAAAAGTCATTTAAAAAATGTTTATTTATTTTTGAGAGAGAGAGGAAGAGCACAAGTGCGGGAGAGGGAGGGAGAGAGAGGGAGACACAGACTGGGAAGCAGGCTCCAGGCTCTGAGCTGTCAGCACAGAGCCCTATGCGGGGCTCGAACACACGAACAGGTGGATCATGACCTGATTCGAAGTCAGACACTGAACCGACTGAGCCACCCAGGCTCCCCCTCATGAAAAGTCCTCATAATAATTGTTTATTCCTCAGTAGCCTACATGACATTGGGGAACACATTTGTATCTTCACAAAGGTTGTTTGCAGTACATACACCAGTGCCCTGTGCATCCTTAGAATGCAGCAAAAATCTGTTTAAAAGATGAATGAATGTTTTTTTTTTATCTCATGATTTTGCCAAACAAAAGCGAAACGATGTACATGCTTTACCGCCTTCTGCCTCCAAGATATCGAGCCCACACGTTGCAGTTTCTTTGTGAGCTTTAGCAGGATGCCCTGAACTGCCCCCTCATCACGAAGACCGCCCTCCATGCCTTGCTTGGTCGGCTACTATTCCATGGACACATCGTCAGCAATCCGGACTGTGTCACCGGTGGTAAGACGTAGCAGAGCCACACCAGATCACAGCTTCATCACTGTGTGATTCAGAATGAAATGGCTGAACTTCTGTCTGGTTCATCACTCACCAAATGGGAGTAAGAGTAACGTGTTTGCAGGAAGGAGGCACGCGTATCGTCCGGCACCTGGTACCACGCCTGGTTCAGGTTCTTCTGCGTGCGTGCGTGTGCGCGCAAATACGGTGACTACAGACTCCTCTGTCCCTAAGATACTCCAGCTTGGGGGCTGCGACGCTTTCCCGCTTACCCGACCATCGCTCTAAAAGGCCAGGTAGCGTTGTATCTACCCGACAAACACATATTAAAGCAAAAAAGGTAACAATCAATTCAGGTGTCCGTTAGACCAAATACCGAAAATGGCCACTTTTGCTTTGATCTGCAAAACCATTCATGAACAGAAAAAGTTCTGAATATTTTAAGTGTTATTTTAAGCATGAACTAAATCCTACTTGAGCGCCCAGAGTAGTGGCAGTAATCTTTAGGAGAAAATGGTTTTCCTACTGTGGGTTTGTGGAAGGAAAGGGGTTCTTGCTCAGGGCTGCGTTGGGGTCAGAGTAGCTGGTATTGCTGGCTCTTGCATCAAAGGCTGTTCTTCTTCCTTTTTGACTTGTTTTCTGATGTCTTTACAGCTTGAACCTCGTAAGAAGACTCTTCCTTTGATTGAATCATTTGTAGTATTTCTTCGGGTGATGAAAAGAACAAAAAACAAACAAACAAACAAAACCCCAGCTATGGGAAGTGTTTGCAGGTTTCCATGGTCCAGACAGGTGACAGCCTCTTTTAAACACTTAATCCAGGTGCTTTCCTCCAGGTCTGCCCCAGGAAGGAGCTGACTTGTCTGTCCCGCCCTCCTGGGACAGACGGGCCTCCAGGCTGCGGACACAGTCTGCTGTCTGCACATCGTGGGCGGCAGCCCCTCTGTGGACAGCTCACCTCTGCCTCTTGTAACTGAAAATAGTTTTGTGCATTTCTCTCAAATCTAATAGAGATTACGTTTGAGTTATGGGATCAGGAGAAGTAATTTTTGTTTTCTTTTCCTTCCTTCAGGCTTCTATATTGAACGTGCTTAATGTCTATAAACAACCACAAAAGCATTTTTTGTTCTTTTAAAGAGATAGCTCTGATGAGGCTATGGATCCTGATCACTGATGTGTATGTGGCAGAGTCAGAATGTGTTAAAATTGCACCTGGACACCGAGTTGGACAGATTAAAGACATGTTAGGGTTAATTTCGATTTCTTAGAACCTCAGAAAAAATAAGCAACATACACAAACTAGTAATTTTATGACATTTCAGAAAATCAGCAATGTCAGGGGCAAGGAAAATTCGTGTTCCTTTTTTAGAAATAAATAAGAGGGCTTTAAGTTTATGCTGCTTTTATTTGCAAATCAATTTGAGTTTGAATATAATATGCAAATTGCAAGTACAGGTGGCACAGAGAGATTATATCCTTGTTTCTTATCACATAATAAATCGTTTCTAAATCCTCCCTAATGAATTTCCACCTTGCGCGTGTACCACTGTTGAGTGTATTAACATAAAAGTTTTACTTTCGGGTTTCCTGCGTGCTTGCAGTGGTGGGGGCGCTGGCGGAGGGAGAGGAACGGGCTGGGGCCGGGGGGGCTGGGACCAGCATGGGCAGGCTTCCCGCGCCTTCAGAGTCACCTGCACAAATTGACATGCAGTTCGTGTGGGCGGAATAGCAGGTGGAAATCAAGGCCTCTTCAGATACAGGGTGTGAGCAGGTCCCCGGAGTCGCCTGGCCTCTCCCACCTGCCGCCAGCCAGCAACTTTTCTCACTGGGAAGCCCAGTCGAGGCAGGTGGGAGAACGGGTACAAGTCTCCCCGGGGGGTAAGGGAGGGGGTAACAGCTGTGGGCAGGTCCAAGGAGGCGGCCCTCTTCTGTCTCCGGGGGTCCCCAGCAGTGAGCGCCGGCAGCAGGCTGCCGAGTCCCCCAGGGTGAGCAGGCCACCCTCCTCCCTCGTCACTGTCTGCCGGAGAGCAAGCCGTGCTGCTGGCGTTGGGCGGCCCGCCATGTCCACCTGACTGTGGAGGCCGATGAGCACATCATCTTCTCAGCTCGCTTTCTTTTCTTTTTCTTTGACATTTTTTTACACCATTCAAGTTCACCATTATATTTTATTTTATTTTTTCTTAAATAGTTTATTGTCAAGTTGGTTTCCATATAACACCCAGTGCTCATCCCCACAGTGCCCTCCTCCATGCCCACCCCCCTCCCCCCCACCCCTATGAGTGTTCAGTTTGTTCTTAGCATTCAAGAGTCTCTCATGGTTTGCCTCCCTCCCTCTCCCCCACCATTTCTCCCCTCTTCTCCCCCACGGTCCTCCGTTAAGTTCCTCCTAATCCACCTATATGTGCGAACATATGGTAGCTGTCCTTCTCTGCCTGACTTATTTCGCTCAGCATAACACGCTCACGGTCCATCCATGTTGCTACACAGGCCAGATTTCATTGTTTCTCATTGCCATGGAGTATTCCATCGTATAGATAAACCTCATCTTCTTGATCCATTCGTCCGTTGATGGACACTTGGGCTCTTTCCATGTTTTGGCTATTGTGGAGAGTGCTGCTGTGAACATTGGGGTCCATGTGCCCCCCTGCATCAGCACTGCTGTGTCCCTTGGGTAAATTCCTAGCAGTGCTATTGCTGGGTCCTAGGGGAGTTCTATTGTTAGTTTCCTGAGGAACCTCCACACTGTTTTCCAGAGGGGCTGCACCAGTTTACATTCCCACCAGCAGTGGAGGAGGGGGCCCGTTTCTCCACATCCTCACCAGCATCCAGAGTCTCCTGATTTGTTCATTTTAGCTACTCTGACTGGTGTGAGGTGGTATCTAATGTTTATTTATTTTTGAGAAAGAGAGAGAGAGAGACTGAGACAAAGCGTGAGCAGGGGAGGGGCAGAAAGAGAGAAGGAGACACAGAATCCCAAGCAGTTTCCAAGCTATCATCACAGAGCATGACGCAGGGCTTGAACTCATGGACCATGAGATCATGACCTGAGCCGAAGTCAGTCGCATAACCGACTGAGCCACCCAGGCGCCCCTTCTTGGCTTCTTTCCGAAGCTCCCTTTTCTGGTCGGGCTTTGTGGGGGCCTCAGTCCCCAGCCCACGTTCCAGTGTGGGCTGTGATGGTGTGAAGTGCAAACAAATGGAGGCAGAACACAGGGGTGTGATTCTGAGTGTGTGGAAGGCACAGCCATGTGTATAAATGGAAAGTAAAAGGAGCAAGTGTCAGCCTTGGTTTGCACTTGATGAGACCCCAGGAGGGGCCGTCTGTTCATGCCGGCAGGTGCCGCGCCTGCGGGTCCTGTTAGCCACAACTCCGGACTGCGGGGGCTGCAGAGATGTCCCCAAGCCCCGAGCTGGGCAGCGACAACCTGGGAAATGGAATGTGTTAGGGCATCGGGGGCGGTGGCATCGACTGCTGGAGGCGTGTGTTGGGGGCACTTGAGGGGACGTAGGACACTTTAGGGCTTCAGTATTAGTGCTTATGGTGGCTTCTCACTTTCAACACTCGTAGTTGGCTTCAGCAATAAGCTAGATTTCTTTATTTCTTTTTTAATAACTGGAAATTATTAATTCCAAATGTAATTTGCGAAGGTAGAATTGTAACAAGAGTGATTTGTCTGGTGTCCCACATTTTCTCAATTTTAGATGCTTTTGAAAAAAAGTTTATTTATTTATTTTTGAGAGAGAGAGAGAGAGACAGAGAGAAGGGGAGGAGCAGAGAGAGAAGGAGAGAATCCCAAGCAGCTCCACACTGCCCAATGCAGAGCTCGACTGCATCAACTGTGACATCATGACCTGAGCCAAAATCAAGAGTCAGACACTCAACTGACTGAGCCACCCCGTTGCCCCTGAATGGTTTTTCTGTTACCAGGAAGCCATCCATCATTTCCAGCAGGGCCTGTAAGTCCTCTCCTCGTGGACCTGGCAGGGCTCTGTGGTCCAGGGCGCGTCTGTCTTTACATCAATATCGAAACAAAGCTAGACACAATAGAATGTGCTGTGTCCTCCTGGCCAGGCAGCCAATTGTACAGGTTTACAGGTGACTCTCGCTTCCCTTCCCTCCCGTGCTGTCTGCCTGACCAGGCTCAGGGCTGAAGGGTCCTCTGGCTGCAGAGGGGACCATTCCCTCCCTGCTCCGAGTCAGATGCAGATGGGTTCCTGGCCCTGGCAAGTTACATAACCTCACAGAGCTTTTCTGTCCTGCTGTGTAGGCTGGAGGCGTCCCCAGCCCCGCGACAGATGGCGTGCAGCCCCATGAAGGCCCTCACTACCAGCAGAGTGTGTCTCACCCCAGCCTCCCGCCCATGCTGGGGACTTCACTCACCCACCAGCCTGTCAGGGCTTCCTGGTGGTTTCCAAGCAGACCGAATGGAATGTGCCAGAACCGCCTTGCCCCTCACCAGCCTGCTCCTGTCCTTGTCGGCTGGAGCCCTCATCACAAGGAAACACGCACTGTGAGGCTCCTGCAACACCTCTATCCTTCACAGTCCTAGGGGCTGCAAGTCCAAGATCAGGGCGCTGGCGCGTTTAGAAACCCTGCTCGTGGCTTCCAGATGGCGCTTTGCCCCTGTGTCCTTGAAGAGCCCAAGTAACATCATTTTGAAATTAGGCCTCCATTAAGAACAACCTCGGGCTGCACGCAGGCCCCAGTTCCAGGAAAAGCCTCAGATTGCTCTAGGCTGAAGCCGTCCTCGGACCGCCCTCAGATCAGCTAATCAAACAACATTCCTGTGGTCTGAGTCAGGGCTGGGAACTGCAGACAGTTATTTTGTACAAACTAGCCAATTTCTCACCGCTTGCCTGAACCCCACGTGGGCCCTTTGAACTCACCTCATAATTGGTCATTTTCAAAGGATCCTCAAATGTCATGATGGGGTCCCACCAAAAGTAAGGGACACCTCACAGATACTGAACGGTCAGAACTGTGGCCGTGGGTGCTGTACAATTGTGATTGGTGCTTATGTGATGATGCTATACGTACAACGTGCGACTGTAACACCCCCATCCCTGACCCCATAGAAACCCTGCTCACTATTGTTTGGGGCTTCACTCTGCTGCCATGACACCGGTAGGTGGGGGAGCCCCGGCTCGAGCTTGTAATAAAGACCCTTTTGTACTTGCATCGGTGCCGGCTCCTTGAAGGTCTCAGGGGACTCGTGAATCTGGCACAACATCCTCACTCGGCCTTTCCTGGGCATGCACACAGGGCGGGAGGGAGCTCTCCGGTCTCTTCTGACCAGGGCGCTAATCCCATAGGGGTGCCTTCACCCTCCTGACGTCATCTAACCCAAATACTTCCCAAGACCCTTCTTCCTGATACCATCGCACTGGGGCTTGGGCTTTCAGCGTGTGAGTGGGGGACTGACATTCAGTCTGTTACACGCAGCACGTGGACCTGGTCTCCAGGCGACGCGGAAGACCTAAGGCCGGGGGTCACTGCCCCTTGCGCTCGCCAGTGTCCCCAGGTCCCAGCCTCTGTCTGGGGACAGCACCACACCCTGCCCTGCTGGCCTCCTCGCCAGGCCTCGGGCCCTGTGGCCGCTACCATGGGCTCGAGCCACTGCCAAGGGCGCTGGCGGCTTCCTTGCGGCTGGCAGAGGGAGCTGGACCTGAGATTCGAGTCAGCCTCTTCCAGGGACCCGGTGCCCCCACGCTCCCTTGTACCTAGGTCACAGGCACCCACCCCGCTGAGGGGATGGCCTCCATTAAGGCACATGTCCACACGGGATGACTACTTTCCAACCTTCCTCCTCCCCTGGACTGCCATCTCCTTCCGGGCTGGGCCCCACCTCTGCAGACCCACCACCATTTCGGGCGACAGCAGAGGAGTCCCTCCAGATCCCTTTACTGACTGCCCCTTCCACAGCATGCACAGGGGTCACATCTCATATGTAGCGATTAACAGAAGGGGCGCCGGAGGGGCTCAGTCGGTTGGGCGTCCAACTCTTGATTCCGGTTCAGGTCTCAATCTCACTGTTGATGAGATTGAGCCCCGCCTCAGGATCTGTGCTGACACAGCAGAGCCTGCTTGGGACTCTCTCTCTCTCTCTGCCCCTCCCCAACTCTCCCTCGCTCTCTCTCTAAATAAATAAATAAATAAATAAACAAACAAACAAACATTTACCAGAAGGTTAACAACACATTTCCACACCCAAGGGTCAGGACTGGGCATCTCAGAACTTTCTGACCCACTGTTAGGGGGCTGGCTTGGCTGTGCAGTTCACACTGCGGAGGATGGGCGAACTGCTTCTGGTGCTTTCCCCTCTCGAGAGTGCTGGCCGCGCAGGGACCCGGGTGCCTGTGAGCATGCTGGCTGGGGGGTGGGGGGTTCTATCTCCGACCCTGATACAAAGGATCCACTGAGATGAACATCTAGACAGTTCAGAGCGGTATTACGACATGCACTTTTCTTCACATATAGAATTGTATGCCTTCTGCAAATGCTTATTTCTGAGGCCCCCAGGGCTGTAGAAAATAAATATAATTTGAAAAAGGGAAAATAGGCCTTTTTCCAAGGAACACGTGGAAACTCCAAATTAGCATCTATTTGCAATTTTAGCCCTTCTGGTATGACTTTTAGGTTACTGTGTTGAGTCACAGCTGAAGAGGAAAGCCCAGGGGACCCCTCACCCTTGTGGAGGTGCTTTTGCGGGGAGCCCCCGGGGGAAACAGTGTCACTGCCGCTTCTGGGTCAGCTCGGTGCAAGGTCATGGTGGCTGTGAGGCTGGGGCTGGGGGCCAAGATCATCTCCGGCAAAGAACATTCCTAGGAGAAGAGCCACAGCAGGGCATGGGTCGGGAGACGGAGCCATGGCTGTTCGCACGGGTTGGGGGCAAACCATGGGGCTCCCAGTTTACAGCCCCGCCCTCCCCTGGTTATTTTCTCCAGAAGGACCTGATAAGGACATAACCCGTGTATGATTTTACATCCATTTTCTTTCCTTTCTCCTCCTTCCAAACTCAGCTCCAGGGACCATGGCAAACAAGCAGAAACCTGTTAACTCACAATCCCTCATGCCTTCAGGATGGAGACGGATACAGGTAAACATATTACTGGACAACATTTTTGAGCAAAGAAAAAAGAACGGCAGGCTATACATTTATGCATCATTGTATGATGAAACGGTTTTCAAACGAGAGCCTCCTTTTGAAGCTTTGATTTCAAGAGACTGGGGAGTTGCTGCAGGGCCCCAAAGTCCTCAGCTCCTCTTGGGGGTGAGGCTTGACCTCCAGGGATGGCTGGGGAGGCAGCCATGGGGCGCGGGGGACCGTGGTGTCACACGGGCAGAGGGCAGCGCATCGATCAACGTGGTGTTGATTGCCCATCTAAACTCTGCACTTGAATTTGAAGCAGCTGAAACTCACTTGATGTGAGGTGGCAGAGTAGCAGACGGAGGCGGCCTGGTTCTGGAGAGGTGAGCCTGTGTCAGGAGCAAGGACAGCCACCTGTGCGACCCCTCCCCAGCGACCCGCTTGCCATCTGCCCTGAATCAGCAGAGGCAAAGGAGAGAGGGAGCTGTAGTCCAACAGATCCTTTTCTATCTTCCTCTAGTTAACTGCCCTCCACCTCCATTCACAACCTTACACACAAGTTTCTAGAATTTTCCATGAAGCAAAGTCTATGTGGTGGGGCCCAGTGTTTCATACCACTTTGTGCATGTCTTGTCCAAGTTCTATTCAGGACGGAGACAATGGCAGACAGCTTCGCAGTGAGAGCCACAGCTTGCAATACTGCAGAGCAGCGAAAATGAGATTAGAGACATGTGTCTAGACAGCATATTTAAACAACCAGAAAGGAAACACAGATGCCCCCGGCTCCCAGTACCGGGGCTCTGT
The DNA here is from genome assembly GCA_017311185.1 of Proteles cristata cristata. Classification (NCBI taxonomy): domain Eukaryota; kingdom Metazoa; phylum Chordata; class Mammalia; order Carnivora; family Hyaenidae; genus Proteles; species Proteles cristata. The sequence goes on along the minus strand of JAESUZ010002284.1, from coordinate 29,861 downwards.
GGCTCTGTGCTCCCCGTTGCATTTTCCTCCCTGATCTCCCCTGACGATGGAGCCACGCTGCCCGGCATCAGGCTGGGGGCACTGGCTTTCTCTGCGGATGAGAGGTGGGGTGCGTCACTGCACCACCCTGTCGGGCCGGCCCCACTCCTGGGAATAAAGGCTGTCTTCTTGTCAACCGGGTTGTTCCCGACATGTGCAAAAGTCTCTTCCTTCTGGACCTCCCTTGCCACGGACGACGTCCTTCTGTGGCCTCTCGGCTCCCCCGTCCCTACCATGCAACCCTGGGGACGAAGACCTACGGAGAAGGGAGGTGCACTGAGGGTGAGCAGTGTCTCCAAGGACAAGCTTTGTGAGATGGGAAACAGCCATGTCCTGCAAAACTGGATAAGCTACCGGGACGCTTGCGGCAGAGATGGAGCCGAATGGAGGCTGGGGGTGGGAGGACTCGGAGCTGGTGGGGTTCCTGGAAAGCCAATGAGCCAGAGAAGTCGATGGCCCCACACGGGATGAATCAGAGTCGTGCAGAGAGGGCCATATTCCTCCTTCCTGGGTATTTTTATGCTTAGAGAACAAGTTTTCTCCAAGAAAAGCTCTGAAGACAAATCCAAAACCCACAAATACACCCCAAGCGGTCTCCAGTCTGACAGCCATCGCCCCCTCGGCCACACACTGTCTCCCATCTGTCCCTCGGCCGCCCCCCAGCCCCCCCACCCACCCCGCACCACCGGCAACAGAACATCACACCCCAGCCGTCGTCAATCCCTGGATTCTTAACTTCGAGAAGGAACCCGTCCAATTTGGCTGAAGCTCTTCAGCGGCTGAGGAGAGAGAACAGCGCCAGAAATAGAAGTCTCGAGAACTTGGGGGAATAATGAGAAGGAGGGCTACAGATGGCGAGATACTTTTCAATCCTGTGATTAATTCTTAATGAACCCTCACATCCCCGCAAACAGAACCGAATCAACTCGTAACTCCCTCACAGAACAGAGGCAGGACTTCAAAGGAACGCACTCCATTGCTTTTGGCTCACAGAACAAAACAGAGCCACAATCCAGAACAAATGTTAACACAAGCCGCTCTAACTCAGAAGGAGGCTGAGTTCCAAACGCTCACTTTAAGACATTTGCGAAGCATTTTGACCACTTCCTCTCTAAGACCAGACACATCTACGCATCAGAGCTGAGTGAGGGGAAACACTGCTCTGTGCCTCATTCTGTCGTGGTGTCCGAAGAGCTCTGCGCACCGGCCAGGGGCGCACCCCCTGCCTCTCACCGGCTTTTGTGGGAAGACCCCTGGGTTTGAGATCCAGGGCCATGACCTCGTTTTCAGGTCAGAGAAAACGCAGCCTGAAGTGGAGCCTGGGATGAAGAATTGGGCTGGCTTCCTTCTTCACGCCGTTCTCCCCCCTGGAGGGATTCTGGATTGAGACAGGAGACAAGGCAGGAGGCTTTAGAGTGGGTTTTCCCGACGTCTGTGGAAGAAGTGTTGTGTCCATGGAATTAACTGCCGGTGAGGCACGGCTGCCTGCGGGGCCGAGCGCGGTGGCAGATAGGTTGGGGCCACCTCTGCTCTCGCCTACATTTTTCTCCCTTGTGATCACACCTAGAGCCCTAACCTATTGCATCCACTTGCCCATCGGTGTTGGGTTTTGCTTCCTGTTAGGAACCTAGAGTTGCACTTTCTGTACTCATGAAGCTCCGTTTCCTTTTCTTCTCAGGGGCTCTGAGAAGAGGGTACTGTGGGCGGCAGGTCTAGGGTCTCATGGTCCAAAAAAATGAGGTTCCTGCCAGAGACTATCACTACAGTGTGAGATAAGGACACTTGTCCTCAAAAGTAGGGGGGCGCCTGGATGGCTTAGTCGGTTAAGCGTCCAACTTTCACTCAGGTCATGATCTCGTGGTTCGTGGGTTCGAGCCCCACGTTGGGCTCTGTGCTGACTGCCAGCTCAGAGCCTGGAGCCTGTTTCAGTCTGTGAATCCCTCTCTCTCTGACCCTCCCCTGCTCATGCTGTCTCTCTCTCCTAGAAATAAATAAAAACACTGGAAAAAATTTTTAAAAAAAGTAGGAAAAGCATGGAATTTAGGGCTGCGGGGGCTGGGATTTGCATCCGTGACCTCTGCCGGGGCTCCGGAAGGGTGCTGCATGTCCACGTTTCTTATTTGCTAGATGGAGATAATAATACTGGCCTCTCAGGGCTTGTGGAGCCTGGGACATTATAAAAAATTCATGTACCTAATAAACCGGTGTAAAGTTTTTGTCAAGAAAACCTGATTATTTACAAGACAATTGAAATAGTACCTATTATGTTAAAACTGCATGGAAAGCGACGTGTGTTTCCTACGATCTGACCTTCTCAACCCAAATGTGTAACAATTATAGTGACAGTTGCCACTTACAGAGAGCCTACAGGCAGCTCTAAATGCTTTATATCACCTAACTTTCTCATTTCTTACATATCACGTGAGAAAGGGAATGCCCCCATTCTGATGTACGAATGACATACCTGAGGCAGGAAGTTAGGAAACTTGAAGCTGTCTACAACGTGCTGAGGGGTGGGACTGGCTGGAGTCAAGGCTGTAAAGCTCTGGAGTTCTGTTAGCTGCTATGCCACATTGTCTCTCAAACCAACTAGGAAACAGGTAGACATGCCATAATATATGTTGAAATATATAGATAAGATATCAGGAAAGCAACAGAAATTTCCAGCAATGCTGAAGTGCGGGCCCTGAGAGGAAAGGTTCAAACAGCATCTGCCGCTACAACTTCTGTAAAGGATGAGAAATGGGGAGACCAGGTGGTGGGTGAGAGTGGAGATCTGTGCAAGGGAAGCCATGGGTCTACCCAAGGTCTATGCATCCAGTTAGGAGCTTCACAGAATTACATATTCAGTAAAATCTGGGGGAAGGAGTCTGCTAATTATCTCAGAAAGAAGAAGAGCAGGCTTGCTTGCTTTGGTATGGGCTTTGAGAAGACTAGAAGTACTTCCAAAGAATATTTAATGCGGGCCAGCCTACCACCAGTTGAAATGTATATTACTGCTACCTGAACGGTCCTGAATTGGCAATCCAGGGTCAATACCCCTGGCACAGCCAAAAGAAAACACTGAAATCACGTTTTGGGGACTTACCTTCAACCCAGTCCATCAAGGATTACCCCCTACGGCATCCACCCAGGATGAATCCACAGCCTGCACACTACGGAAGAACCTGCCGGGGTATGGAGGGCATGGCCAGTCACGTGAGCTGTCCCAGAAGGTCGGGGGCGGGGGGAAAGAGCCAGGGAGCACCTGGGGGACGAGAACGCTGAAAATAACCCAAGACATGAAGAGAAGGACTCAATATGTAAGGAAGGTACAAGATACAACTGAACACAGGGCAGACGTGAAAATCACCAAATAACTGAAACAGAAAATTGAGGAAATGGGGAGGTTGTGCGAAGCAGAAGAGAGATGTAATGGACCGTAGGCTTGCTCTAGAGGCCTACGCAACATTACCTCAAGGCTTGTTCTAGGGACTAAATGAAATGGTATTTACAAAATGCTTAGAAAAGTATAAGCACAGAATAACTCTTCTTAAATAAGACTTTTTTAAAAAGCGCATATTATATATATGTATGTAACTATATGTAGCTATTAATAATTATGTATATCACAATTTAATAATTAATAAATAATAATGTTATGCTATATGTGTGATCTATTGTTATATAATATATAATATCATGTACATTAATATATCACACATATAACATAACATTAATTAATTATTAATATATACTCATTATATATTACATGTATGTATCATATATAATACATATAATAACTGCATGTATAATTTCCAAAAGGAAAAAAAAATATTTCTTAACAGAAATAAGGGGCCAAATTATTGTTATGTATTCCAAAAGGCTCTCGAGAGGAGAAAATAGAGTGTGAGAGAAGAAACAGTCCAAGAGCAGTGGCTGCAAATTTCTCAGAAATATCAATGAATCCAATAATAAAAGATATACACACCCAGACACATCATAAAGAAGCTACGAAATCCAAAAAGGAAAAAAAAAGATCTTAAGTGTGTCCAATGAAAAAAAATGAAGTTACTTCCATAGAGAAAATTTGCCTGACAAAAGACTTCTCAATATTAACAATGGAAATCATGTGATAATGAGATAATCTATAAAGTATTAAAAGAAAATAACCTGCTTAGAATTTCGTATCCAGCTATAGTATTAGTATTATTAATAATGAGTGATAACATTGTTTTCGGACAAGGATTGAGGAAGTTCACCTCTACAAAGCTCTATAAAAGAATAAGATTAAATACTGTAGCAGGAAGAAATGGAAGCCGAAATAAATTGTAGGGACAATAGTTGGTCCATCTAAATAAGCATCATTGTCCTAAAGCAACAAAAATAATAACAATTATATTATTCACGTGCTATGATGAAGAACAGGAAAGACAGGAGGGCCGTGGTCTAAGTATTGTTAGATCACAGATGAAGAAGAATATAGAGATCATGATTAATTTTACTTTTTTGGGTAAGTCAAATATATGTGGTGAAGTCTTGAGTGTGATCACGAAAGGCCAGTTGCCAGAGAACACGCAACTTCTAATGATTAGAGAAATAAAGTGGTGTAAAAAGTATTTGATCAGTACAACGGGAAGAAAAAGGGAATAGAGAGGAAATTCACAGACACCACAGGAGATTTTAACACTCTTCTCAATTACAAGGATGTGGTAATTATATACATTGTAATTGAAAAGTTCAATTGAATAAAACATACAGAAAATCCTGTCCTCGCTTCTAATTGTTTTGAACTGTTGTAAAAATGACCTTTTATTGATGAATGAAATCTCATCAAATACTAAAGAATGTCTCTCATAAAGGAGACATAAAAAGATAATGACATTTTAGAATAATAAGTTTAAGGTGAAAAATTTTGAAAATATTGAGAGATGCAGAGAGAGACTGAGATGGTGAAACTCCGGTTACTTACAAAGGAGTGGAGTTAGGTCAGCACCAAACTCATATGCAAGGATGGATGTTAGAGAACTAAGGAGTAAGGTCTTCAAAAGTTTTCAACCTTTGGAAACTTGGGAAAAGTTACTTTAATGTTTATTTATTTATTTTGACAGAAAGAGACATACACAGAAAGAAAGAGAGAGAAGAGAGGAAGAGGGAGAATATGAATGAGCATGAGCAGGGGAGGAAGAGAGAGAGTGAGAGAGAGAATCCCAAGCATATTCCACACTGTCAGCACAAAGTCCAATGTGGGGCTCGATCCAATGAACCGTGTGAGATCATGATCTGAGCAGAAATCAAGAGTCAGACACTTAATGGACTGGGTCACCCAGGCGCCCCAGGAAAGGTTACTTTAATCTCAGAATATGACATCCTGCTAAAATCACATTTCAGGATAAGAGCTAAACACTTCTGAGTGTAAGGCAAACCTACAGAAGCTTTGCAAACTGCACTCCTTCGCTGAAAGAGTTGCTCCAAATTTATTGTAGCACAATACAAAATGAGTGCAAATCATGAGAGAATGTCAGACACAAGAAACAAGGACATTCATGTGGTTAAATAACACAAGACAATTAATACCTATCTGGCAGGAAGTGCACAAAGGATTACACGTGAGAGGGTTAGGAGCCAAAAAGAAATAGCAGTGTGAGTGGTTCGTGCCTCATCAGAGGGAGGAGGTGAAAGACAGACGTGGATAAAATATGTTTATGGAACCCACATGTAAGGGTGATCCAGAAATATGTAAATAGGATTTGTAAGTTCAACACTACATGAATAAAAACTGGAAGAAAATCTGCGCTCAAAATGAAAATAAAATTAACCACCCTGAGTCAGTTCTTCATGAGTCAGAAGACACAGCAACAGCAGATTTACACCCACGGGAACTTCACTTTCAGAAAGAGATTATAACATAAAAAGTGCTTACATTTATTGATATATTGTTTACAGATTTTATGTTTAAGTCATCTCTATATCCAAAATGGATCTCAAACTCATAACCCCAAGATCAAAAGTCACACACTCGTCTGATGAAGCCAGCTAGGAGCCTCTTAAATTTATCGATGTTTTTAAAAGCATAGAGTTCCTGATGTAAGGTCAGTCCACAAAGGGAAAAAAAAGAGGAATTTAAAAAAGAAATAAATGACTCTTCTAAAATTTAAAATACGATCATCCAAAACAGTGAAGAACATATCAAAGAGTATGTTTGATCCATTTTTTTAAAATGTTTATTTATTTTTGAGAGAGACAGAGACACAGCATGAGCTGGAAGGAGCAGAGAGAGAGAAGGAGACATAGAATCTGAAGCAGGCTCTAGGTTCTGAGCTGTCAGCACAGAGCCCGATGAGGGGCTTGAACCCACGAACTGCAAGATCATGACCAGAGCCGAAGTCGGAACTCAACCAACTGAGCCACCCAGGTGCCTCCACACTTGATCCATTTGCAGAGAAGGGAATTAATTGGACAACAGATATGTGGAAATCGGCCAGAATTAGACACAGAAGGAGGGAGAGATGGATATTTATCAAAACAACTCAAAATCACGTAATGGGAGAAAGGTTTAACACATGGAATTTAGGGTCAGAGCCAATTTTCCAAGAAGTAGCAGCTAAGAATTTTTCAGACCTGAATAGGGGGAGGTAGAGGAACAATAGCGAATCCCAAGCAGAATAAATGAATCAAGCACACACATAAACATATCACTTTGCAATTTCCTAACATCAAATCCAGGAGTAAAACCTATAGGACCAACAGAGAGAAATAGATTATGTATAAAGGAGTGACAATTAAACTGACCTCTGGGTCTTTATCAGTGGCAACGTGCCGAGGGCATAGACCTGCCAAATTGGGAACCAGAAAAGTCAAGACATAGAGAAATGATCACTAACAGACACTTACCGGGTGCCGTTTAGTAACTGAAGGAGATCGGTGATGAGGACATTGCATCCTGAATGAGGGAAGTGGATGCTAAAAGCAACAGTGAGCAGTGAAACTGGCGGGAGATGTTACTTCACCTAAACAGATATTGACTGAACGAAACGCCAGGGTGACTCAATGCATCGATGTTTTCAGGTGTGAAAATGATCACGCAGAATAAAACCCATCATGCTCTGTAGAAGCTGGTCTACTGCCACCTCCCTAATGTGACCACCTCCCCCCCCTCCCCTGGCTCCTCTCGTTTGCAGGGCTCTGGCCACACAGCTGTGTTCCTCAAATGAGCTGTGGCCCTTTGTGCATGTTGCTTACATTCTCCGAGTTTCGCTTTGCTCAGTTATAAAGTGTGCATAGTAACCACTGCTCACGGAATGTCCAAAGGATTAAACAAAGCACCAAGTGCTTGTCTATTTCTGACTTTTCGAATCCCTCCCAGCCACCAATATCTGGCTGCCAGGAGGTGCGACAGAGCTCAGTGCCCCCTCCCCTGGCTGGCAGAGACTAGGTGCTGTCCAGCACCAGCACGTAGGGAGCAGGGAGAGAGCCCAGCCCAGTACACGGTACAAAAGCCTTGCTTTGAGAATACCTGGCATCTGACCGTAATCTGCTTGGAGTACTCTCAGTACTAAAACGTTACCTGCAAGGCTGCTTTTGACCCCAAACCCTCCTAATGCATTGCATCAGATTCACACACTCAGATGGTTTCTGGACAACGTGTATCCTGTAAAACAAGCCACAGCTCCAAATCCAAGTGCAGGAGGCTGATGACAGGCGCTGGGAGCCTGCAGCGTGGGGTCCAGCTCTCAAGGAAGCAAACCAGTGCTCATCTCCTTTCTCTCTGCGTTTGCATCTTTTGCGTGTCCCTGTGCCATGGCGCCAATGGGGGTGAGATTTCCCCGCACGCAGATGACTCCCTGGCACCGCTGTTCCTGATCCCCACACTGTTCCCTTAGCAGGTTCCCTCCTGCCATGACATGGAGCTCGTCCCCCCAGGAACACAAACGCCCTCATAAAACCATGTCATGCTAACCTCGCTCTCTGAGGCTCCGATGAAACAATATATTCAGCACAGCCTTCCCAGTTTCAAAAGAATCCTTAACACTTTCTCCCTACAAGGAATAACTGTAGATGCTGATTAACATTTATTAAAAAAGGAAAATTTGATGGGAAATAGAAAGTTAGAAAATAATGCAGAGAAGGAGGAAGATGATGAATATAGCAGCTGACAGAGGGAATGTGTAGGCAGGTGGTGACTTCCCTTTATCCTCTTTTGTGTTTATGTTGAATTTTTATGATGCCATAGAGAGGTTTAGGCTCTGGCGCATGCGCGTGTGCGCACACGCACACACACACACCTGTGTTGAAGAAAAGCTAATGCATTCATATGATGAAATTTTGATTCCCTCACAAATGCAGCAACATCTTGGCCATTGTATGCTAATTTATAACTTTTGATTATTCAGTAGGATTAAAGGAGGCTCTGCCAGAGAAGAAAGATGTTACTAACAAAATAACTATGCAAATAAATTTGCAGGCTTAAGATAGCTATTTTTTTCAGATCCTCTCAAGCATATTCAAATTACCCAATTGCTTGTCAACAATTGATATATGCTAATTAAAAAATAAATCAAAGCTCTTTGTGAAAGTATCAACCGATGTAATTTACATTTCTTTAAAAACATTCAATAGCTCAAGCTCTCCATCAATTTCTCTAATGAGATTTCGCTGACTATAGTTGATTTACACTCATGGACACATGTGGACAACAACACAGGTGTATAATCTACCAGCTAGGTGACTTCTCAGGCCTCTAACTTGTGGTACAGACTGGTCTCAACTTGAACAATTAGATTATTATTTCTTTTCTTCTGCTTTCTTGCTTTGGGCAAAATATCTGAAAGCTATTGTTTGTTTATAGGATACAAGTGCTCTTTAATCTTGACTTTTTTGACACATCGGAGGCAAATCTCTGCTTTATTCTATACCTCAGTGCATCTAGAGCTTTGAATCCGACATCGTGATAGAATTCAGGAAAGCCATTTGAAAAATACCAATGAAAGACAGACTCATTGAAGCATGGGTAGCACTGGAAGGTCCAGTGGTTTTCAGCTGATGCAGGTATGCTCTCCACGGAACAAGCGATCACTTAAATACAACGTAGCCAGTAGGAAGCACCCAGCTTACAAAGCCTGCCTCTACTCAATCCCGATTCTCAATTTCCTGGGAAAACATTCCTTGAAGTTCCAGATGATTGCTGAGGAATCTTTCTACAGCTTGAAATGACCATCTGGGCTCTGCCCATTTGTCCTTTTAAGATAGTTAAATGGTTTGGGGGGATTTTCAAGGTTAAGGCAGACCCTTGACTGATGAATTTCACAGAAGGGAACAAGCCAGGAGCTTCCTATTATGTAAATAGAGGACTGAGTTTTGGGAGACACTTAACTCATGACTTGAAGACTAACTAGCTATGACTCAGATGTTTAAGGTTAAGATCCAATAAAAGTGTAAAGGCTAGGAATGCACACAGAAGACATAAAGAGAAGAAGACAGTGTGCAATGGGACCACAGAGAAGCTAATATCATAAAAAGGAGACATATTCCATAACTAAATACACCACAGTGTGTAACAGCTGGCACTTTTCTTGGCTACTTAAAAAAAGGGGTGGACCCCTGTGAGCCCAAGTAGGACAAATTGGAGGAAAGGGTGTGAAGAAGTGTAAGCTCAGTAAGATTGGTGCTTTTCTAGCGTTTTTCCAACAGTAGGTCACAGTTGTTGACGAGATTTTCTGCGCGACCATATCATGTTTCAGTTTGTCAAGCATTAGGCACACCACGTCCCTCCATCTCCATGGTCAAGAGCGTGGCCGAGATGGCCTTCAAAGGTTATTCTGAAGTTTAAGGAGGGGCCACCACAGGATGGGAGGCAGGAAGTTCAGGTGGTGCGAGGAACCGCCCCTCAACGTGGAGTCAGAAAGTCAAGGTTTTCCACCTCTCTCGACACTTCCGGGCTGAATGGCTTAACAGCTGACTCAGTGCAATAGCTACTGTCCGCCACCACATGGGAATGCTCAGGTGGGTCACAGTGGACCTGGGGGCTTGGAAAAATCGCTTAGCCTCTTGGGACCTCAGTCCCTTCTTCTGAGAAACAGAAATTAAATTACTGAATTTTCCAAGTAGCTGAAATTGGAATAAACAGCAGGTATGGTAACATAATTCCGGTAGAGAATGAGAAGTTATTCTTTGCTGGACACTGTGCTAAATGCCTTATCGATTCTGTCGTATTTAATATAAACCCGCCGTATGGAAACAGGGGTGACCGGGGAAGCTTTGTGGGTGTGCCCAGCAAGGAGGTGCTGTGCCCACGGCCACTTCTCCAGCATCTGTGCCCTGGTCCCTCAAGATGGGGAGCAATCGGTGCATGTTCTGCCTGGGGCGCAGCGTTTTGGTGCCTTCTGATGTCCTCTGGCCTAAGCAGGCCTCTGGGACGCCCAGGGAACGCCGGAGTCACACACCCACGTCTTGCTGGCTTCCAGGCCACACCCAGACACGCAGCTGCAGTTTACCTGAACCCTTTTCCATGGCAAAGCACACATGGTGCATTCTACCATGATGACCATTTCCAGGTGGGACATGGAGGCACGGAGAGCCAATTCAGTCTGCCCAAGCAGCAGCGGGGGCAGGGTGGGGTCCCCTCCCATCCCTCCTTGACCTTGTCCTTCAATGCTTGGGTCCTTCCTCCCTGTCCTTTAAAAGATCATGTTTGCCTGAGGTGATGAAGACACGTGGCCTTCATTTACTTACAGAACCTCCCTCCACCATCCCCCAGCACACACCACACTCCCGCACACACACACCAACCCGCAAGCACACAAATACACACACGTTCATACACACTCAGACACACAGGCACACACACCACACTGACACACATACATAAACATGCACAAGCACACAAATATGCACCACACACACTCACACACCATGCACCCCCCACATACGCTTCCACATCACACACATGTTCAGACACGCATATACACATACACCACACACAAACACATATACACAAACACACATCACACACACTCGTACTTGCACATACACATAGACACATACACCACACACACCCAGACACGCAGAAGCACATGCAAGTACGCAACATGCTCAGACACACTCAGAGACATGTACACACACACAGATGCACACACACACACAAACACACCGTAGGAAGACACAAGACATCACATTCTCCAGAGAGCTTTGGGCTGGGTACCCCTCACCTCACTTTCCCCTCCGTGGTTGCCCTGGGCCCAGGCTGACTGGCCACTGCGATGTGTCATTGCAGCCCAGACACAGAAGGAGGGGAGCTCGTGCGGGTGACCAAGGCAGCTGGGTCCAGGTGGCGGCATGACGGGCTGCATGCCCACGTCTCTCTGGTGTTCACATCACCTGCTGAGATATTTTTCTGCCATATAATCACCCCCCCCCGCCTTAAATAACTTTTTAAAAAAAATGTTTATTTTGAGAGAGACAGAGAGCAAGTGGGGAGGGGCAGAGGGAGAGGGAGACAGAGACCCCCACGCAGACTTTGCACGGTCAGCACAGAGCCCTATCAGTCTCAGGATCCATGAACTCCCCAACCCACTCTCAACCAGTTGAGCCCCTCAGACACCCCTCCCTTTAATAATAACTTGGGATCTGGTATAGTCCTCATCCTTTCCTGAAACTTATTTTAATCTGAAATCAGCTTTCCTGAGTTTTCAGAAGGAAACACGATTCGGGAATGATGCAGGGACTTTACAGAACAGGCTTGTTTGCTGCCTCGCGTGGTGATCAGAGGATGGATGTGGCTTTTGGATGCCGGTGTCCTTTCTCTTTCCCCGCCCTGACCTGCAGCTGGCATCACTTTCTTTTCCTGGGTCCTTGTCCTACTCTGTTCCCATAGCAGCCACTTCTCCGTGCGGGGCGCTGCCCTGCGGGAGCCCTGGCCGTGGGTCCGGGAGACTCTGGGGGCCGCCCCGCCTGTCTCAGTGAGCCCGCCTGGCGTCTGGTGGCCCGAGGCTGGGACAGAGGCTGCTCCGCCCTTTGCCTCCACCCTGACAGACGCCGACAAGGGGCGGGGCTTGGCCGGCTGGCCACTTATGGGTCACCCAATTGCAAACGGGTTTACGGGAACAGGGGTCCATGCTCTCTGCTTCGGCTCTCCAGTGGGCCCGCTGCATGTCGGGAGTTATGACACTAAAAGTTGAGGTTGAGGTTCAAACACCGTGCTGGTGTCCCAGGGTCTCCGCCCCCTCCCATGCCCTTTGGACGGTTTTAGCTTCCTGGTGCGCCTCCCTTCCTTCCGTCCTATGCCCTAGAAACAGAGCTGAGGACTCACGAGCTCCTGCACCCCACGGCTCTCCTCGGGTCTGCTCCGCGCCTGCCCTGCCTTCTCCGTCCTCAGAGTGGCCGCCTGGCCGGCCTCCTGTGTCCGGGAGCCCCTGCCTCACGCTCAGCGCTGCCCGGGAATCAGGAGGGCTCTTCCCCACATGCCTTCTGGTGCCAGCAATGGTGACTTCCCATCCGTCCAGGGTCTCTCCCTCGTGGCCTCCGCCACCTCAAGGCCCCACTCCCTGCCATTGTCTTCTACGTCGGGGCGGCTGCGAAGCCGCTAGGTGGGGCCTCCCTTCCTCCCGTCCTACGAACTCCGCTCCTCGCCATCTCCTCGCGTGGCCAGTCGTTGAGGAGAACTGTCAGGGCCCTGAGCCCGAGTCTGGCACCATCACCTCCTCACCGTGAGCTCCTCACGCCCATACTCATCCCTCTCCTGAGTCTCCATGTGGACGGCCCACCGGGGTCCGAAAATGAGCAGCCTACAGCTGGATGCAGCCTCTCATGTGACCCTCTGTGCTGACCGTGGGTCCACTTGTACAAGCCAGGAATCCAGGTCCTTCCTGGCCACCATCTTCCTCACCGTCCTCACCCACATGGCAGATCCTACCTCCAAGACCGCATCACTCCCCTACTCTTTTCCTCACCTGTGTCCCATCAACACGAGCTCCTTCTGAGTTCTGCAGAGCCTCCCAAGTGGCCTCCCTGCCTCTACCTGGTCCTCTCTGCCCCGTGCAACGTGCTCGTTCTGTGGAAATCACGCTTCTCCAAAACCCCCAGTGCCTCCCCACAGCCTGTAAGGGTTTCCTTCCCAGACTTCCCTCTCCACCTGCCCACACTTAACCCATTTCCAGATGCCCTGAAATAGTTCCCTCAACTCTTTTACCTTCATAATTTTCCACACCTGACTACCAGTCTCTTCCACGGCCCCCTCCTTGGCCTGGTCATCATGTAACGCATCAGGGGGCATCTGCCTCTGCCCCACACCTCCTCCGGGCCTCCAGGCCCGCGGGAATGGGTAGCCTTCCTGCAGCACTCACGATAGAGAAACCACCCGTTCATTCATCCGTGCCCATGCGGAATTTTGTGCTCCTCATGGGGGCTCACTGATGTGAATATATTATTAGAATTGCAAATTTTACACATGTCGTTTTAACACCCGGATACAATCCCATCACCTGAGAGTATTGACTTATTCACTCATTTTAGAGCAGAGCCAAGGTGGAAAGACAATGCATACATTAGAAAGTTTAAAGTGGACACAGATGCTGGAGACATTTTGCTCCATTTCACATCATTCGGAAATAGTTGTATGTTCCCCACGGAATGTCCAGTGGTGTTTACAGAATGATTTTAACCGCATGCTTAGTTTCTTGATAACTACGTGGGGAAACATTATAAAAAAATAGTTGTCGAAAGTTATGAGCCTATTGTTTTGAAAAACGGTCAAATTCCAAAGCCATTGAAGGTCATATCAATGGAGGCTGAGTGTCTAGTCATGTAAATTATTTTACAAGGACATCTGGGCCTGATAAGACCATGTCATCAGTATCGGGTGCTGCTCAGGGGGCCATGTTTTCAGGTAGGAGCAGGCAACAGAGGTGACACAGAAGGCACCAAGATCACAGGTGAGCCAGGCATCCTTCCACAAGGGCGGTGGTTCATGAGACCGGACATTAAGGAAAATATCGACATGAATATGCCTGCAGAAGAGAATACACAGCTTAAGTGGACGGCTTGATGAATTTCACAGACGAACATGAACACCCGGGCAGGGACCGGGACTGGGACCGAAGCCGGAAGCCCCTTGCTCTACCCTTCCTTTCTGGAACCTTGTCCAAGGCTTCTCAGAACAGAGCGGTGGTGGCTCCATGCACTCGGTAGAAATGGAATCATGCATCTGGAATTTTGTACTGGTGTCTCGTGTTCAATATCATGTTTACAGATTCTCCCTCTTGTCGTGGGTAGATATGGCTCATTTGCTCTAAAATCTGCACATCTTCCACCTCAGAAAGAACACTGTGAGAACATCTGATGGGTGGCAGAGGGAACTTCCCTGTTCTGCATGACTGGACATACAGGTGCAATGGCTTCAGGGGAAGATGGCTGCGGGCTCAACGGGTACACGGGATTCCATTAATACAGGGCCAAGCAGCAGACAGTTGGTCCAGGGAGAGCTCGTGGTCTAGATGACTTCATCAAGGATACGGCAAGAGGGACTCCCTGGTCAGGGTATAGATTAGACTCTAAGTTCTTTTATGCATCCATCCATTCATGTGATACAAGAGAGACAACTGTATCTGTGAATATTAGACACTTCTTTTTTGCCACATTAGGGATCTGCTCAGGGATCTGTTCAGGGACCTTTGGCCAATTGTTTCCCCATGGCCCTCACCACCATCCTGCTTCATCTGATGTGGCCTCCAGCCAACTCCTCACAGACACAGTAGCCCCATGACTCCCGTGAGGGCCGCACACGTCATCTGACTCCTGCCTCAGCATTTTCTGGGATGTGCTGAGTGCCATACCTGTGCCCAACCTGAACGTGTAGGGGAAGTAATGCCTCATGGAGAGAATTTGTCAGCAATGAGAGAACAAGCTGGAGGATGTATTCATTCTCTTTTTCTTCCCCAGAAGGACTGTTCTGGAAAATCAGTCATTTATACAGCCTCTGGAAAGAAAGACCCACAGTTTGAGTAAATGGCTGTACTTAATAAAAATGGCGGCCGGTTTGATGATGCATTTTCGTATTGCCCCACTCCTCCTTCCTGGCTGGTGCTGGTTTTTAAGTAGTAACACAGAGTCCCTTTGTTTCAGGCTCTGCTGAAATGGAGGTACAAAAACAAAACGACTAAAGGACACTGGGGACACAGAAGAGAAGATGATTAATTGTGTCTGGGAAGATTAGAAAGACTTCATAGAAAAGGATCAGAAACCAATGTGCAAGTACATGTCAGCACCCAAGAAGTAAAGTCAGGCAGTATGGGAGTCTGAGGGTGGGTGCTGTATGTCCAGGCTGGGCCTGCTTCAACAGCAAGAAAAACAGGTGCCCCGTGAAGTGACTGGGTTCAGGCTGGCTGCTCTGAAGCAGAGCTGATTTTACTGTTCCCCATGAGACCCAATGTTTCCTTTTTTTTTTTTTTTAATGTTTTTTATTTATTTCTAGGAGAGAGAGAGACAGCGTGAGCAGGGGAGGGTCAGAGAGAGAGGGAGTCACAGACTGAAACAGGCTCCAGGCTCTGAGCTGGCAGTCAGCACAGAGCCCGACGCGGGGCTCGAACCCACGAACCGCGAGATCATGACCTAAGCGAAAGTCGGACGCTTAACCGACTAAGCCACCCAGGTGCCCCAGAGACCCAATGTTTCCTAATGCACAGGGGCTATGTGGCCTCTCCTCCAGCTCCAGCCAGCGAACGTTTACGGGGCCAGTCAGATAATGGAGAAAACTATATGCATGGCATTTTACGATCCTCAGATGGGTAGAAACTTCCAGAATGGCTTCACCACTTTTTTTAAGACTTTCACATTCTTGAGCTTGGATCCAAGCAAGGGAGGTGAACATAGACATGGGTGTCTGAGTTCATGTATGTTGCCTCCCTAGAGGAAGATGGGCTGGATGAGAAATTTCAATAGGCGCTATCTCATCCTCAAGACCAGTTAAACTCTTCTTGTAAAAGTTGGTGTGGAGAGTGAAGGCTGCCAAGCATCTATTGAGCCATCAAAGATTTTCCATCTGGGATTGCGCCCAAGAGGCCAGGCCATCCTTTCCAGAATACAGGTAAGAATGGGGAGCTTGGTGACCACACTCATAAAGACGGGGTATAAGCACCCGTGGAGGGTGGCCATCCACTGTGACCTCCTCCCGGTTGGACTCCAAGTTAGAATCGCCCCTACATAAAAGAGTGACCCGGGAGGCTCTTAAAACTACTGCTCAGTCCTTTCATTTTTGAAGAGTGCTGTAGGTAGGGATGTTAT
This sequence comes from Proteles cristata cristata, assembly GCA_017311185.1. Classification (NCBI taxonomy): domain Eukaryota; kingdom Metazoa; phylum Chordata; class Mammalia; order Carnivora; family Hyaenidae; genus Proteles; species Proteles cristata. The sequence goes on along the minus strand of JAESUZ010002284.1, from coordinate 13,568 downwards.
AGCTTCGGGCCATGGGGAAACAGAGCTGAAATCAAAGATGAGGCCTCTGGCCTTGAGTTTCTAGGTGAAGAGGCAGCCATTCTTTTTGTTTTAAGGATGAAGTTTCCTTTTCTTCTCTAGTCCCTGCTATTGAATTATAAATAACAGGCATTGCTAGTGCGCACTGAATTTCAGATCTGGAGCAGGCATTATACCCCCACCCCCACCCCCCCAGGGACCATATGTCCCTGGAAATTGTATGGAAAATATTTTATGTTCTCCGCCCTCCTCTCATGCGCAGGAGAGCTTCCGTAACTCCTCAGAGTCTCAGAGGGGTCTCAGAGGGGTCTCTATAAGATGAAGATCCATCCACCAATTTAGAAAAAATGACATTTATTAATCTGACATGACCTTGATTTCCCCTACACTGTAATTCAGAAGGAAAAGCCACGGCCCTCTTCTACTGTCAATGTGCCTCTGCGTGTGTGTGCGCATGTGTGTGTGTCTGTGTGTGTGCCTACATTTTTAATCAAAACTAATTTTATGCAAACCGAGAAGACAAGGTCTCCCCCCAGGCTTGTGTCTGCCAAGTCACTGACATCAAAAGAAAATTATTTTCCTTGTCTAGATATAAAACAAAGATTTAAACTTATGCCCACAGTCGGCCAACTGATTGAAATATTGAAATCAACAAACCCAGGAAGAAAAAGGAAAGTCCTTGATTCAAGCATATTTTTCCCTTGATTAGAAGAAAATGTATGGGCAGGTAGCACGGGCTCCTTTGGAGTCAAAAGGGCGGCTGAGCCCAAGCGTGGGCTCACTGTTTTGCCACTTCCCTCCCTCTCGGGGTTATACCCTGCACTGCACCGTGACTGCAGCAGGCTGTAAATGATGTATGAAATTTAAGAAAAAAAATCCCACGCTAGGGCACTCAGCCAGACTCTGTGTTCACGGCTATTTTTGCTACTGAGCCTCAGAGGTGGCTGGGAAAGCAAAGCCTACATGGAGAGAAATAACCACCGGGACACTCAGTGATGCTTTTAAAAAAAATCAATGTTGCTCTTCTTCCTTCCTCTTCTCTTCCCCTTGTAGGAAGAGTGTCAAGCAAAATATTTCAACAGAAACAAACATGTTAAAATAAAGCAGCTCTGTCATTCTTTAAGCCAGGTTTCAAGCCGATATGCGAGGGGTTCAATCTCTCCTTCTTCGAAGTAGGAGGATGGCCCATCACATCCTCTCCTGCTCCCACACGTAGCCGAGACCAGGGCCAGTGGCCTATGAATGTCTGTGACCAGGCAGCATTTCAATGAAGCATTTTCTTACAGTATGCCATGTGTCGGTATATTTATGAGCTTAAGGTTTATAGTTCTTTGTATCATCATCAATCTATGCCCCAAGACATATACAGACCTAGAGAAAGGTCATTAATAGTAGTGAAAACAAATCCATCTTTTTCAAAAAGTTTATTTTGAGAGAGAGTGTGTGAGCAGGAGAGGGACAGAGAGAGGGGGAGAGAGAGATAATCCCAAGCAGGCTCCATGCTGTCAGCACAGAAACCCAACTCAAGGCTTGAACTCATGAACCATGAGAGCATGACCTGAGCTGAAATCAAAGTCGGACGCTTAACCGACTGAGCCACCCAAGTGCCCCAAATCCATCTTTAAAATCCACTTCTTGTGAAATTCAAGTATTTTGGCCAACTTTACGGCTGCATATGCGATCAGGGTATTTCATTCAACAAATATGTATTTAATGATTATCTGTCTTCTCTCAGTGAAGGTAAGTTCCACAAGAATAGGGACTGCATTTGTGTCGAGAATTGTACATAATTAAGAGGTGTGTGAGATGTAAAGGAATGGGGTGACCTTTAGTTTTTGCAGGCAAGGCTTCAATAAGAGGGGGATATTTGTATCTAATCTTGAAGGTCATGAGAGATGGGGCCATGCAGACAGGAAGCTGAAGAGAGTTTCATGCAGAGAGAGAAGACCTGGTGTCTAAGATTTTTACAGAATTGCTCACTTGACATAAATCTTTAAGGGTTAGCTTGGTTTTGCTCATTTCTCCTGATTACTTCAGGGGACACTGTGGAGGAACCACCTAAGAGAGCACAGTGCTGAATCGTATGTGAGGTATTAAGTTTAACTCCTTAAGAAACATCGAAGTGTTTCCCAGAGTGGCTGTACGCCCGGGTGGTGTGCGAAGGTTTTGACGCCCCCACGTGCTCCCCAGCACCTGTCGGCCAGCTTTTAAACTCCTCAGCATTCGCTAGTGGCGTCTCATTGCGATCTTAATTTCCATTACCCTCATGAACGGTGATGCTGAGCATCTTTAACATGCTTACCGGCCATCAGTATTTCTTTTCCAGTCCCATACTGACCAAATGGACGTTCTCATCTTTTGCCAACTTTTTGATTGGTTTGTTTATATGTGTATCACTAGGGTCTGAATGTTTGTGCTTCCCCAAAATTCATAGCCCCCAAAGATGATGGTATTAGAGGATGGGGCTTTTGAGAGGTGGTGAAGTCATGAGAGGGAAGCCTCTTAAATGGGATTCATTCCATGGGAAAAGAGGCCCCAGGGAGCTCCCTCCCTCCTTCCTCCAGGTGAGGGCATAGCAAGAAGACAGCTATCTCTGAACCAGGAAGCGGCCTCAGCAGACAAAAATCTGCTAGTGTCTTCGTCTTCGACTCCCAACCTTCCTTCACACTGTGAGAAATCACCTTCTGTTGTTTATAAGTCACACCATCTGTGTTATTTTGTACCAGCATCATCAGCCCACTAAGACGCTTAATCATTAGTTTTGAGTCCTCTTTATAAATCCTGGATAAATGTCCATTTTCAGGTACATGATCTGACAACATTTTCTCCCAGGCCAGGGCTGGTCTCTCCGTTCTCCAAACAGTCTTTCCAAAAGCAGACATTTTTAATTTAACAAAGTCCTACTTAGCAGGGGTTTCCCCTATGGACGTGCTTTTGATATATTAAAAAATCCTTGCCTAACTCAAGGTCGCAAAAATGCACTCTTCCATTGTCTTCCAGAAGTTTTCAAGTTTTCAGTTTTATACTTAGGTCTGTAATCCATTTTGAGTTCATTTCTATATGTGGTGAAAGGTATAGTTTGAGTTTCTTGTTTTTTTGGTTTTTTTTTTTAACATATGGATATCCAAATGTTTCAGCACTATTTGCAAAAAGACTATTCCTAATGCATGGAATTGCATTTGTACCATTTTTGAATCAATTGTACAGATGTGTGTGTTTATGTCTTCTATTTTGTTCTGTTGATCAATTTGTTTATTTCTACACTAACACTGTACTCTCCTGGCTACTACCACTTTCTCAGAAGTCATGAATTGGACTATATTCCAAATCTGTTCTTCTTTGTTAAATTTATTTTTCCCACTTCTACCAGTTCCATGAGTTTTAGAATCAATTTGTCAATTTCTACCAAAAAAAAAAAATCAACCAGGATTTTCATTGATACTCCTTTGATTTAATTTCAGGCAAATCAACAGCTTAATAATAGTGAGTTTCCTGACCCTTGTACATGCTCTCTATTTACTTAGTCCTCCTTTAATTTTTGTCAGCAGTATCGTGTTATGAGCCTTCAGCGTGATGGTCTTTTGTATCTTGGGACAGATTGATTCTTAATTATTCAATTTTTTGGTGCTATTGCCAATGTTTTTGTTGGTTTAACTTCAATTTCCAATTTATTTGTTGCAAACAGATAAAAACAGAGTTGACTGTAATATATTGATTTGTGTGCTGCAGATTTGACACACCAGTTACTGGTTCTAGTAGGTTCTTTAAAAGAATTTTTTGATCTGGTCCACAGATGATGCTGTCATTTGTGATGGATGCTTTTTTCTTTTCTTCTCTCACATGGTTGTACTAGTGAGAACCTCCAACATGACATTGAACAGAAGTGGTGAAAGCAATGCTATCATCTTGTCCCTGATCTTCCGGGGAAAGCATTCAGTCTTCTACCTTTAAGAATGATGCTAGCCGCTTTTTCATTGGTGGTCTTTATCCATGTGAGAAGTTTCCTTTTATTCCTAGTGTGTTGAACATTTTTATCAGAAGTTTACTTGATTTTGTCAAATGTTTTCCTGTGCCTGTTTAGAAAATCAGATGACTTTTCTTTTTTCTTTTCTTTTCTTTTTTTTTTTTAACATTTATTTATTGTTGAGAGCCAGAGAGAGACAGAGCATGAGCAGGGGAGGGGCAGAGAAAGAGGGAGACACAGAATTGGAAGCTGATTCCTGGCTCTGAGCTGTCAGCACAGAACCTAACATGGGGCTTGAACCCACGAGTTGCGAGATCATGACCTGAGCTGAAGTTGGACGCTTAACTGACTGAGCCGCCCAGGAGACCTTGGATGACTTTTTGTTTTTAGGTTAATATGGTTAATTAGTGTCAATATGGGTACATTGACTTCCAATGTACCCATTGGAAGGTCCAACCTTGAGAAGGTCCAACCTTGCCTTCTTAGTCATGAGGAATGTTTCATATGTGATTTGGATTCTCCTGACTAAAATTCTGTTTAGAATTATGTCTATGTTTGTGAGAAAGTATCGGTCTGTACGTTTCTTTTTTGTGCTGTTTTTGTCTGGTTTTTAGTATCAAAGAAATGCTGGCCTCATAAAATGATTTGGGAACACTCCTCTCAATTTCAGTTTCTGGAAGAGTTTATATGGAATTGGTACGATTTCGTTCTTACATTTTTGAGGGAATTTGGCAATGAAACCTTCCAGGCTAGAATTTTCTTTAAAGGAAAGTTTATGACAAGTTAAAAAAAAAAATAATGGCTGTGGCTCTATTCAGAAGACCTATTTCTTCTTTTTTTTTTTATTTTCTTTTTTTTTTTTAATGTTTTATTTCTAGGAGAGAGAGAGAGACAGCGTGAGCAGGGGAGGGTCAGAGAGAGAGGGAGTCACAGCCGAAACAGGCTCCAGGCTCTGAGCTGGCAGTCAGCACAGAGCCCGACGCGGGGCTCGAACCCACGAACCGCGAGATCATGACCTAAGTGAAAGTCGGACGCTTAATCGACTAAGCCACCCAGGCGCCCCATAAGACCTATTTCTTCTTGAGTGAACTTTGATAGTTGGTGTTTTTCAAGGAATTTGTCCATTTCATGTAAATTTTCAAATCTTAATAGCCATGAAGCTATTTATCATATACTCATAAACCTTTTAACAGCCATAGAACCAGTAGTGAGGCTGCCTCTTTAATTCCTGATATTGACAAAATCCACCTTCTCTAATTTTTTAAGCAGTCTGCTTCCAGGTTCATCAGTTTTGCGGATATTATCAAAGAACTAGCTATTGATTTCATTGATTTTCTCTCTCTTTTAAGTTTTCTATTTCCTCGACTTTTCCTCCGATCTTTATTGTGTCTTTTCTTCTGCTTGTTCTGAATTTCATTTATGCTTCCTTTGCTAGTTCCTCAAGGTGGAAACTTAAGTCATTTATTTGGGAATATATATTTTCTCAGGCATCAACATGTAGAGCTAAAAGTGCTCTCTTCCGAACAGTGCTTTGACTGCATTCCACAAATTTTATTATAGAGTGTTTTTATTTTTCTCCAGTTCAAAATGTTCTCCAGCTTTCCTTTTGATTTTGCCTCTGATGCTCACATATTATGCCCTTTCCAAATATCCAGGGATTTTCCAGACCGCTATCTGGTTTTGATTTCTTTTTTTTTTTTTTTAATATTTTATTTATTTCTAGAGAGAGAGAGAGACAGCGCGAGCAGGAGAGGGTCAGAGAGAGAGGGAGTCACAGACTGAAACAGGCTCCAGGCTCTGAGCTGGCAGTCAGCACAGAGCCCGACGTGGGGCTCGAACCCACGAACCGCGAGATCATGACCTAAGCGAAAGTCGGACGCTTAACCAACTAAGCCACCCAGGCACCCCCTGGTTTTGATTTCTAACTGAATTAGTTGTGTCCAGAAAACATCCTTGCAAATTTTCTGAGCTTTGTTTTATGGCATTCAATATGGTCGATGTTGGTAAATATTTTGTGGGCACTTGCAAAAGCATGTATTCTCCTCTTTGCTTGGTGGGCTTTTCTATAAATGCCAATGAGGTCAAGTTGGCGGATAGTGCTCCTTAAATCATTTATAGCCTTCCTGATTTTCTGTTCATTTCATCCATTATTGAGCGAAGGAGATTGCCATATTTGAATATAATGGTGGATTTCTCTTTTTCTCCTACATGTCAGTAATGCGGTATTTTCCTGATTCATTGTGCACCTGGGAATCTTTTCCTGGAAAACAGACACTTTGAATTCTACTTTGTTGGTCCTCGGATGTCTTTGCATTTCTGGAAACGTTCTTGAGCTTCATTCTGAGGCATAGTTAAGCCACTTGTGAACAGTTGGATCCTTTTGGGGTCTTGCTTTTAATATTTGTTAGGCAGCACGGAGCCGTGGTGCGTTCAGGTTTATCCTGTCCGTGGAGGCAAGACCCAGCTGAGGGTCCTCTGCCCGGTGTCTGATGAACCGTGTGGTTTTCTGGTCCAGCTGGTGGACACGGTGCTCCTGTGAGCACTGGGCTTTGTTTTCTAATCCTGCTGATGCCTCTTTCCTGGCCTTGTTAATGTCGTCAGCCAGACACGTGAACCGGTCAGTACACAGCCCAGTGTTTGAGAGAGGCCCTCTGTGGGTCTCTGGCGCTCAGTCTCCACACAGCTCTGTCCTCTCTCTTTCTCTGCTGCACAAACTCTCATCCCTAGACTGTCAGCTCCATCTTTCACTCGAGGCGGTTGGCTGTGCTCCACCTGTAACTCTCTTCAGGTAGTAAGCTGTGGCTGCCTCCGGCCTCAGCTCACTTTTCTCCTGCCTGCCAAGGATAACGACCCATCATTGCCTGACTTCCAGTGTCTTCAAAATCATCATGTCCTAAATTATGTCCATTTATTTCCTTTTCAAGGGAAAGGGAGTGTTCAGACCCGGTGATTGCTTCACATTGGCCGGAAGCGGAAGTCAAGGGCCTCTGTCCTTAGGGAGGTGTGGATGTGAGGTGTGGGATCCTGTTTGCCCACTGCCATCTGCCAGGGAGTGACTGGCAGGAGTGTTCTCTGCGGACCAGGGACTACTGAGAACCACCTGGCCTCTCTGTGTACATATTCTGGAAGCCAGTTTCCTATTTTGCAAAATATAGCTACATAAAATTGGGTAGTACAATTTTTAAAGCTATTTATTTATTTTTGGAGAGTGCGAGTAGGACGGGGGGCAGAGAGAGGGGGACACAGGCTCCAAAGCAGGCCCTGCGCTGACAGGCTGACAGCAGCGAGCTTGATATGGGATGAGCTCATGAACTGTGAGGTCATACCCTGAGCTGAAGCCGGGCACTCAACTGGCTGAACCACCCAGGCACCCTGGGGATTACAATTTTTAAATCCACTTATTTTGGGGGCGCCTGGGTGGCTTAGTCAGTTAAGCGTCCGACTTTCGCTTAGGTCATGATCTCGCGGTTCGTGGGTTCGAGCTCTGTGCTGACTGCCAGCTCAGAGCCTGGAGCCTGTTTCAGAGTCTGTGTCTCCCTCTCTCTCTGACCCTCCCCTGCTCACGCTGTCTCTCTCTCTCTCTCTCTCTCTCTGTCTCTTTCTCTCTCTCTCCTAGAAACATTAAAAAAAAAAACCCACTTATTTTGGTCCACTTAAGCTGCAAAGCAATAAAGGGTGAGTAACTGAATGAGATGCCACGTCCTACGTGTTTGGTCGTGGCTCCTCTCGGGCAGCACCCATCCACCAGCAGCAACATGCACACAGATCAAGGGCTCAATTAGAGTGTTATTAAACATTAGGGGCGCCTACTTCCTCTCTAACGACAACTTGATACAAACAGGAGCTCTTAAATTCCCATCTCACAGCCCATGGCTCATTTCGTTCCACACGCCCACCTCATCTTTGACTTTGAAAGCATTTCTGTGGATGAACCCCAACTGCGGTCTTTTTCTCATATTGGTCCCCCAATCACATTCCCTGCACTTAACTAGTACATCAGTGATGAAACCATCAGAAATGAAATAGGACTCATGGGGACCACTGGTAGCTTCTCAGTGTTCCAGTTGGTATTATGTCCACATTCATATGTCCTGAGTTACGGTGTCCTGTTTCTAACTCTGCCCGGGCATAAGAGGAATAGACATCGCATTTGCTCAGCTTCCCCATGAAGCAGGACACACACCATGTCTTCACTTTCCTAGGCAAAGAGATGACTCGCCTCTCCATAAATCACTTCCTTTGTTGTCCCTACTTTTCACACACCAGGATTCACTTTCATTCAAGATTCCCCCTTGACTCAGGATTGAATAGTAACTCCTCACAAAGGTGCCACCACACAGCTAAGATTTTCCTTTTTTCTCTATTAGAGCACTATTTCAGGGCCTTGAATGGAAATACTGATTGTGTTAATATAACCATTCTTTTACCAAAATTATTTCTTACAATTTGTCAGAAGCAGTGTTAGCTAGATAATAAGTCCAATGCCTGTGCTAATTACCTCTTAATAAATTCATGTGGGACTATTCGTAGCAAGAGTGCCCAACTCCGTCTTCATCTCCTCGAATTTTTAATGCTTGAATTCCTATCTTCAGACCCCATTTGTCACCAAGCAGTTAGCTTGCTTGTTGGCATCTTCTGCACCCCAAGTTAAATTAATGAAACCTCCATTGTGGAAATGACCTTCAATAAGTATGGCTTCTCATTTCCCATCCTCTTATACTTTTATGGAACATGCTTCCCACCCCTCCTGCCTGATCCTATTAAATGTGTGTGGTCTGACTCACAGAACAAAGGTGCTTTATTAGATGGGTATAGTTACTTGGGTTGCATTTTTAAAAAATGAGATATGAACAATAAACGCTCTTTTTTATTACTGCATCTCCATTTTATGGGTATAACATAATTTTTTTTAAAAAAATTTAATGTTTGGTTTTTTTTTGAGAGACAGGGTAGTAGAGAAAGAGAGGGAGACACAGAATCTGAAGCAAGCTCCAGGCTCTGGAGCTGTCAGCACAGAGCTCGATGTGGGGCTTGAACCCATGAACCATGAGAGCATGACCTGAGCTGAAGTTGGACACTTAACCGACTGAGCCATCCAGGTGCCCCGGTAGAGCACAGCTGTTTATCTGTTTTTCTGTCAGCAGACATATGAATTTTTTCACCAGTTTTTGTAGCTATCCATTTTTTTATACAAACCTTTTGTGGACATAAGCTTTCATTTTTTTCTCAAGTAAATACATTGGAGTGGAATTGTCAGTCTTCTTCTGCTCACGAGTCTCCAATTTGGACTCGGTTCAGTGGGGAAGCTCAGTGCTGCTCCACGCAATGTCAACTGAGACCTCTTGAAACCTGGATCACCTTGTGTCTCAGGGCCGAAGTTATCAGAAGGCTCATTCCCTTCTTATCTGGTGGTTGATGTTGGCTGGCATCTAGGACCTTAACTGGAGCTGACATCCAAAACACCTATGTGTGATTTCTTCTTGAGGATTTCTGGCTTCCTAGAAGCATGGAGGCTGGTTCCAATAGCAAGCATTCAGAGGAACAAGGCAGAGTGCATGCTATTTTTAAGACATACTCATAAGTCACATAGTATTATTTCTGCTGTATTCTATTGGTTGGACAGTCACAACGTTTCACCCAGGGTCAAGGGTAGGAGAGCTAGGACTTAGACCCTACACTCAATGAGAATATTGTCAAAATCATGTCATAGGAATAATATGTAGGATGCAGTGTATTATGTTGATCGTTTTTGGAAAATACAATCTGCCATAAATGCTCAAGAGGTGATCTCTTTCCCTAAGGTAATATGTACCCCCAAACTCAAAATTATTTATATCCTTTCTCTCAGTCATCTCACTTGGATTTTATCTTAAGGGAATTAAGACCAAAACACTCATAGATTTATGTATAAAGGTATTTGTGACAGCATTTTTAATAGTGGAAGTGGTTAGAAATCAATTAGAAACCATGTAAATGCAAATATAGAAATAGAGTGACTTTACGTTGTGGTTTGAAGTATTCCTACAACCTCTTTGATGCTTTTCCTTATAAGAGATGGAACCTAATTCCTCTTCGTTTGAGTGCATGATGGACCTAATGAATCATTTATACACAATATAATAAACAGTATGTCACTTGTGTGACTTTGGAAACTGTGTCAGGAAAGTCACTGAGACTTATACCTTCTCTACCTTAGATCTCTCACTTTGCAGGAAGTCGCCCGCCATATTGTGAGGAGAGGTCCACATGGTGACCCATGTGAAAGAGTCATTTAAAAAAAAGATTTTTCCGGCTTTCAGATGACCATCATTCCACCTGCCATCTTGATTGCATTGTGACTGCAATACTCCATCTCCTATATGGAGACAGAGCGTCAGAATCTGCTCCCAGATTCCTAATTCTCAGAAACCATGTGAGATAATAAATATTCTTTTTAAGCTTTAAATTTTTAAAGAACAATTTGTGCTACACCAATAGATACCTGAGGTTTACAACATTCCACTCAACAGAATGCCATGAGATTACTGAAAACAATATTTTATAAGATTAGTCTGTGATATGGAGATACATTCACAATACTACCAACAATACAAACTGACCAATTCAATATATGTAGTATAATTGCAATTTCTTTTTAAAATACAAATCTATACAAAGACAGAAAGATTTAAGGAAAAGAGTATTTAGTCCTTGATGAGATAATTACAATGGTAAAAAATTTATCCTTTATCACTTGGTCTGAGATTGAATCCCACTTACTAGTTATGCAAACATATTATGGCTGCATAAGCAATTAGGAAGTTTCTAAACCTCAGTTTACTCATCTGTATAAAGTAACTCATATAATATTACCTAATTCATGAGGTTTGGGGAGAAATACATTAAAAATGTCTAAAAACCACTTAGCTCCCAGATTGTGGCAAGTGCATAATGAACGTTAGATAATTTTCGCTATGACCACAAGTAATAAATCATTATTTCTGTAACTTACAACTTTTGTAAAATAGATTTGCATTATCTTTATGGCTGTTAAAAGTGCTCTTTAACTATGATCCCTGTAATGTTAATTTCTGTAACCTTGTGACTGAGATACTTTAGCCTTCCTCCCTCTGCTTACAGAGTGGGAGCCTCTGAAGCTGAGCAGAGGTGCAGACTAGAAGCGTTGGGGGTCCTCACTGTGCTGTGACCCTGACCCGAGTCTTCGATGTGCAAGCAAGGAGCTGGAGAATCCATCACACAGTTAGCTGTGAGCAGTGGCAGCTGCGGAGAGAAGTCAGCCTGGGCACAGCACGGTCCCATCTGTGTTCTTGGATAACAAGACCCAGCAGCTATTTCTGGAAAGTGAAGATAGCCCAGTAAATGAAGCCTCTTGACACAAGTTCCCCGGGCTTGTGGGGACATTTTTACATAGGCAAGCATCCCCTCTTCAAAGATTGCAACACATTTAATGGACTCTGTGTGAATACTCCTGTAAACTTACATCAGCTTTTTTTCAAAAAAAATTTAACATTTATCTATTTTTGAGAGAGAGAGAGAGAGAGCAGGGAAGGGGCAGAGAGAGACAGAGAACAAACATAGAATCTGAAGCAGGCTCCAGGATTTGAGCTGTCAGCATAGAGCCCGACATGGGGCTCGAACTCCTGGACCACAAGATCATGACCTGAGCTGAAGTCGGACACTTAACCAACTGAGCCACCCAGGTGCCCAGGTGCCCAACTTACATCAGTCTTTCTTCTCCTTCTCCTTCTCCTTCTCCGTCTCCGTCTCCTCCTTCTCCTTCTCCTTCTCCTTCTCCTTCTCCTTCTCCTTCTCCTTCTCCTTCTTCTTCTTCTTCTTCTTCTTCTTCTTCTTCTTCCACTGCTGCTGCTGCTGCTTCTCCTTCTTCTTCTTCTCCTTCTCCTCCTCCTCTTCCTTCCTCTTTATTCTCTGATGTGCAAGGGCCCCGTGTCCATCAATACAGTTGTATAAGAGACATAGTGTCAGCCCTTCCTAGTTATGTTTAAACCAGACCTTCGAGACCATGAAGGTGTGGCTCATACTTACCCCTAGTTCTGTAAATCCAACTCTTCGTAACTACTTTTAAAATTAAAAATTGGAAACAAACAAAAATGAGCCTCATATTATAAATACGAAGATTCCCTCCCTGGGTTTCCTGGGGGAAATACAGTTTCAGAAATGCAAGTTTAGAAACAAAAATAAACGAGAAAGGAGAATACTCATGGTTTATTGATGATGGCTTTTCCTTCCAAAGGCAGCTATGACGCACGTTAGCGGCGTCTTCCCTGCGCACCCCTGTGAGCACGTTAGGTTGACAGTCTGCTCTTCAGCAGTAATGAGGATGTGATGGGCTTGGTTCTTGTCCACAGAGAATAGCAGAGAATTCCAAACAGAGCCTCCCCAGGTGCACGCTGATTTACATTTATTCCTGCTTCTTCCTTTCGTTCATATACTGAGTTCAAAATGGCCTCGCTGAAGTCAAAACACTCTGTATCAACACCTTTCTTAGGATATTCCATTCAGCAAGGCTGCCAATAAAAAAAACCCAAAAAGCTAACGTGTGAGGTGCTCCTCTGAGTTTTAATGTCTATTAGGTACCAAAACTAGTGACTACTAGTTTTACTAGTACTAGAGGCTACTCCTTATTTCTGGGGTCTTGTCCCCATTTACTTACTGGATCCTCTAGAACTCTTCGGGACCAGTTGGCAATTAAAAAAAAAAATCTGTCATGCTAAGGATTTAATTCTTCTTTGTAAAAATACTTATTCCCAGCAATATTTCAAAGATTACTTATTGCAATCAGCATCTTATTTTACATTTATTTCTGGGACCAGACCACAGCTAATCTTCCCCAGACATCAAATGTTATCTCAGCATTGTTATCTTACTATATTCAAGACCCTTCTAGCAGGTTTCATTCTGTCTTTCCCATTGGAAGCAAGAGACATGAGTGAGGATTTCACTATGTGTGGTTGTCTTCTTTCAAGAGTCAAATCCCTTTAAAAAAAAAAGTCAAATCCCCTCGGTTATGCCAATTTGTAATCACTTTCCAGTGCTTTCAAAAGTTGCCTATCATGTTTTATACCAAGTTTATAATTGTCCTTGGCTAGAAAGTTAGTCCAACACATGGAATTCCTCTAGGAAGTAGTTGTAAGATGGGATTGAGAAGGCAAGTCTTGTTAATAGAGTTTCATATTTCTGTTTTATTTTTTTTTAATGTTGTATTTATTTCTAGGAGAGAGAGAGAGAGACAGTGTGAGTAGGGGACGGACAGAGAGAGAGGGAGTCACAGACTCTGAAACAGGCTCCAGGCTCTGAGCTGGCAGTCAGCACAGAGCCCGACGCGGGGCTTGAACCCACGAACCACGAGATCATGACCTAAGCGAAAGTCGGACGCTTAACCAACTAACCCACCCAGGTGCCCCAACATATTTCTGTTTTTAAAATGGGGTATTGTGGGGCGCCTGGGTGGCTCAGTCAGTTGAGCATCTGACTTTGGCTCAGGTCATGATCTCGGGGTCCATGAGTTTGAGTCCCACATCGGGCTCTATGCTGACAGCTCAGAGCCTGGATCCTCTTTCAGATTCTG